>CP136064.1:236440395-236928790 GCA_032622095.1 Siphonodentalium dalli
AAACGCCTCCATTTTTAATGGCATACAGAAGTTACTATGGAATCCTATTACGCCACTTGCTAATGGCGCTTTCGGCGCACTTTTTGTCGCTTTCGGCGCATCGGCGCGAAAGCGCCGAAAGCGACAAAAATGTGCGCCGATCGGCGCACTTTTTGTCGCTTTCGGCGCTTATCGGCGCGCGGCGCGCCGAAGCGACAAAAAGTGCGCCATTAGCGTTGTTTCGGCGCGCGCCGAAAGCGCCGGAAAGCGCCGAAAGCGACAAAATGTGCGCCGATCGGCGCACTTTTTGTCGCTTTCGGCGCTTTCGGCGCGCGCGCGAAATAACGGCTAATGGCGCACATTTTGTCGCTTTCGGCGCACCGCGCCGTAAGCGCCGAAAGCGCCGAAAGCGACAAATAGTGCGCCGTTACGGCGCACTTTTTGTCGCTTTCGGCGCTTTCGGCGCTTTCGGCGCGTTACTAATGGCGCACTTTTGTCGCTTTCGGCGCTTTCGGCGCATCGCGCCGAAAGCGCCGAAAGCGCCATTAGCAAGTTGGCCGTAATAGGATTCCATATGTGGGGGTATTTTCGGCCGGGGGGTGGCATGGGCCTATCAATTTTCAGATCCGATGTCAACTTTTCACGTGCCGCGGTCAAATCTGTTTTTACGCTGTGTTACGGGACTTTCATTTGAGTTCGGTGCTTACAAATCGATTCGAAACAGCGCGAATAATAAAAATGCCAGTCATAATAATGACACTGTGAGAATCTTTCGTGTTTCCTCTTTCCAACGATATATAATGCGTATGTATCCGTTTTAGTTATCTGCCTCGATTATCAAGAAGAAGTGGTACTATCTTCCATCAGGATAAAAACAATGCGTAACTTCTATGACGTCGTTAGAGTTCATAACGTTAGATCACGTTAAACGCTTAACCGGCCGCCATGCTTTTGACTGTTTCAGACGTCTTGGCGATATCTCGGGCACCGATGGTAATTTATCTTTACGTTGAAACTTGATAATTAATGAGCGTGTGTATATGAGGCGCGTTTATATACTTGAGTGGAAATCAAATCGGGTTAAAAGGTCAAATCGGGTAAAACCGGATGGATTTCGACCGGTACTTTTGTCGGGTACTTTTGTTCGGGCAGTGTTTTGGAACGGGTCAAATCGTGACCCCACTTGACCTTGGCCTTGAAAATAGACAATTCAAGGTCAAACCCCGGACGAAGTCGGGGTCACCTTCTAGTCTATTATCTATTAATTTATATATTTTGGAAGATCTGTCTGTGTGTCTGTCTGTGTGTCTGTCTGTGTGTTCGCGATGGACTCGAAAACGGCCGAACCGATTTCGATGAAACTTGGTATGTGGGGGTAATTTCGGCCGAGAACTGGCATAGGCCTATTAATTTGTCCCGTGCGACGTGACATTGACCTTGAAATCGGGAATTTCAAGGTCAAACGCCCGAATATCACGGGATTTCGATGAAACTTGGTATGTGGGGGTACTTTCTTATGGCGAGTCTCATAAGCATATTCATTTGCCCGTGCGACGTGACATTGACCTTGAAATCGGGTACTTCAAGGTCAAAATCGCCAATTTTGATGGGATTTCGACGAAATTTGATACGAGGGGTTACTTTTGTCCACTGATTGTTTTGGACGGGTCCAATCGTGACCCCGACCAGACCACCTTCAAAATGATCAATTCAAGGTCAAATCGGGTAAAACCGGATAGATTTCGACGAGCACGTTTGTCGGGTACTTTTGTCCGGGCAGTGTTTTTGGGACTGGTCAAATCGTGACCCCACTTGACCTTCAAAATGGACAATTCAAGGTCAAAGCTCGGACGAAGTCGGGTCACCTTCTAGTAATATATATACCGGTACACATATATATTTATCCACTGCTCATTGCCTACATGAATCCTGTCTAATAAACGTTACGTTACGCTTTATTGTGTCAACGTAGCTTTATTATTTAAACGTTTAAGCGCGACACATATCTACATATTGTAGCTACAATACAGCTAATGTCGCTACAAGATAGCAAGTTTATTATATGCCACGGCACGAACAGGTATCAGATTTATGCCAGCATGGAGGCCAGACAAGCTCAGTGTGAGTGTTCATTGCAATTGTAGTAGTTTGTAGCTAAGCTAATTTGTTGCTACGACTTCGTTTTTATATGTTGCGCCAATTATAGCTTGCTGCACCAGTGTGCACATATTAAAGCGCCAATTTTGATGGAAAAACCAGTCTGAATTGCGGTACGTCAAATCTAAGGTATGTCTACTGTAAGCTACAACCGTAGCAGGTGCCCGTAAAATTAGGTCAGATTCCCGGATGATGATGCGATCGGATTGAATTCCTTTGTGGTGGGCAACCAATTTAAGCGCTAAAAGCAGTAACATCTCGCGTAGCACGTATACTTATCAGCCATTTCCAACAGCTCAACCCACCTGGTTTTCCAATATTGAAAGAAAGTTACATGACACGACGCATTTTTTAGGTAAGCCACTCATAACCGGCGACCCCTTGTTTCCGTAATTCGAGCACATCCCCTCCATTGTTCCGGCTCTCAAAATGCCGCGCTTTGGAGCCACATACAAATTCAATAACAGCATGCAAATCTCATGCCACTTAAGATGCAATGTGATCACACTTAATCAGAACAAAACATAGACCAGTATTTGACCTTTGCTCTAACCATTTTTCCCACGGAACTAGTATAAAAACCATAAAATGTAAATATATGCTAATTTAATTTTCAGATTACTGACTGAGAATAGTGCAGCTATTATTTTCATAATCATATGGGTTACCTTCGTACATTTTATCTCTGTCCAATGATATCAACATTTACCAAGAAATTTGGTTTGATTGTGGAAATTAAGTGGGCAATCCTGAATGAGGCCCAACTGGATATTCAGTTTAATAAGCTGAATGTATCTTTTACAGCGAATCAGCTTAAAATTTACTCTGGGGAAACCGATCAACACTATGTTGAGGGGGGGGGGGGGGGGTGGGGGTTCCAATCCCAGATTCCCAGGAAATAAATCAGCAAGCCAAGTTCCCAGGAAAAAAATACAATATTCACAAGTAATGTATATCAATGTATATCAATGTACATATATTGTATTTTTATGCTATCTTATGATTTACTGGCTACTATCTGGTCAATTACATCAATTTACCTATATGCAAAACCATTGAACAGAATCAACAGATCACTCTTTACACTGATCTACGTACACCACCACAAATCAGGTATTCCCTAAATGTCCAGGTGATGTAAGCAAATTCATGCGGTCTCAATATATCTACTCTCGAGTTCCGAATAATAGTAGAGGTGGGAATAATAGTACAGGCGGGAATATATTGAAAAATTAAATAATAGTACAGGGCGGAATAATAGTACAGGCGGGAATTTTTTGGAATTTCTGTATGTGATGTCCCAAAGTCACAAATGAAAATAAAAAATTGTTCCACCCAGTACTATTATTCGATCGAGTACTATTATTAGTATCAGTCTTTGAATTTACATTATAAGATACTAGTACACAACATATGTGTATATATAGACATTATAAATTACCAATTTACCACAAAATCTTAAATGGAAAAACTGAATATTTATGTTTGCAACCATTTAATACACAATGTGACATTACTAGTAAATGTATATGGTGTGTGTCAAGTATGTTGTTGTATCATTGAGTTGGTTGATTTATACATTTTAATTTGGGGCATGGCAAATAATTGTATTATACTACAAACATGTTGTTGAACTTTTTTTTTCAATACATAACTCATAACATTGAACTGACAACAATACTACTAGTACTTAGTATAAATGCAACCAATGTAATAGGCAATATTAGACTAGTAGTGAGCTAAAAAACAAATTTGTATGTGAAACTTCGCCAACCAGCTGGAATAACGTCTGGTTGAGTTAAAACTTTCTCAATGTTTGAACGTTGCACAGAGAAAACACCTACTGGTTAAAACATGTTGTCCTTGAAGTCTGTTGATAAACGATACAGATTTCCCAATCGGAGGTCAGGGGCTACCAACGGGTGACTGTTAGTATTTATATGCACTGTGCGTTGCTAATAAATGCGGTTTTGACTACTCATTTTCGCCAGATACGCAACAAAATAATGTATCATCCCGATTAGTAGGCCTAATATATAACAATTTACCACAATTAAAAACCACCAGGCTTCCACAATTCACCGACCCCCACATCGAACCCAATCTAACCCAGCGACTCTATAAATAACACGTCCGTCATACCAAGACTCGCCCACTTTTTCCGATAAAATGTGGACACAGGAGTTTTTACATGCATGTATATAATTCGTATGAACTCAAATGATCATTATTTTGTTACCGGTGTGCTACGACATCTCCCCCCCCCCCCTGCGCATCTTCCCGGGGGGGGGGGGGGGGGGGGGGGGATAAACTGGTTTTACCTTCATTTTCCGATCAAGGCGGGGGGCACAGGATGTTTACTCCATGTGGTTTTGCGTTGTTCAAACATTTGACTTACCGGTGTTATTGTTTATCCGAAATTGGCGACAATCTTCTTTCATTGTTTCAATATGAAACGCAGAATTGACGATCTTTTCACATATCTCAATGTGCAATGTGTCGAAAATTAAATAAGCGTACAGGGGTGAATAAGCAACGTACAGGTGGAAATTTTATCGCGAAAATAATAAGCGTACATGTACGATTATTCGGAACTCGAGAGTAAGACGATTTGAGGTTGTGCCCAATAATTGGAATGTCAGTATGAAAAACCAAGTCACAAACCAACTGAGAAATAGGAGACAACACAGATGTACACAAGTCACCAGATACAACAGCTTGACCAAGTGGTAAAACTCGTGTAAATAAATGACTTTAAAATTTACTGGATACCAGCAGACTTTATGTTATTTGATGGTAAAATAGGTCAATATTTGCCCAATAATTCAGACAACGCAATTGAACAAGCGCACGCAGTCAGGTGTGGCAAGATACGCCCATTATTTGGTGGTAAAAGGGGCCCCATTACTCTGGAAACACAATTGAACAAGAGCACGCAGTCGGCTTGGTAATATACGCCTGTTATTTGGTCGAAATATTTATTTGATGGGGTAAAAGGGGCCAATAAGTTGGCAATTTGGTCATTGGATGGTCAACATGGCGCCCCCCCCCCCCCCCCCCCCCCCCCTAAAAGTAACAAACCTTGTAGGAGGGCTGTTGTGTCTGTCAATGTTGACCTGTCAGTGTTCAGGCGCTTTTGACTTTCATTTTCCCATTGAGTTTGGGTTCTGCAACTGAAACTTTCGGTTATGGCCCCCTTCTGGACCACACTCAACTTCAGTCCAACGTCTGTGACATTGTTGTTCGATCCACCAACACTGAGCGTCGTAATACGACTAATACCACAAAAGTTTCTTATAATTATATTATATGCCTTGTGAAGCTATTCAGATTTTTAAATACGCTTTGTTCTACAACAATGTTAGTTTTCTCTTTTTCGAAGGGTGAAGCATCGGTTTCATTGCACTTGTTCACACGATAATAACTTAATAATGCTTTTATTGATATTTTAACTCCCGCCGGCGGCGACTCTTCCGCCATGTTGTTGATGTTTCTGCGGGACTAACTTGGGAAAATCCAAATCGTGGAATATCACCAAAACACATGAAACGGAACAAAACATGCCTGACTCATCTTTCATCGCTGGAATACCGGTCGGCAGACCTGTTACTTCTCACGGATTCGCCGTGAGACTCCCGCTTTCACCATGCATCTCACGGTGTCACGGCGACACCTCCTAATCTCACGGTTTGAAACAATCTTCTCAAACAAAAAAATAATAAAAAGTTACTTTCGTTTTCATTGTATTATAACGCGGTAAGCGAGAATATGCGAGACTACCTGGGTGTGATTGTTTAGCATCCGGTGCAGACACTGCTGTTACGCAATGATAACACGATAGCTTGGAGTAGCTGCCATTTTGAATGTGCCGCGGGTAATTAGTCTGGCAATAAATGTTTGTCACCCACATGTTTTAACAAACAAAGGATGAATGAACCTCACGTTATAAAACTAATATTAACTATGCCAGATTGTTTTCATATTGGATTGCAAACAAGCTTTAAGCATTTCGGCCTAAAGTCGAAATCGGCTCCTGCATTGTATACAAACAGAGACCCCTATATATGGTCATTTATATATGTCTCAGTAAATTGGCGACAATACATTATATTTTTTAAATGTCTGATTCTGCGGAAAGACAGGCAAAACGCCGACGATATGATTCAAAGTTGAAGGACTCGTGGTCTCTTGAAATGGTATGATAAAAATCAAAAGAAACATGCGTTCTAGATTTTAAACTTTACAAGTCCGTTCCTGAATTGTACTTTTTAACATGTCGACAGTTGAAATCTCGTGAGATGTAAACGAGTGACCAATCTCCCGGAAAATATTTTTTGAGGGTAACAGGTCTGCCGGTCGGGTGTGTGCATTTTTGGGGAAATCAGTTCATAATTAGGTGAATAAAAATGGAAATCCCGATTAATTGGGGATAATTTCCCGGGTCCCGGAAAATAATTTCAACCTTTCCCGGGTCCCGGTGGAATTCTGTTCCCGATTCCCGGAAAATTAAGTCTAAAAGATCCCAATTCCCGAAAAATAAAAAGGGTCGATCCCGGTGTCCCGAAAATACCCGTTCCCCCCCCCCTCTATGTTCCGCATTAAAAAACTGAAGTCAAGTTGCAGCCTCAAGTACTTCAAATCATTGTCTAATATTTTAATTTCTAGTAATTTAGCAATTAATGTTATAATTGTCACAGATTTTACCACATTCTGGGTGTTTTTCTGATAAAAAGACACAGAAATCCTCATATTTCTCTCACCAACTGTCCATGGTAACTCATTTTCTTCCTTGCATTAGGCCTTTAAAAATAAAATTGTTGCTATAAATCATCTTGACTTTTTTCAGATGGGGGGGGGGGGGGGGGAAGAGTATTTTGTTTTTTTCGGATGGACAGTCCAGGAATGTCTAACATATATTGGGTCAAACATGTGTCTTTTATATTGCATCATAAACATTTTATCCCTAAACTTGGTATGTAGGTGTCTCAACCAAGAACACATGTGCTCTGCAATTCTGGGTTTGATCCGATATTCTTTTATGGAGTTATTTCCCTTTTTTCAACTTAGAAAATTTCTCACTTTTTTGGTTTCCGGATGATATCTCAAGTTTGGATCCTGTAATTGCAAATACCGTTTTTATGTGGATCAGTCATATCAAGATACAGGTTTAGTTCGAATTTGAGTTTGATCCAATGATTTTTCCCAGAGTTATGGGCCTTTCAATTTTTGAAATTTTTTTTATGTAATTTTCTGTATGCGGGTACCTTCATGGTGTAATCAACTCCTCCTACAGTTTTGATCGTAGATATTTGAAACTTGGTAAATCATAAAAAAAAAAAATTACGACGATCTCCGTAGCGCAGCGCATCGCGTACGGAAACGAAGAACGGTACGATTTATAGTAGTACGTTTATTCCTCGTACCGGTTTCTAATAATTCATGTCGCTAAAGTTTGTGACCGCATAATATCGAGAAAATATCTTCTATAATAGCGATTATTGTCGAAAAATGCGAACATTTAGCCCAACAAAAAATACTTAATACTATATCTCACAATCTGACGTTTGAAAAGGTTTTTGCAGACATTCATCCCGCACAAAGTGACACATTTCGAGTTTTGTGTAGTAGATCCAAACTTAAGTTGACATGCATTCATGCAGAATTTTAAACCTTTCACTCAATTGCGCTTGGTGATGTGACAATTTGGTTTCATACACCCAATGACCCATGAAAGCTTCAAGTCAACTTTTTGGCAATATCATACGACTTCCCCGTCATCGCTCAATGTTTTGAGTTTTTCAAAGAAACATAACTCTAATATTCCCGTTAGACACGTTTCAAAACCACTATAGGAAAAAACACTTGTAGGGTGGGTGGGACTGGGGGAGGTTGGCGACACTTTAAAATAAACTTCAGCCCAAAATTAACTCGACGGGGAAGTCGTGTGAGATTGCCAACTTGTTTCACCTCAAAATTTTCTCAGTGTATAGACCAGTCCTGTCCATATGTGCTTAATGAGTTGAACATCTATTGCACAAGTTTCTTATGGTGCGTGGGCTAGGTGGGAGACTCATCATATAACTTACACCATTACGAATGTGTGCAATAATTCTCAAATCATAACATGCTTGGATGGATCTACATATCCACATTTTTCAATGCAGTATTTTCTATATCATAACATTTGAACACAACTCATACTTGATACACAGGGTAGATAACATATATTTTAATATCTATAGTGTCTGTATATCATGGATACAAATATGAACATGTACATTTTGTAAATAAGTGACCAACCAGTTGGCATAATTATACTCAAGGGACCATCCCTGTAAATAAAAAAATAATAATAATAAAAAAAATAAAAACCCTACCTACCTACCCTATTTTTTTCTGGCACAAAACCCGAACCACAACACTTTTTTTATTTGGCCTTACCCACAGATTGGAGATGTGCAACATGTATATAGATGAAGAAAAAATTATTTTTTTACGGAATTATTAACCCTTTCGACATTCCAACATTTTTTTTTATTTCTTTAACAAAGCGGCATCGACTTGCCACGTTGTCGGGGGACACTGTGGTCGGCAGTTTTATTATACATGTGATCAGAACTGTCACTTACAGTTTTTACAGTGAGGTGTAAACAGTATTGCCACAATCTATTTTCCAGGGATTACCGGTACAGGGTATCTCTGAAGTAGTCTGGGCCTGAGGTCACACCATTATAAATGCCCTTCTATTCAGTACTTGAATGTTTATTAAAGCCAAAAAAAAATGATTGTATTTTTCTGCTAACAGAGCCAAAAATTTAGGGTAGGTAGGTAGGGAATTTTTTTTAGATATTTTTTTATCCAGCTGTAGTAATAGTGAACTGCCTCAACTGAAGTGACATAAAATGCAACTCGTGTTGTGGGGAAAGAAATACTTGAACAACACAGTGGAAATATACATTAAGATCGAATAAAAGACTTGCTTTATGCTTAATAAGTGTGTCTTTTATTATTCACAGTAGCTACATGTATACCCCTAACATGTGTGGTAATAACCTCTTTTTATACACAGATACTCACCCATCATGTCTGTTGATAGTGTTCCTATGTTCCATAAGCCCCAAACAAGGAATAAATTACAGCAGGCCAGGTCTGAGATCCACTCTCATGATATTAAAATCGCAAAAATCATGCCCAAGGTTTTAACTTTTGAGACAGAGCTCTGTCAGTTCATGGTCACTTTTCACATGTGTTTTGCTCACTAATGATCAATATTTATGAGTATTGGTGGTAAAATGATAAAAAAAAGATTTTTTGTTTTGTTTATAGAACATTTGGCGTTTTTATGTTTACCCATACCATAGTATGGTAAACATAGTGTCGTTGTCTGGATTGACCACTCGTCGTTAGTCCGTCCGTCCGTCTAGACACTTTACGCATGGTGCGATAACTCAAATATTTTCTTTCTGAATGGAACCAAATTTTGTTTATGAATTTCTCAGCACAAAAGACAGATCGAGTTTGAATATGGGTTTGATCCGACTATTAACTGAGTTATGGCCCTTTTTTTGAAAAAATATTCACTCTTTAAAAAAAAGAGCTCTTTCCATCAATGTATCACATTATTATAATCAATAAATTTGAAAAATTATCAAGGAAATATGGGTTGATACAAAAATCGGATTTGGCACTGAAAGGGTTAAATATACCAATCAAGTGCCCTCTAGTTAATTTCCTGTGCATATCTCAAACTTTAGAGAACTCGTTCGGGAATAAAAATATTAAAATAATATCAATTGGATATTTGACAAATTTACAGTTGTCATTTTCTAGCGATATAGCTTCAGAATAAATTGGAAAAGTTACTGAACTTACAGTCTGAGTAAACTCATACCTAAATATTCATTACAACATTGAATATAAGGTCTGACGGATAACATCGCTATTTCATTTCCAAGTCGTCGGGATTCCGTAATCTGATTGATTGCGTAAATTATTTTCCGTCCAATGAAACCGTATGGGCTAATAAACAAGTGTCAGTGGGTGGAGACTCCCATAATGTCACCTCTAAATATAGTAACAGAGCGGAATTTCTCCGATCGAAAGCGATGCTTGCAGACAGAAACAATGGCTTCGAAATTATATATTCGGTACGATTCGGATTAATTTGAAGGATGTGCTAGACCTGATAGATAGGCATGCGCATGGTACCAACTTGGCCTCCCATAAATATAAATAGAACTCACTTATGTCCGTGTATTTGATTTACTTTATTGTACCATCGATCAATATACGTCGATGATTGTACCATGGTTTGCAAATCAAATTATTTGTCGTAAAAAAATCATCTGAAAGTTAACACGGAGGAAATGACTTAATTTTATGCTTTTAAATAGTTCTAAAGCATCATTTTTGATGACGACCTTATTTTTTGCTCTCGGATGCAGCTTTCCGGTTGATGCAGCGAGTTCATCTCCCGAAAAAGAATAGTCGCACACAAATATTATCTGCTATTGCGAAGCACAACAAATAACACGTGGGGACACCTGTCAATCATCGATGTATTTTTTAAAATCCATGACGTCATTTTGGGGAAGCTGTTCGCTGAATAGAAATGGTTTTTGCTACATAAGCTCCAGACTCTATATTTCAAATATAGAGTCGACGTTCACCCAGACTGCTGAACTTACTGTGTTCGATAATCAACAAATAGTGCACTAAATTACAGTAATGCCCTAAATAATCGACTCCTTATCCACAGCAGAATTATGGGTAACTTTTCATAATTTAGTCGGAAATATGGCTTGTTGTTATTCATCGGACAGCTCTCAGTGAGAGCTTTCTAATGAAGGGCAACACGCCATATTTCCAACTAAATCCTGAAAAGTTACCCATAATTCTGCTGTGGTTAAGGAGTTGATTATTTAGGGCATTAATGTACATAGTCACCTGGACGAACTGTAGCATGATTTTTTACAAATAACTGGTGTGCATCCTTATCGGTCATCCCCCATGATAACCAGTTACGATTCTCAGAATATCCAACTTTATTAATGTCCCAACTCTTTGCATGTCGTCTTCAATTTCAGATTGTCTAATCGATTCACAACAGATCAAGATGTCGGAAAAAATATATATGAATTACATTCACCCAAGTTCACTACTGCGTCAGTTATCTGATCTGTGGAGGACTGAGGAATTGTGTGATGCAGTGATCACTGTTGATAAAGTTATTGTTGCAAAAGCTCACAAATTAGTGCTCTTCGCCATCAGTTCAAAACTTAAAGCAGACTCAAAAAGTTCTTCTCAGTCAGCATTCTTGGAAGTGAACATGCCTACGGGATTACAACACAAATCCGTCCACTCCTTCTTGAAGTACATTTATGAAGGATTTCTGCTGCTATCCAAAGATCTCGTAAATGATGTAATAAAGATTGGTGAATTCCTGAACATTCCTTGTCTGCTGAATTGTTGTGATGATTATGTTAAAAATGTGTTAAATTCTGCTGACTCAACTTCTCCATCCGAGGAGGAGACAAAACCCAAAGACTTTAATCATGTGCGTTGTGAAGTTACGAGGGAAGCGCCAGTGATAGAGAAGCGCGCGCGATCCGAGTCAATTGACGATGAAGTTGATGCCAAAAAACAAAAATCTGACTCCGGTGCTAGTGATAGAAAACATTCTGTGAGTTCTAAACCAGAAAGTGACACAGGGCAGATGTCTGATGAAGCAAGTCAGGACAGTGTTTACCCCATCAATGACAACAACAGTGAAATGGACAATGAACAGACCCCGGAAACCGCCCCATCATCTCACAGCCGACCACAGTCTTCTCACAAAAATTAGTAAGTCAATTGGTTATTTGACAAAAGTGAAAAGTGACAGTTTTATTTTCAGTATGAACTGCTCAAAAATATAAGTAAATACTGCAGTTAATGGGTACAAATTTTTCTTTATATTCACCAGTGTCTATCTCTAACATTTACAATAAACTATGTACTTGTATAGCAGATATCTGGTAAAATTACATGTACCCCGCTGGACAAAACAAGTGTCCATTAGCACCGCGGTGTATTTGCTGTTCGGCCGCGGTGTCAGAGTTTGTAACTGCAGTTGAGCACCGCGGCCGAACGGCAAGTACACCGTGGCCCAACAGCAAGTACACTGCGGCCGAAAGGCAACTACACCGCAGCCGAACGGCATGTACACCGTGGTTAGATTTCTGGTTTGTATCGTCTTTTTTCAGTTTAATGAACGTACACCACGGCAATTACACCATGGCCGAACGCCAAGTACACCGTGGCCCAACTGTAGTTAGCCGGTGGAGCCGCGGTGTAGTTGCATTTCAGCCACGGTGGCAACGCTAACTGCACCGCGGTTAGGTGGACACTTGTTTTGTCAAGCAGGGTATATGGATGTAACAGTGCACGCTGTACTACTCTTCCAGCCCATACTGTTATTAAAATTCTGGAGATTTTCCACCCTCTATTATTCCGACCAGTACTACTATTAGGCACTCGAGTATGGTATTAGTGTACAGGGTTCGTACAAACTGGAAAAAAGTCATGGAAAATGACATTCCGATTTCCAGGCCTGGAAGTCATGAAAAAAAGGGGGTTTTATTTTGTCATGGAAAATGACATGTTCTTCCTGCCCGCGAGGATGATAATTCAGAACATTCTAGGAACAAATATATATGTGATGATAATGCCAGTTCACGACTGTAAATTACAATAGATGTACATGCAGTCCATAGTCCATTTCAACATTGCTGGTCTTATTTCTAAGTTTAGTGTATAGATGCACACTTTCATCCCAATTATTTACTTATTATACCCCCACTTTCGAAGAAAATGGGGGGGTATACTGGATTGACTGCGTCCGTCCGTCACGTTTTCTCCTTCCGTTTGTCTGTCCGTCCGTCCGACCTCATAACTCGAACAACTATGAACTGATTTAAATAATTTTTTGTATGCAATCTCCTTAGGACGGTCTCTCCGCATGATGCTAATTGCGGGTCGGTCCGATTTTTTTTTTCAAGTTACGCCTCTTTTTCGACTTATTTTGACTTAGAAAATTCTGTCCGACTTAATAACTTTAACAAATATGAACCGATTTCAATAATTTTTGGTATACATGCTTCTCACAATACCCTCTCAACATGGTGCGGCTAGGGATTGGCTCAGACTGTTTTTCGTAATATTACACCTCTTTTTCGACTTATTTTGACTTAGAAAATTCTGTCCGACTTAATAACTTTAACAAATATGAACCGATTTCAATAATTTTTGGTATACATGCTTCTCACAATACCCTCTCAACATGGTGCGGCTAGGGATTGGCTCAGACTGTTTTTCGTAATATTACACCTCATTTTCGACTTATTTTGACTTAGAAAATTCTGTCTGACTTAATAACTTTAACAAATATGAACCAATTTGAATAATTTTTTCTGTACAAGCTTCTTGTGACACCATATCGATATGATTAGTCCAAATTTTTCTTTAAAGTTAAAAATCTTTTTTGTTGAGTTTACGGATAATGCGGGTTGAATTTGCCACGGTGGGGGTACAGGTATGCTAGTTTTTGTTTAAAAGCCATCTTCGATTTTACTCTTTGTATGACTAAATTCTTTAGCACGGGCTGCAGGTCGTACCTTTAGTCTGATCATCATAAAATTTGTCATGGATATTAACAATGACATGTAGATGGGAACGAGTAATTTTGGGGTCATTCGGCTAAAAAACATGGTCGCCAGCAGCCATCTTGGATTTTACTCTTTGTATGACTAAATCCTTTAGCACGGGCTACAGGTCCTACTTTTAGTCTGATCATCATAAAATTTGTCAAGAATGTTAATAATGACATGTAGATGGGAACGACTCATTTTATGGTCATTCGGCCAAAAAACATGGCCGCCAGCAGCCATCTTGGATTTTACTCTTTGTATGACTAAATCCTTTAGCACGGGCTACAGGTCGTACCTTTAGTCTGATCATCATAAAATTTGTCATGGCTGTTGAAATTGGAATGTAGATGGGAACGAGTCATTTTGGGGTCATTCGGACAAAAAACATGGCCGCCAGCAGCCATCTTGGATTTCAAAATTTAATCCATTAGCACGGGCCACAGGTCGTACTGTTCGTCTGATCACCATGAAATTTGTCATGGATGATAATATTGACATGTAGATGGGAACGAGTAATTTTGGGGTCATTCGGCCAATAAACATCGCCGCCAGCAGCCATCTTGGATTTTACTCTTTGTATGACTAAATTCTTTAGCACGGGCTGCAGGTCGTACCTTTAGTCTGATCATCATAAAATTTGTCATGGATATTAACAATGACATGTAGATGGGAACGAGTAATTTTGGGGTCATTCGGCTAAAAAACATGGTCGCCAGCAGCCATCTTCGATTTTACTCTTTGTATGACTAAAACCTTTAGCACGGGCTACAGGTCCTACTTTTAGTCTGATCATCATAAAATTTGTCAAGAATGTTAATAATGACATGTAGATGGGAACGAGTCATTTTATGGTCATTCGGCCAAAAAACATGGCCACCAGCAGCCATCTTGGATTTTACTCTTTGTATGACTAAATCCTTTAGCACGGGCTACAGGTCGTACCTTTAGTCTGATCATCATAAAATTTGTCATGGTTATTGAAATTGGAATGTAGATGGGAACGAGTTATTTTGGGGTCATTCGGCCAAAAAACATGGCTGCCAGCGGCCATCTTGGATTTAAAAATTTAATCCATTAGCACGGGCCACAGGTCGTACTGTTCGTCTGATCACCATGAAATTTGTCATGGATGATAATATTGACATGTAGATGGGAACGAGTAATTTTGGGGTCATTCGGCCCAAAAAATGGCCGCCAGCAGCCATCTTGGATTTTACTCTTTGTATGACTAAATTCTTTAGCGCGGGCTACATGTCATACCTTTAGTCTGATCATCATAAAATTTGTTATGAATGTTAATAATGACATGTAGATGGGAACGAGTCATTTTGGGATCATTCGGCCAAAAAACATGGCCACCAGCAGCCATCTTGGATTTTACTCTTTGTATGACTAAATTCTTTAGCATGGGCTACAGGTCGTACCTTTAGTCTGATCGTCATAAAATTTGTCATGGATTTTAACGATGACATGTAGATGGGAACGACTCATTTTGGGGTCATTCGGCCGAAAACATGGCAGCCATCTTGGATTTTACTTTTCTCTTCATGTCTATAAACATGTATTAGATATTCAACTTTCCACATTCCTAATGGCTCCATTGACTGTAATACATTAAATTATTCCCTTTCCAAGTTGAGCTACAGTGTCATTGACACTTTCATTTGGAATGTCTGTGACATCAGTATGACGTCACGATATTGGGGGAAGCCCATTGTTCTGGAAATGGGTTATTACATGAATTCGTGTCGACGTAATATTATAATTATTACGGAGATGTTTACGTCGACTGAAAAGTGACATGCTTTGTTTAAGAGTGGACAATGACATCTTTAGCCATTCGACTCGATTGATTCGAGTACTGGTATTTCAGACTGAGCACTGAACTGAACAGTGAATTTGTGCTAAAGTTTTGGCATAGACTCCCTATGGTGACTGGTGCCATAATCTACTATACATTTTGGGACTTCTGTCTGTCTGTTTGTTAGCAATGGCGGGAAAACTGCCGAATTTCGACGAAATTTGATACCTCAATTCAACTCAAAAGGTCAATACAAGGTCAAATTGGGTAAAACGGACAGATTTCGACGAAATTTGATAGCTAGGGATACTTTTGTCTGGGGAGTGTTTTGGACGGGTCAAATCGTGACCCCCGACCTGACCTTCAAAATGGTCAATTCAAGGTCAAATCGGGTTAAACGGATGGATTTCGACGAAATTTGTTACCTAGGGATACTTTTGTCCGGGGAGTGTTTTGGAAGGGTCAAATCGTGTTAGATCCGGATGAAAGCAGAGGGGAAACAGCCCGGACGAAGTCGGGGCCCACCAGCTAGTTATTTATATTTTGAACGCTCCCAGTCTATAATAAACAACATTTGATTGACTATCAGGCAATTTGAATAACATACCAGGAATGACTGTCAATCTACACCCTACTGTGTGTATTTCAGTGACTCTTACGATGACGACGATGTGATAGAAATCAAAGAAGAACCAGATGATGACGTCAAACAAGAAATTACCTACATTTGTGATGCTGAATTCCCAGAGGAGTCTTCGGAAGGTTACTCTAGTCAGAGACAACGTTTTTCGAACACATTCCAAGGACAAAGTTCATCGGCTTCTCGGAATAGGATCGGAAGCATGCCTCAACAAGCAATTTCAAATTCAAGTTATCTTAATCAGGCAATGCAGAACACTAGTGGGCAGTTTGCTCAATCAGACTCCATGTTAGATACATCACAAGGACAATTCAGCCAATCAGAATCCATGTTGGATACGTCTCAAGACCAGTCATATGCAGCATATAGTGATCAGCCTGGTCCGTCTCAAGAGGTAGGGTCAAATTTTGTTTCTTGTCCAAACCTGCCCCCGAGTTGGTAGAGTGACTGTTGGTTAAAATTGGATCTTGGTGGACAGTGAGGGGTTGGAAGTTAATTGTTTCAAAATTGCAACAGCAAATTGCTACAAGACCAAAACTAAACCATGATCCATGCTTTCTTCAGTATGGCTCTTTCTATTTCGATTCACACAAATTAAAAGGCCTATTTATTTTCGAGTCTCCGATTAATTTTTTTCTAGTGCCTTGATATATGGTTTTAATAACAATCAATGCCCCATAAAATATGATTAAAATACTATAATTCATCTCCATTTGGAACTTCTGTCTCTAAAAGGTGCCCATAGACTCATAGAGTAATAGAAAATAGCTGAAGACATAAAATTATTTCCCTTGTTATGTCTCACATAATCTATATTTTAATTTCAATTGAAGGGGAATAACACTATATCTAAATATATCGATTTATTCCCCTTACATTGAAAATAATAGACTTTGTGCAGAAACTTTAGCACAGACCAGATGTCGATATCTTAATGAAAACATGTTCAGTTTATTGAAAATACAATGATTTGGAGATTCCTCTTTCAAATGGTATATAATATGGGATATATTTTATATAATGTGATCTGGGGGTTCGAATAATTGTCAGGAAAAACAGGAACTGAAAGGAGAACTGGTCCCAGATTTATTTCAGTGGTACTCACTCATACTGTACCCTGCAGAGAGTTTTAATCAGTTCAAATAACTTGATAGTACAATGCATCATTGAAATTCCTTTTTCCTTTCAAGTATTGCAGGGCAGTAGTGGGCTATAATATTTTCATGCCGTATTTAGTTAGAATTAATATTATTAATTCTTTAGAATTAATATTATTAATTCTAACAATACACTCCGGTATAAACTCACCTGACTATTTTCACATATATTCAGTAACTCAGTGGAAAATGATCCGACAGAGGTCAAACTTCATTTAATATGAAAGCTCTTTCAGAAATTTCAGTTACCAAAACAAAAAATATTGTAAACTTTTTTCGATGTTTGATAATATCTATATTTTCCTAAATATTTTCGTACTCTTTTGACCAAAGTCTCATTTCTAATGTACCACTACTAGTAACCAGGTGAATGATATTTGGTTTAAACAAACATTCACCTTGTTACAGTGGTATATTCATACCAAATTACATACTGTTATAGATGTATAGAAATTTATTTCACTAAAACTAGAATGCTTGAAACCAAACTCAAAGTATGGTTGCGATGGGACTACAAACCTAATCGCACTGAATCCAGTAATCACTACATGTATTCAAGAAAATTATTTAAATTTATGGCCTACCCATACGTCCTTGATGATTTAACATTGTCAACAATTTGTTTTACACATTCATCATGTATTGTGATGACCTCATTCAAATTCCATTGTCCAGCAACCTAATGTTGACTAACAGTCACTGTACCATTAAAACCCAAAAGGCAAGGCTTTGTTCCATATATATAACATGTTTTATGCTCAGTCAGAATGGATACCAGATAGGGCATCTCATGTTTTAGATATTTGCATTGGTCAGAAATGCTATTGCAGTATTGTAATTGTCACTGGTGAAGTGATCTGAGTCTATAGATGATGTCAAGGTGAGGCAAGATTCCGAGCGGAGGCAGGTTCTAACCCCATCGAGTTGTTGATATAATATATAATAAAAATATAGCATTTCTACTGCGGACAAGCAGCTTTTACGAGACTCAAACAAAGAATCATGATTCTGATTCTCATCAGGTTCTAAGCCCTGTCAAGTTGTCAACTACTAAAGTGGTAAACGGTTTATTATAACTCTCGCCTGTTTTCTATACAACAGATTCTATTTTATACAAGAGAAATTAACATTCATTTTCAGTGAGCTAATATGTCACCATTCATTACATATTTTAAAATTCTCATTTGAAGAAAAAAAACGAAACTTCAACTGTAGTTGTGTTCAGATACAAGTTGCACAATTTTATCAACTGCACACAGTATCTTGAGCTTGCCTCATTTATATCGTCTGCAGTGAAGTTGTATAACCATAAATACCAAAACATGTTTATTAGAGTTTTGACTTCCAACGTACATGTCGAGCCACTGGTTATTTAATGAGAAACATAATAGTTATATAATAAAATATTAAAGTGATGTGAAACACTCCTCTGAGGTGTTCAGAAAGGAATATCTAATAATCATGCCAATATACATGCACTAGTAGGTTATTTTCATAAAATTTTCATGTTGTAGTTACACAATGGTCCTAAATCGTAAAGCAGCAGTCATCTCAACTTTAACAAAGGCATACTTGTATACCATAGATCAAAGTGAATAGTCCTTTATCTGCAGGGCTCAAAATACATTTAATTTTGCGAGAATCAAAAGCCGAATCGAGTTAGTCATAAAGCACGGAAAATTGAAAAGTATCGCGAGAATCATTATGAGAATTGATTCGGTGATTCTCGTTGTGTTTTAAGGCCTGATCCGTTTAATTGGTAATTAGATGGTCCCAACATAGAAACCTTATTTCATTACCATGTGGTATACACATGCTTGTAATAAATGTGGAGAACAGGTGTATTTTGTGGGACAGTAAAGTTTCCACACATAAAAATGTTGACTGACTTGCAACCATAAGTTACTTCAATGGTATGGACATTTATTTCTTTAATTTAAAGTACAATTAAAATAATATGTATATCCTCTATCTCAATGTTCTCCTTGTTGAAGTTGCTCTACTGGAATATGTTTAATATGGAAACCTATTGAGATCAGGGCAATTTACATGTTGCCATTTCAACCAATTCACCTCCTCTATTCAAGTTCTTGAGAGTTAAAGCCACATGTTGGTTTGTGATCTAAAATACACCTCATAATATTTGCTTTTGAATTATTCCCTGTATCGAAAGACATAGGTCGATGAATACCCAAACAATATCCGGCATTGGTAAGTAGTGTTCAAATTGATCTGGATTAAATGTGTTTTTTGTCACTATTAGGCTATTAGCAACTTTGCACAAATCATATAGTTTCCAGCTTTAGTTTTAAATACTGGTATAAAAATCTAAACAATATCCTAACATAGTGGGTGTAGACAAGCTTACGGTATCAACTTTGTCTGCCAAATTAGAATTATGGTCGTGATTGATGCTGACTTTAATATATGAAGCACCATTTGTGTCTTATTGCATGCTTCACAAGCAAGAGTTGCATGCTTCGCAAGCAAGAGAAACACATTTATCTCCCATGAATAAGATGTGTATTTCAATTGACCACTGGATAAGTGGATATACATGTACCTGTACAGGTATATGATGTATTATGATGATATTATGCCAGTAGTTTTTATGAATATTGGAATTAACAATGATTCTATGGGTGTCAAATGGCTTTCATGTGTAAAACGTTTACAATGCATAAAAAAAATTTATATCACAAATTCATACCAGTTAAATATATTGGCACTAGCAGTATTAGCATGTTGTGTAAAGTTACAGAATTTACCAAATGTATTTAGGTTTTTATGCTCTGGATATTTAAATGGATGTACACAGTAATATTGATCATGTTACTAGTATTCCTGTCCGATGGATAATATAATTTAATTAAAGATTGATGGGAGTTGCAGCCATCAAATCAATTTTGTCAATGTTGTGAGAGCTTTCCGATGAATGACAACAAGCCATATTTGTGACTAAATCCTGAAAAGTTACCCATAATTCTGCTGTGGTTAAGGAGTCGATTATTTAGGGCATTACTGTAGGCCTTTATAAAAATATGCTTCGTTTCCCCTGACCCTACCTAGGCTACTTACCCTAAAAAATACTTCCATACACTAAATATTTTATTGGCCTCCATTGATATATTTTTTTACTTGCTGGAATCCAGTCAGGATGATGATCATATGAAATAATAAAAAAAATGTATGGAAGACCAATTTTATGTTCACTAGAATTTAAGGCAAAACAAAATAAAAATAAAATACCTGTGTTTAGGGTTACATGATCTAATATTATTAGGGTAGGTAGGCATTCATACCATTATTCATATACTCCACAGGTATTGCTGGAGTCTTTAATATTTACCAATCAATAATAAACAAGAGGTTTGAAAATGGGTAAGATGCCTTTCGATGCCGTTCCAACTGAACAAAAAAAAAATATCTGTCTACAGTCCAATAAAAAGTTTTGGGTACTAAGGCTCCCTTTTCTAGGGTAGGTGGGTCAATCCTAAACACAGGTATTTCTTTGTTTAGCCTAATAAATATATTTGAATGAGCTAAAATAAACATTGTTATGATATCTACAGTAGAAGAATAGCCCTCGTGTTTCAATCCTGAATATTTAAAAGCAGGACATGGCATCATGTTTGCTCTATCGAAGAAAAAAAAAAACAACCATTGAGAATTTGTCCAGTTCTTTGTCTCAATATAATCATACATGTAGGTGTCTTTTTACGTGGAAAATGATTAATTCTGCGATTAATGACTGAATAAACCTATCCATGGGCCATAGTACCTACAGTAATGTCCTAAATAATCGACTCCTTAACCACAGCAGAATTATGGGTAACTTTTCAGGATTTAGTCGGAAATATGGCTTGTTGCCATTCAATGGAAAGCTCTCAGTGAGAGCTTTCCGATGAATGGCAACAAGCCATATTCTGACTAAATCCTCAAAAGTTTCCCATAATTCTGCTGTGGTTAAGGAGTCGATTATATAGAGCACTAATGTATAATACCTACTCGCTATCTAAACATAAGGTAGGGTCAGGGGAATCCAAGATATTTTAGTTGTGACCCTATCATGCTGTATGCGATCCCAAACAGCATGAACTATATAACACCTGGTTTATGCAGTGTAAAGTGTGTGATAGGAGATGATAGGCTTCATACTTTGTCAGCATCTTTCAAAACCAACTTTGGGAAGTAAGTGTAAAGTTAATGGAATCCATTCTGACTGCAGCCATTTTAATCAAGTTCAACATTGCACTGTTTGGTATCCTGTGATAAATCCTGTTATCTAGGCAGAGTGAGCTGTTTAAAAATATCCTCCTTGTATCGATTTTTATACTACTGACTCTTTTTTAACCCTAACCCTTTCTATACTCAATGGATTCTCCCAGTCTGTTAAAAAGTGTACATTGGAATGGTCTCATTCATTATAACCCATCCCAAAAGATGGGGGGGGGGGGTACACTGGTTCATGTGTCTGGCTCATATATCTCAACCATGGGTTATCTGATATCAATGAAATTGGATATGCGGGTTTGGCATCAGGAGGGCTATTCAGTACATGTCTCTTCATTCCAATTTTTATCAACACATTTGCGTTGAACTTGAGAACCACATACCACAGACAGTTGTCTACCCTTTTTGGGAAAGGGCTCTTTCCATTGGAACAATTCACGCCATTGATGCTTATTTAATTGGGAATTTTTATGAGTGATAAATAATAAAGGAACAAGTATTATTATTGTGAAAATCAGTGTGCATAATCAAGATTGATGCATTTGTTATATTGTTTATTTGTAGTTTATGTAAATCAAACATGGTGACTTTAAAAACATAACATAATTCTTTGATTTTAGGATTTTAGGGTGAGAAATTGGGGAAAACCTTACATTTGTAATTAATGGGAATGCGGCCCATATTTAGCCCCTGTTGTTGCCAAAAAATACCATATCGGTACCCTCAGCAGGCCATATCGGTACCCTCAGCAGGCCTTATCGTTACCCTCCAGGCCATATCGGTACCCTCATCAGGCCATATCTGTACCCTCAGCAGGCCTTATCGTTACCCTCAGCAGGCCATATCGGTACCCTCAGCAGGCCATATCGTTACCCTCAGCAGGCCTTATCGGTAAAATGGTACTCTCCAAATGTCAATCATGCCTTAATCGTCCAAAAATGATTTAGACATTTTAAGCTCATATGCCTCCACAACAATATTTATCACAATTATTCTCTTTCATAAGTTTCATGATTTAAACATTTTGAACAAAGCCTTGCCTCATTTGATTACAGTTTCTCTATGTTAATCATAGAGTTACTGAATGTTTTGCAGACAGCGTAAGTATCAACATTTTTATTCGTTGATGTTGCCCTTTCACAGTGATTCCATTATGTTGCCATTTTACTCACCGTTTCATGAACTCCAGGTTATGCTTTAAAAATGTGAATAAAAATGCTGACTTTGATTAATATGGAATTTATTTAAAGTTTCTTTAATACCAACGCTCCTGCGGTATCAGATTATATCTGTAAGGGTCTATCAATGTGCCAAGTTTTGGTAAGATTTTCAGAGATTTTCTTAACTTTCGTGCTTGCATATCAGGCCACACCAAAATTATAGCCTTTTTTCCAAACATTTGGAAAGAAAAAAATAGTGATCTCTACTGAAATAATCGTCAAACAGTCGAACAACCGGTATATATGAATTTCAAAGGATTAAAAAAAAAATTTTGTTTTATTTAAATGATAGAACTAGTTTAAATATTAATGGGGAAAACAAAAGAAAAGACTGCCCACCCCTATTTTTTACAACACATGCTTAATATTTACGTCAATATGATCATAAACCAAACATTAATAACAAATTAAAATTTTTGTCACGAAATTGGGGAAAAAGTTGTACCAGAATGTTGGGTTCGTAAACCAGATTATTAAATTGAAGTTGCCCAAGAATGAAACATAACATTCATAAGATTACGTATTGTGATAAATTCTGGTATGCCCCTCCTTATGATTCTGCAGTTTCTTTTAACCCTTTGAGTGCCAGGTCGAGTTTTTGTCAACCCATATACCCTGTGCCAATGCATTCTCTTATATATGCGAGTCGACCATAGGTCGCCTCGCATATATAAGAGAATGCATTGGCCTAACAAATATTTTTTTTATTTTTTTTTTTTTACAATTTTAATAATTTATTCTTATATTCTTTAACAGACTTATTTTGTAGGTTTAGGGCCGATGAGATCGGCCCCTGGCACTCAAAGTGTTAAAAGTCGATGACAATCATATAAGATTTACGTCTCTGGAACTGTGATTCAGGTTTCATTTCTGTATTGATTATAGGATTCTCTTCATTCCATAGGTCATGTCTCAGACTGGGCGCTATTATATTGGTTGTGCGTCAACAGCTCATTGTTGGGCAGAATCCAGTCAATAACAAGCTGATAACATTTACAAACACTGCTTCATGGTTGGTTATATTTAACATTGCGAGATCTAGTGACGTGTTGACAATTTTCCCATGCATAGCGAAACAATCAATATTATAATACAGAATACAGGCGGCATATTAATATATCATTATACTCATCGGAGTCATCGCAATCTGAGTCATCTTCAAATTTTTATCAGTCAACGATATTTGTTACTGATTATTTGTTTGCATCTTGTTTTTCGGACTACTATTAAATACTACAATTCTCACAAACTTTTACTACACTAGGCATGCACTCCATGTTTGAAAGAATTTATTACGTCATTTTGTGAAAGCTGCATCATCCTTGATATGAAATCTGAATCACTGTTCCAGAGATGAAAATCTGATAAGATAATCCTCGGCTTTTAAAAGAGACTGTTGATTAAGCTACAATGTACTGGATTGGAACTGACAGAAAACCCAAAAATTTCTACATATTACTCAGGCAATGTTTAATGTACCAGTAACGTAGCCTTTACGTAGGCACTAGAAATCTTGAAACCCAAATATTTTCCAGTATATTATAATAAAGTATATAAAGCATATCATTTGTGGCATTTACAAAGAATATCTCAAAATGTTGATAATTTTCAAAAAGTCACTCATAAGAATATCTTCGTGAAAATATGGCAAAAGTTGCACTATTCTTTGCAATTTAAAAAAAAGAAACTTTTTCTATCAAAGTCATGCAGATGCATTTATGAAGACCTGGAGATTCAACAGTGAAATAGTGAGATTGTTGAAATCTGCAGTGCAATCTGCAACAAGAAAATCTTGTAACATTCTGAAAATAAATTCATTTAAATTCTGACAAATTTAGACCTAGTTAAGATGCATTCAGGGTTTCAAACCCAAGATTACAACAACAAAACTTTGATTTAATACTCAGTCAACACCATTTGTAGCTTATATTTTAAGACTTAAGACACATACCGGTAGTCCACCTAACATGGAAAGAGAGGCAATTTATTTTCTCTTAAGCCTAAAAATTGTTTGCTCAGTAGCCATGGAATACTTTGATGATTCTTATGTTAGGCTTGGTTAATATTGCATGAATGTGTTTTTCTTCGTTGAATTAGTTTGGGAATTTTCGCTTCTAAAATTTATACATTTAGTTGGAACTAGGGGAATAGTTGCTTAATTTTCTTTTGCGGAACATTCACTGGCAGGTTTCATAAACGGTATCACCAATAAAGCACTGATTGATATTGGATATAAGATCAGGAATCAAACTGGTGGCTTGCAGAGTTTCAACAGCTTATTGTATGAAATATCCATTATTTGTAACCATGACAATATCCATTATTTGTAACCATGACAATATCCATGAAGTACTGTAATGAGAGTGTTGCTGCTCAGCCACGCAATAAATGCTACATTGTAATTCTCTTCTTGAATCATTACAGTCTGATATTGCAAATCATTAAGTTCGTTAACAGAAATAGGTCATAGAAGTTTAACACATACTAGTATTCAATGTGACAAAATGAGCTCAATTTCACCCGTAATAAATTAAGGTGTGCATTTTGTACTATCAGTACTGTGCATGTTCTTCTCAATTTTCTTAAATGCCAGACCTGTTGCACTTGTCAAGAAAGACATCAATCTATTCAGGGCTGCATAATTTTTGTACAACATTGTTTTCATAATGGTTAACCTTTCCATGAATGGAGCTTCCTGAAATTTTGCGAAAACCCTGTGCCAATGTATTCTCTTATATATTCTAGTCTCCCATAGGGAGCCCCACATATATAATAGAATACAATGGCCTAACAATAATTATCATGACACTGAAAGCCAGTGCATTCTCTTATATATCCGAGGCTCCCTTTGGTAGACTTGTATATACTAGTACATGTATACGCCTGCACTGGCACAGGATTCGTAATGTTGCTCCAGCGCATCTCCCGTCATGAACATATACCTATAAAGCCTACCAGATTAATTTTCCTGTCCATATCAATCAGTACTTGTTGGCTGCACTGCTTGCATTGAATTGATTCGACATAGAGGCTAGAGCTTGTAAGGAGCTGTTCTGCGATGGTCCAGTTGAAAATATTCAGGTATATAAGAATGTGAAATTCCTTTTCCCGCCCAACTCCCCTCATCCGCGGTCAGACTCCTATATCGTGCGGCACTAATTATATGGATATCGTCTCAATTGATTTCCTGCCAAGATGTTATGCCACGCTGAAGAATATGGTTTGGTCCGTAGATACTAATGTAAGTTTTCTAAGGGATTATTAAGTGAGGGACATGTTATAGTGACTGTTTAGAGGTGTTCAGGGTGAACATAATATCCACAGCAGTTTGTATGATGAAGGCTGTGGTCCTTAAGCTTGGGACATGAGTTATATAGGCAAGGTGTTTACTCAGGGGGCGGCAGTCATGTATTCTACATGTACATTATAGGTCAGTCAAGCTGTGCTATCATAGTTAAAGGGACATACCTGATTTGAGTGTCAGAAAATGGGCAAAATTAGTATTGTACAACATCAGAAACTTTATTCAAAATGTATTCCATATAGACAGTTATCTGGGTCGATGACTTTGTATAATGAAATAAATATTTTTATTCGCTGACTGCGAAACATTTACATTAATATTTACAAGAAGGTTTAGACATTCATGTACATGTAGTAATAGTAATTTTTTCAGCATTTTAAATTTGCTCTTAAAGTTGAAATAGTGGTGAATTATAACAATAATGGGAATGCGATATATATTGCTAATTTGACACAAATGAGACTTTCAATCTGAAGCTGTCAAAAAGGCTCAGTTCACCTAAGTTCAGTTAAGAGCTTGCGGTGGCACAGGATCTTTTAACGCTGCAGCTCATGTCATGAAAGGGTTAAATTTCATATCTTCAAATCAGGGTAAAGAAGTCCGATGTATATTTTGTGATATCATCAAATGATTCGATAAGGTCCAGGACTAATCCTAAATCAAAAATCGAGCTTCAGGGAATTTGCTTAACCTCATCAAATCATATCTTCAATAATATAATAAACCGAGCTATGTGGTGCACTGACATCTGAACAACTGCTATGGCATTATAGGAATTGTGTGAAACCTGAATTATAATTTCATCAAATGATCATTTTATTTATGTCTACAATTGGTACTGACCCAGATAACCGGCCACATGGAATCCACTTAGAAAAAGCTTTCTATCGTTGCATGGTACAAATTTTGACTTGTTTTGGACATTTGGACATGACATGTACCTTTATGAACACATCTGTGATAATAAATGTGATGCTGAAATGACTAAATTGAGGCTCTGTTCTGTGACAATAAATTAGTTTGAATAGCCTTCATTTTGTCTATATGTTGCATTGATAAGATCTTTGAGTATTAAGGCTGCATACAGGCCTGAGAATTTGTGCTGGAAATTTTTCAGAATTAGGTCCCCAGAGGGTGAATTTAGTGACGCTACCCTGCACAGTTGGCTAGCTTCACTAAATTAATCCCCTGGATCCTTATTCTGCATGGCCTCATCCACTATGAGAGACATAGTCAGATTTATGTTCACTGATGGTGATTGTTGTGATGTGCACCCATTGGGCACCTCGATTATGCATAGTGTTGTCTGCCATTTTGGGCAAAAAGAGAAACAAAACTAAAAAAGAAAAGGAACTTTGAGATGAAGTTTCTAAAGAAACTAAAAAACTTGTTAATCTGATAATAAAAGATAATTTCCAAAGAAGATGAGGCCTAAGCAGAACGAGGTCGCCCAGAGGGTGAATTTAGTTATGGTAGCCCGCTGTGCGCATTACCGTCTCTAAATTCACCATCTGGAGACCTCATACTGCAAATGTCCGGCACCATAGTCTCAGGCCTGGAAGTATACAGTAGATTGCTCATGATACCCATACCGTAATGCACTAAATAATCGACTCCTTAACCACAGCAGAATTATGGGTAATTCTTCAGAATTTAGTCGGAAATATGGCTTGTTGCCATTCATCGGAAAGCTCTCACTGGGAGCTTTCCGATGAATGGCAACAAGCCATATTTCCAATAAATTCTGAAAAATTACCCATAATTCTGCTGTGGTTAAGGAGTTGATTATTTAGGGCATTAATGTACATGTCGGCCAGTAAGCCATTCACAAGATGGAAGAGTGTCCAGCAGTTCTATCACATGTTTTAATTCTATCTTTTAATGTTAAGTAGACCCCTGTTCCCAGCTGCTATTCTCAGTAATAAAAATAATAAAAACCCTCGGTTAGGTAGAATTATTAAATAGGAATAAACACTGGTATTTGTTTGAATCCTTACTTCCAGTAATTCTTCATTCAAGAGTTGCTGTTTTATTAATAGGTGAAATTGCTTTCAAAAATAAAATCACACCCAATTTAGGTTATCATTAAGATTTCTTTTTGAAATTTTATTATGTATAAACTGCCTTTGTATCTTTTTATATTGAATAAATTCTGCCTCCAAATTTGTTTCACTCATTTGATATCTCCACCTGGTATGTTATTGAGAGCTGTATTCACACAAGTTTCAGACTTATCATCCAGGGACAAAACTTGTTATTTCAGTTACATGTACAGTAGTTGTCCAAGATGGGCTACAGACAAGGGTTAATTTATAAACTATGCTAGCATTAAAACACAAACAAATTGCCACTGAATAGCCACAGTTCAGTCTCAGTGCAAACTGTTTCCTTTCCGGTGACAAGGACAAGAGTTATACTTTCTCCTTGTATGTAAATGATGTTATTTTCTGCTGACATTTTGTGTCAAAGTTTTATCAACAAGAAGATTTTCCATTTTTTTTGTTGAGATTTATTTCTTTAAATCGTCAAATGCTGACAAGAAGAAAAATCGTAACAGAGTCTTCTTCTGAGGTGAGTTGATATTAATGAATTTCGGTGCTGTCAGCACAAACTTTTATGGGGACAATCTGGTGAACTCATTCATCACAAGTAATGGCTTGGTTTTACAGAAACATACTGATTCGATGAAACACTTTGGTGATCGATGGATGTAGTACAGTTAATTACATGTAGTTTTTCCAAAATAAGTTTTCTCGTCATTTCATAACATGACAATATCAAATAAGTGAATACAATTGATCACGGGTTGGCTGAGAAGGAGGGGCGAGAGATATTGTGGAATGCTGGTATTAAATCTACATTGATTCCCATGACTCTATGTTATGATTATCATGTGTTACCTGTACATTTGGATCTTAAAAATTTTAATTGATGATTGCAAATGACAACAACATGACAGTTTCGGTGAAGATATTTGAAAAGTGGCCATTCAGTGACACAAATTTGCTTTGATACAAAATCCAAATCCAAGTAAATGTTTAGTGCGGCTTGTCTCAGTAAATGTTTAGTGCGGCTTGTCTCAGTAAATGTTTAGTGCGGCTTGTCTCAGTAAATGTTTAGTGCGGC
This sequence comes from Siphonodentalium dalli, assembly GCA_032622095.1. Classification (NCBI taxonomy): domain Eukaryota; kingdom Metazoa; phylum Mollusca; class Scaphopoda; order Gadilida; family Siphonodentaliidae; genus Siphonodentalium; species Siphonodentalium dalli. The sequence continues at coordinate 236,469,700 of CP136064.1, forward strand.
TTGTCTCAGTAAATGTTTAGTGCGGCTTGTCTCAGTAAATGTTTAGTGCGGCTTGTCTCAGTAACTGTTTAGTGCGGCTTGTCTCAGTAACTGTTTAGTGCGGCTTGTCTCAGTAACTGTTTAGTGCGGCTTGTCTCAGTAAATGTTTAGTGCGGCTTGTCTCAGTAAATGTTTAGTGCGGCTTGTCTCAGTAACTGTTTAGTGCGGCTTGTCTCAGTAACTGTTTAGTGCGGCTTGTCTAAGTAACTGTTTAGTGCGGCTTGTCTCAGTAACTGTTTAGTGCGGCTTGTCTCAGTAAATGTTTAGTGCGGCTTGTCTCAGTAACTGTTTAGTGCGGCTTGTCTCAGTAACTGTTTAGTGCGGCTTGTCTCAGTAACTGTTTAGTGCGGCTTGTCTAAGTAACTGTTTAGTGCGGCTTGTCTCAGTAACTGTTTAGTGCGGCTTGTCTCAGTAAATGTTTAGTGCGGCTTGTCTCAGTAACTGTTTAGTGCGGCTTGTCTCAGTAACTGTTTAGTGCGGCTTGTCTCAGTAACTGTTTAGTGCGGCTTGTCTCAGTAACTGTTTAGTGCGGCTTGTCTCAGTAACTGTTTAGTGCGGCTTGTCTCAGTAACTGTTTAGTGCGGCTTGTCTCAGTAAATGTTTAGTGCGGCTTGTCTCAGTAACTGTTTAGTGCGGCTTGTCTCAGTAAATGTTTAGTGCGGCTTGTCTCAGTAACTGTTTAGTGCGGCTTGTCTCAGTAACTGTTTAGTGCGGCTTGTCTAAGTAACTGTTTAGTGCGGCTTGTCTCAGTAACTGTTTAGTGCGGCTTGTCTCAGTAAATGTTTAGTGCGGCTTGTCTCAGTAACTGTTTAGTGCGGCTTGTCTCAGTAACTGTTTAGTGCGGCTTGTCTCAGTAACTGTTTAGTGCGGCTTGTCTCAGTAACTGTTTAGTGCGGCTTGTCTCAGTAAATGTTTAGTGCGGCTTGTCTCAGTAACTGTTTAGTGCGGCTTGTCTCAGTAACTGTTTAGTGCGGCTTGTCTCAGTAACTGTTTAGTGCGGCTTGTCTCAGTAACTGTTTAGTGCGGCTTGTCTCAGTAACTGTTTAGTGCGGCTTGTCTCAGTAACTGTTTAGTGCGGCTTGTCTCAGTAACTGTTTAGTGCGGCTTGTCTCAGTAACTGTTTAGTGCGGCTTGTCTCAGTAAATGTTTAGTGCGGCTTGTCTCAGTAACTGTTTAGTGCGGCTTGTCTCAGTAAATGTTTAGTGCGGCTTGTCTCAGTAACTGTTTAGTGCGGCTTGTCTCAGTAAATGTTTAGTGCGGCTTGTCTCAGTAACTGTTTAGTGCGGCTTGTCTCAGTAAATGTTTAGTGCGGCTTGTCTCAGTAACTGTTTAGTGCGGCTTGTCTCAGTAACTGTTTAGTGCGGCTTGTCTCAGTAACTGTTTAGTGCGGCTTGTCTCAGTAACTGTTTTGCCTTAGTTTTTGGAAGTTCAAATATGAATACATTGTGTCAATCTTTTTGGAATATATGTGAGATAAAGAAATTTAGCAGACTCTTTTTATATGTATCTTATTTTTAATAAATTGTGATAAAATAAACAAAGATTAATCCTGTTATCTTCCAGATATATCCACTGCAGAGAATTGGCACACCCAAATCCAGAAATAGACATATCATACATCAGAACCGAATAAGAGGTACCGTTTTCTGTGTGAACTGTAGGAAGCCACGTTGTGTCTTCAGTCAGATGAAACTGAACAGTCAACAAGTAAGTAACATCTAAAGCCTTCTAGAACCTATAAATCATATCTATTAATTATATTTTCATTGTGGTGTGAATATTGGAAGGAAAATAAATACCTCACCCAAAAGTGCAGATCATGTCATGATCTCTATTCTGGCTATGCCTGTATAGAGATCATATTCCAATTCCACCAATTCAAAGCCTGGGAACTATTTGAAGTTCTGACAGGGAATATAACATAAAAATAACAGAGGTACATGTAATATTTATTAGCTAATACATGTACCTGTACTTTAACATTTTCATGACTGGTGCAGCATTAAATATCCTGTACCAGTGTATTCTCTTGTATATGCAAGTCTCTCACAGGGAGTCTCGCATATATAAGAGAATGCACTGGCTTAGGTCAAGGTAAATATGACTCCCTTCAAAAACTTCCCAGATTTTGAATTGGTGGAATATGATATCTATGGACATAGCCAGTGCAGAGATTCATGGCATGATCTACATTTACATCAGTCTAAGTTAACCCTTTACCCAACAGAAGGGCCCTGTGCCAATGCATTCTCTTATATATGCGAGTCGACCATAGGTCGCCTCGCATATATAAGATAATGCATTGGCTTAACACATTAAAAATTATAAAATTGTTAAAGAATGTAAGAAAAAATGGTAAAAAGTGTTAAAAAAAGATTTTTTTTAGGCCAATGCATTCTCTTATATATGCGAGGCGACCTATGGTCGACTCGCATATATAAGAGAATGCATTGGCACATGGCATAACTGTAACTATCACAATGTGGTCAAGGAGCCGGATCCAAAGATATCCATATTTGTATGGTTCTATTGAGACAGACCGAAGATATTTTAGACTGTTGAAGCTTTATTTGGCCGGTTTTGGCCGCTTTGTTGGGTAAAGGGTCATAGACTTTCTTCTTCCTGAACCACCATATTCTGTATGGAAGAGTCTATTATTTTAATTTAGTAAATAACAACACCGCACTCTTGCTGAAAGTTAGTTATAACGGTGCAGGTAAAATCTATTGATGTTAAGTTCAAACGAGTCCTTTTAACTGCCACACCTTGGTTCTGATATTAGTACTTTGATGTCACCATCGTCATGACATGTAACACATGACGGGAATTTACTTATAAATTCAGTCCATTATTATTTAGTTTTCCTATCGATTAAACAATTTACAATTCTAGTAAAGCAGAGGCGGTCATTGTCGCCACATTGTAGTATGCTGGGTACCCAGATTTGGGAAAATGTATTTTGTGTTGACCTTGTGTGGGTGTATGTTACATAAATTATGACCTTTCTTTGTGTTATGTCGCCAATAAAAACCAAATTTGAGGTAGGAATAAAATTTGAATTATGGTGATCCATGCGCCATGCGATCAGATGCAACATTTTGTTATCAAAGCAGAGTTCAATCTGCGTACCGAAAACACCTTGTCCTACCTAAAGCTGGGTACTCGTCACACCAAAATGTGGCAACAATGACTTCTATTGACCATACTCACTGAAACATTTTCTATCTTGTCTTTCCAGTGTTTATATCTGAGAGAATTGAAGGCGAAGGAGAGCTATGTATGTGGCCAGGAGCTGCCCGAGTACACCAGTTTATGTATGAGGTCGACATTACGCTGTCGCGATCCGGTCGAGCTTCAGTATTACTCCGGCCGTAATCTGGTCACACAGGATTGCTGCTATTACTGTGCCGCATTTGAGAATCTTTTGCCCGCAACTCACGAACATATTCAAAGACTGAAAACTATGTTCGCAGGTGTTAAACCGATTTGCAAGACGTGTTTTGCGACTGGGAAATCACCCAGAACAACAAGCTATTTCAATGTGCCGGTATCTGTGACTAAGAATACAGAAGGCTCTTTGCCTCTGTCATGACACTTGCTTAACTTCTGCTTGCATGCCAGTAGGCAGGTAGATTATTACAAGCAATGAATGATTTTGGTAGGTCCATGTACATGTATCTACATGTAAGAAATGAATGTTTTTCTCTAAATTTTTTATTAAGTTGGATTCCAGGTTTTAACCCTTTCTATACTAAATGGATTCTCCCACTCATATACAAAAGTATACATTGGAATGGTCTATTATTAATTTTGAGGGATGTACAGGTAATCTGAGCAGGCGGCAGGTAATAAAAGTGCAGAAGGGGCCCTATTTATGAGGGAAATGTTCAAATAATAAGTTCAACAACATCCCTATTGTCGTTTGTTGAACATATTATCTGAACATTTCCTATGAGATAACTGCTCATCAATGATGCTTTAGTATAGAAAGGGATGATGTTACCGGTAGCAATGCTCTGGAGTCTCCAATCCTTTATTAGTGCACAAAGCACATATCTAATATGCAAGCCTTGAAATAGGGTGTCTGTCATTTGCAGAATGATGTCCCCCAGAGGGTGAATTTAGTGATGCTACCCCGCATAGCGGGCTAGCATCACCAAATTCACCCTCTGGGAACCTCATTCTGCTGAGGTGTAAGCAGAATGAGGTCCCCAGAGGGTGAATTTGGTGATGCTAGCCTGCTATGCAGGGTAGCATCACTAAATTCACCATCTGGGGACCTCATTCTGCAAATGACAGACACACTATTTCAAGGCTGGCATAAAGCACATATCTAATATGTTGGCTGATGGATCTCTGCCTCATGTTTTTATTTCTATTTATGTTGTCAGATGGATGTTCTTAATTCTCTTATTGAGATCTTGCTTTAATTTTTTTGCCTACTGGAGATATTCTGTAGTGCTATATTTAGATGAAGATCAGTCTCAAGATATATTCAGGGTTCTGTACCTCGTTTTACAACAAATATTTTCATATAAAATCTAAATTCACTTCAAGTCTTCTCAGTCCACAACAGCTTGGGATATTGGTTGAGTTGATGCTGTTATGATCCGAGTCCCATCCAGTTACTCTTCGATAACAGACTTTACGCCCAGAATCATGGGCGGGCGTTATCTTGCTTGTACATGTATGTCTTCTGATAAGTTCAAATGGAAGATTTGCGTATATGAACATAGATGGCAGCCTTTCCCAAGGATGATATTCACATGCATATATCAGAAGTGTGTTAAATGTCAAGGCAACGAGATTTATAAGTAAACAAAGTTTTGTTTTCCAGATAATTTTGATTTGTGGCACTATCAGAAAATGCATGTAAACAATACACTAAACGATCGTATCATCACTATACCTTTTCTATCAAGGTAGGTGATATATCATATAGTCAGGATTAATCACAATCAGGAGTTACGTGTACATAGAGTATGTCTTTTGAATGAAAGTCTGTTATAGAAGAGCAGCAGGCCTGGACTTGATCAAAAACAGTATCATCCCTATCGATATCCCAAGCTGTTGTGGACCTACAGTAATGCTCTAATTAATCGACCTCTTAACCAAAGCAGAATTATGGGTAACTTTTCAGGATTTAGTCGGAAATATGGCTTGTTGCCATTCATCGGAAAGCTCTCCCCGAGAGCTTTCCGATGAATGGCAACAAGCCATATTTCCGACTAAATCCTGAAAAGTTACCCATAATTCTGCTTTGGTTAAGAGGTCGATTAATTAGAGCATTACTGTAGAAGACTTGGTCTAACTTCAGTAATGGCTTTATCTGACAAACATTTGTTCGGAAGCATGTGACATACCTTACTCGTATTTAAATTCATGCGACTTCTGAGTTTTTATAAAACCAAGGGGAAAATAAGTGGATTTTGTTAATGCGTTACTTGCACTATGTAAGGTTGGACTGAATGGACAATTATATATCAACACTCATTGTTCACATGTAAAGTGATAAATCATGTTAAATTCTTCGATGTTGCAATCGTTATAAATACAATATTCCAGGCTTAATGTGCACCAAAGCACGTCTCCATATTCACAACAATAATGTCCATATCTATTTAAATATCAGAATAATTACTACGAGCATATACAGTAATGCTCTAATTAATCGACCCCTTAACCACAGCAGAATTATGGGTAACTTTTCAGGATTTAGTTGGAAATATGGCTTGTTGCCATTCATCGGAAAGCTCTCAGGGAGAGCTTTCCGATGAATGGCAACAAGCCATATTTCCGACTAAATCCTGAAAAGTTACCCATAATTCTGCTGTGGTTAAGGGGTTGATTAATTAGAGCATTACTGTACACCCATCTTCACAACAAAATTATGGTGCTGTTATGTTCTACTCCATGTAAATTTCCAAGGATGGTCTTGAATATCACACTTATCTTCAGTAGGGATTCAAAACTAAAACTGTCATCAGAAAGGACTTTTATGAAAATATTTTTGTCAGTTTTGAGTTCGCGCAGCACGGTGTGCGAATTTAAAGTGCGCGAATTAAAAACTGAGCGCAAAAATAGTACTGGGCGAATTATTAAAATACGAGTAAGGTATACATATCAAATCATTTCCATAGCAAAATTGATGTTATTAATTGCTGTCTCCCCAAATTTTCAAAATAAATGGGAATAAATGGATAATAATTAACTGTTCTTTATATTAATAGTAGCCTACGATTTTTCTCCTCGAGTGAGATGCAGGGAATTATTATGTGCATCTCGGGTGAGGAGAAATATTTTACGCTACTCAGAACAATTAACTTTTGGGTTTAATATATTTTCTACACTGAAATACCACCAGTTTGCTACAACCCAAACACACTAAACGGCGAAAACAAATGGCGTTATGATGCAGACATTAAAAGTTGATGAAAATATAATAACATTTTATATCTTAATAAGATAGCCTCTTTTAGATGGAACCTCTTGGCTCAAACCGGTTATAATCAGCTTAACCCTTTGAGTGCCAGGTCCGATTTTTGTATCAACCCATATACCCTGTGCCAATGCATTCTCTTATATATGCGAGTCGACCATAGGTTGCCTCGCATATATAAGAGAAAGCATTGGCCTAACAATTATTATTTTTTTTTTTTATATACAATTTTTTACAATTTTAATAATTCATTCTTATATTCTTTAACAGACTTATTTTGTAGGTTTAGGGCCGATGAGATCGGCCCCTGGCACTCAAAGGGTTAAATATCCATCCTATATAGTGAGAATGCAGGGACGACTTATAACTATCATAAACAGATAGCTCAATTTTATTTATCAACTATCTGCAGATTATATTCAGACAGGTTATTTTATACACTGGAATGTTATTGCATTGCAAAGTAGGTTATGTAAAAATAAACATGGAACTGGAACCCTGGAATATGTAATTCCTTTGATTATTTTAGTTATTCTATTCTGTTTATGCTGCTAGTTAGAACAGCTTTTACGTGAAAAATAAAAGGTCTTATTTCTATGATTGTTCATTTTCCTCGAAAGGTGAAAGTTATTCAGTTGTTGTGGTCTGCCTGATTGGTCAAGCATGTTGAGAACAACACTGATTGGTCATGTGCATTAGGAGAACAACACTGATTGGTCATGCATGTGGAGAACAACACAAGAATTCGGAATAGTGTTGTTTGCTACATATATGAGTTCCAATCTTTTTGTTGCATGGGCCTTAACTGCAATGGCATGTTGACAGTATCCAGGGAGATATATATATATGTATATGTATACTCTTTAGTAAGGTGTGCAATTTTCCAAAGAGATTTTCCAATATTAGGTACCTGTAAAATTTCTCTGGATTGTACATGTACCAGTTTGCAATGACAAACTACATGTACTAGTATGTCACAATATGATACAAATCTTGACACATGGTATATATGATTCATTGAGTCAGTTCTCTCCAATGATTTGCTATGTGAAAAATTTATTTTCCACTAAAATGTAGTTGAATATGTAGAAGAAGATGAGTTGAATACACAGAGACCTTGAGAGCAAGCCTGCAAATGAGGTCCCAGAGGGTGAATTTAGTGATGCCATCCTGCACAGTGGGTTAGCATCACCAAATTCACCCTCTGGGGACCTCATTCTGCTTAGGTCTCAACTGCTATGGGAGACCTAGGATCAGATTGAAGTCCCCAGAGGGTGAATTTGGTGATGTTAGCCCGCTGTGCGTGATAGCTTCAATAATTTCACCATCTGGGGACCTCATTCTTAAAATGACAGACACACTATTTGCAGGCTTGCTTGAGTGAGCAACAAACCTTGATCTTTTACACATGCTCACGCCAGCTCACCTTCACTTAACTTTTTTGTTAAGTTTAAAAAAAAACTCTACATAGTATGGCGAGGGCAGGCATCAACAGATGACGATACTGCGATAACATGAATGTGTATTTTGATCGCGATAGCCCAGTAACTGTCTGCGATAGCCCAGTAACTGTTTGTTCGCAGGGGATTATTTCTATGTCAGACTTCCTCAACAGTATTGTATATGATGGACAGTTTCAAGTAATGCATTTTCAATCCAATTCCATGTTTGGCATAGCTAACGCAATTAGGTTCTTGTTGTACTATGATATGCAAAATGATACAAGATGTGAAAGTGTATCGCGAGGAATTGACTTCTTTTTGAATTACTACATCGATCTATGTCCCCGTACCTGTGTATCTGATACTGACATAAATTTATGTCAGGTTTCTTACATAGATGCAGTCAACCAACCTTGTTGATCATTGATTATTGTCTTTGACTACAACTGATGAATAATTTCAATTCTTACTCATTGGTCAACATCTCTTCAGATACACTTGTCCATGGTTTTATCCGTGTCTGCGCTATTCAGTAAAAAATTTAATGCTACTGATGGTGCATTGACAGCTTCTTTCAGCTGTATTGGACAAGTCAGGAAATAGTGTGTCTGACATTTACAGAATGACGTAACCAGAGGTTCACCCATTTGTCACCTCAATTATGTATTTTATCTTCTACAAATTAGGGGACATATAAACTGAACAGAAGGGGAAAACGTAACAAAAAACAATGTTAATTTGAGAATGTAGATACTAACTTCCCAGAAGATGAGGCCTAAGCAGAATGAGGTCCACAGGGTAAATTTGGTAATGCTAGCCTGCTGTGCTGTGTCGCATCACTAAATTCACTCACTGGGGACATCATTCATCTAATGGCAGACACACTATTGGATTTCCTAGAAATTCAATTATTTTGGACTCTACAGAATGAAGATAATTTCCAAACCATTCAAAGGTGAGTTCAGATAATATTCTCTTGGGATTTTATTAATGTTCTTGTTATAAATCCAACTTTCCAGTTGTAGTCAATGATAATGATTTTCATGATCATGGCCTGTTTACGATTACTCAAAACATAGTTTGAGAAAGTGTTTTTGGTTAAATCCTTCATTATTAAATTTGTATGTGTCTTAAAGCTGATGGTGCCTATTGTTCTTAAAGATACAATGTACAGGTTTTGAAGCTGAAGCTAATATTCTGTAAAATACAATGTATACAGTAATTGCATGGTAACAAAGCATGCTGTAGTTTGAGCTGTTGTAAAATGTTCATGGACTTCATGGTGTAGTAAAAATATTTCATTTTGTTCTGCATGGTAAAAGATATTGAAACACATTTACCAATCTATTATTATAAAGATTTGAATTTAACATTCCGCATTCTTTTTCAGCGTTTGTACATCACTGGGCTTTTCCAAGGAGCACAGCTAAATAAAGAGGGTCAGAGAAGAAAAGTTCTAGAAGATATATTTAGAACTGCCCACGGGAAGGGTATGGAGAGAACGGAGAGAGTCACTAAATGGTCACCATCTTGTAACAATGTGAGGGGTACACTGACTTGTTTAAAATGCAAGAAAGAAAGATGTGTCTTCAGCTTCAAAAAGCCAGCAGAGCAAGAGGTAAATCTAGTTTTTTCATTGTATTAACCCTTGCTATACTAAATGGATTCTCCCATTCAGCTATAAAAATATACATCGGAATGGTCTATTATTCATTTGGAGGGATGTTGACTCTTTCATGTCGGGAGCTCCGCTGGAGCATAATAAAAGATCCTGTGCCAGTGCATTCTCTTGTATCCCATAGGGAGCCTAACATATATAAGAGAATGCACTGGCACTGGCTTACAAGTTGTTGGACTTTATCAGAATATTTTCTAACTCGTCCAACTCATCAATAAGTATTTAGTATAGAAAGAGTTAACCATCTTATAGAAACAATATTTTGTCCACAATTCCTCGTGCAAGACACCATAAGTTTATGGTGGATTGACACTAATGTGGTTTGACAGCTTTTAGTTTATGGTCCATTGAGTTGCTGAGCCATCAATATCAGAACATGTTACTGTCAATATTTTCTATGGACATTCCGGGTTATCTATGGCCAATTAATATTCGTTTGAAAAAAATGATCAATACACAGGGACCAGCCTAGTGGGTGACATGGGAGACGGGGACCAGCCTAGAGGGTGACATGGGAGACCGGGACCAGCCTAGAGGGTGACATGGGATACAGGGACCAACCTAGAGGGTGACATGGGAGACAGGGACCAGCCTAGATGGTGACATGGGAGACAGGGACCAACCTAGAGGGTGACATGGGAGACAGGGACCAGCCTAGAGGGTGACATGGGAGACAGGGACCAGCCTAGAGGGTGACATGGGAGACAGGGACCAGCCTAGAGGGTGACATGGGAGACAGGGACCAGCCTAGAGGGTGACATGGGAGACAGGGACCAGCCTAGAGGGTGACATGGGAGACGGGGACCAACCTAGATGGTGACATGAGAGACGGGGACCAGCCTAGAGGGTGACATGGGAGACAGGGACCAGCCTAGAGGGTGACATGGGAGACAGGGACCAACCTAGAGGGTGACATGGGAGACAGGGACCAGCCTAGATGGTGACATGAGAGACGGGGACCAGCCTAGAGGGTGACATGGGAGACAGGGACCAGCCTATAGGGTGACATGGGAGACAGGGACCAACCTAGAGGGTGACATGGGAGACAGGGACCAACCTAGAGGGTGACATGGGAGACGGGGACCAGCCAAGAGGGTGACATGGGAGACAGGGACCAGCCTAGATGGTGACATGAGAGACGGGGACCAGCCTAGAGGGTGACATGGGAGACAGGGACCAGCCTATAGGGTGACATGGGAGACAGGGACCAACCTAGAGGGTGACATGGGAGACGGGGACCAGCCTAGAGGGTGACATGGGAGACAGGGACCAACCTAGAGGGTGACATGGGAGACAGGGACCAGCCTAGAGGGTGACATGGGAGACAGGGACCAGCCAAGAGGGTGACATGGGAGACAGGGACCAACCTAGAGGGTGACATGGGAGACAGGGACCAGCCTAGAGGGTGACATGGGAGACAGGGACCAGCCAAGAGGGTGACATGGGAGACAGGGACCAACCTAGAGGGTGACATGGGAGACAGGGACCAACCTAGAGGGTGACATGGGAGACAGGGACCAGCCTAGAGGGTGACATGGGAGACAGGGACCAGCCAAGAGGGTGACATGGGAGACAGGGACCAACATAGAGGGTGACATGGGAGACGGGGACCAGCCTAGAGGGTGACATGGGAGACAGGGACCAACCTAGAGGGTGACATGGGAGACAGGGACCAACCTAGAGGGTGACATGGGAGACAGGGACCAACCTAGAGGGTGACATGGGAGACAGGGACCAGCCTAGAGGGTGACATGGGAGACAGGGACCAGCCTAGAGGGTGACATGGGAGACAGGGACCAGCCTAGAGGGTGACATGGGAGACAGGGACCAACCTAGAGGGTGACATGGGAGACAGGGACCAGCCTAGAGGGTGACATGGGAGACAGGGACCAGCCAAGAGGGTGACATGGGAGCCAGGGACCAACCTAGAGGGTGACATGGGAGACAGGGACCAACCTAGAGGGTGACATGGGAGACAGGGACCAACCTAGAGGGTGACATGGGAGACAGGGACCAGCCAAGAGGGTGACATGGGAGACAGGGACCAACCTAGAGGGTGACATGGGAGACAGGGACCAACCTAGAGGGTGACATGGGAGACAGGGACCAGCCAAGAGGGTGACATGGGAGACAGGGACCAACCTAGAGGGTGACATGGGAGACAGGGACCAGCCTAGAGGGTGACATGGGAGACAGGGACCAGCCAAGAGGGTGACATGGGAGACAGGGACCAACCTAGAGGGTGACATGGGAGACAGGGACCAACCTAGAGGGTGACATGGGAGACAGGGACCAGCCTAGAGGGTGACATGGGAGACAGGGACCAGCCAAGAGGGTGACATGGGAGACAGGGACCAACATAGAGGGTGACATGGGAGACAGGGACCAGCCTAGAGGGTGACATGGGAGACAGGGACCAACCTAGAGGGTGACATGGGAGACAGGGACCAGCCAAGAGGGTGACATGGGAGACAGGGACCAACATAGAGGGTGACATGGGAGACAGGGACCAGCCTAGAGGGTGACATGGGAGACAGGGACCAGCCTAGAGGGTGACATGGGAGACAGGGACCAGCCTAGAGGGTGACATGGGAGACAGGGACCAGCCAAGAGGGTGACATGGGAGACAGGGACCAACATAGAGGGTGACATGGGAGACAGGGACCAGCCTAGAGGGTGACATGGGAGACCGGGACCAGCCTAGAGGGTGACATGGGAGACAGGGACCAGCCAAGAGGGTGACATGGGAGACAGGGACCAACCTAGATGGTGACATGGGAGACAGGGACCAGCCTAGAGGGTGACATGGGAGACAGGGACCAGCCAAGAGGGTGACATGGGAGACAGGGACCAGCCAAGAGGGTGACATGGGAGACAGGGACCAGCCTAGAGGGTGACATGAGAGACGGGGACCAGCCTAGAGGGTGACATGGGAGACAGGGACCAGCCTAGATGGTGACATGAGAGACGGGGACCAGCCTAGAGGGTGACATGAGAGACGGGGACCAGCCTAGAGGGTGACATGGGAGACAGGGACCAGCCTAGAGGGTGACATGAGAGACGGGGACCAGCCTAGAGGGTGACATGGGAGACAGGGACCAGCCTATAGGGTGACATGGGAGACAGGGACCAGCCTAGAGGGTGACATGGGAGACAGGGACCAGCCTAGAGGGTGACATGGGAGACAGGGACCAGCCTAGAGGGTGACATTGGAGACAGGGACCAGCCTAGAGGGTGACATGGGAGACAGGGACCAGCCTAGAGGGTGACATGGGAGACAGGGACCAGCCAAGAGGGTGACATGGGAGACAGGGACCAGCCAAGAGGGTGACATGGGAGACAGGGACCAGCCTAGAGGGTGACATGAGAGACGGGGACCAGCCTAGAGGGTGACATGGGAGACAGGGACCAGCCTAGATGGTGACATGAGAGACGGGGACCAGCCTAGAGGGTGACATGAGAGACGGGGACCAGCCTAGAGGGTGACATGGGAGACAGGGACCAGCCTAGAGGGTGACATGAGAGACGGGGACCAGCCTAGAGGGTGACATGGGAGACAGGGACCAGCCTATAGGGTGACATGGGAGACAGGGACCAGCCTAGAGGGTGACATGGGAGACAGGGACCAGCCTAGAGGGTGACATGGGAGACAGGGACCAGCCTAGAGGGTGACATTGGAGACAGGGACCAGCCTAGAGGGTGACATGAGAGACGGGGACCAGCCTAGAGGGTGACATGGGAGACAGGGACCAGCCTATAGGGTGACATGGGAGACAGGGACAACCTAGAGGGTGACATGGGAGACAGGGACCAGCCTAGAGGGTGACATGGGAGACAGGGACCAGCCTAGAGGGTGACATTGGAGACAGGGACAACCTAGAGGGTGACATGGGAGACAGGGACCAGCCTAGAGGGTGACATTGGAGACAGGGACCAACCTAGAGGGTGACATGGGAGACAGGGACCAACCTAGAGGGTGACATGGGAGACAGGGACCAGCCAAGAGGGTGACATGGGAGACAGGGACCAACCTAGAGGGTGACATGGGAGACAGGGACCAGCCTAGAGGATGACATGAGAGACGGGGACCAGCCTAGAGGGTGACATGGGATACAGGGACCAACCTAGATGGTGACATGGGAGACCGGGACCAACCTAGAGGGTGACATGGGAGACCGGGACCAACCTAGAGGGTGACATGGGAGACAGGGACCAACCTAGAGGGTGACATGGGAGACAGGGACCAGCCTAGAGGATGACATGGGAGACATCTCTCTAAAATGTTCCATGTCTCCCTATTTCAGTTCTAGGGTGAAGTGACTTCTTTCGTATATACCAGTATACATACTAGTATGTCCCAACAACATGTTTAAAGTTTATTTATTGATTATAAGGGTGTTCTTACTCGCTATACTGGTTATATAAATTGCCCTTGTGTTGTATTATACTTATTGGATCACAGAAGGGTGATGTTGGGGTGCTAATTGAACTTCAGCCATTGCTACATCTCGCTGATTACAATCCACTTCTCCCAAATAACCAACAGGGAGAAGTCTTCTCCCAATTTGAAACCTACAGTATGTTCAATTTTCCTCCATGTTTCAATGTAATTTTAAGTGACTTCATGATGATGTAGCGGTCAGGTGAGAGGTGGTGAGAGCAGTTGTCTTGTCCATCCAGGATGTCTCTTTTTCTTGGAATATGAGCCTTAAATTTGTAACTTTATCCCAAATGAGCAACTCCGACTGACATTAACAAAAGCACCAATACGACATTTAGTAGATAAGTCGTGTTAATTCTAGTTTGTACTTTTGTTGATTAAATAAAATTTGTTCCAATATCTCATAGCTTTGTTGGATATCTGTGGCATGACACACTTTATTATTTTTCTGGTTACTTCTTTCGAATGTAGTGTTAAAAAGCCTAATAATGTTTTTGACAAAATCAGAAGTTTTAATATTTATAGTCAGAATGCTTTTTGGGGATTATGTCATCAAATGATCTTTGGGCAATTAGTTTCAATAAATATTATGGATAAAATGAGATTCAGGAATAATAGACAAGTATTTATATTTAAGAATTAATTCATTTATGTAAAAGGCTCTAAGGATTTTGCCAATATCTGACTGTCGGCAGTCGGTAATAAAATATTAATAGTAAAAAGATAGCCAGAGATGCAATAATATACATGTAAGCAGCTGATGAATTATGAGCACCATCTTTTAAAAAATTCAAAGTCACTTTCAAAAAGTACATCCTTGTCAGAAGATAATACAAAGGGGGTACGTTGATAATGACAAAAAAAATGCCTGAACCTCTTTTTACCTTTCGGATGTATGTAGTATAAATACATTCCATTACCTTCAGTAGATGACATCATAACCAGATATTCTCATAATGCATGATCAAATAGAGAATAAAAAATTCTCATTCTAAGATGAATTTATTGTATTGTGTTATAGTTCATGTGTGATAAATCAGGTCATGAATTTCTACTCTGGATACAAGCCTTGAAATAATGTGTTTGCAGAATGAGGTCCCCAGAAGGTGTATTTGTTGACGCTATCCCTCACAGTGGGCTAGCATAACCAAATTCACCTTCTGGGGACCTCATTCTGCTTGGGCCTTATCTTCTGGGGGGGGGTATCTATAGTCTCAAATTAAATTTGTTTTAGTTACTTCCCCCCCCCCCCCCTTAGATCTGTGACTAATGGGTCAACATCACCAACTTCAACTGGGGAACTTCAATCTGATCCTACATGTAGGTCTTCCATAGCAGTTGAGGCCTAAGCAGAATGAGGTTCCCAGAGGGTCAGTTTGGTGATGCTAGCCTGCTGTGCAGGATAGTGTCACAAAATTCACCCTCTGGGGACCTCATTTTGCAAATGACAGACATTATTTCAAGGCTTGTCTGGCTATGCCAGTAGGGCTCATACTCCACCAGTTGAAAACCAAACAACTTTTGGATATATTTCTTAGTTCCTATCTGTTCCTAAATAATAATAATGTGTTTCACAGTTGATAACTTTGTTAAATGATTTTGATTTTGATCGCTTTCGATCATGGATTTTCTCCTGGTAAAAAATTCAATGTTTATTGCGATATTGACTGACAAAAGTCACAAAAATCATGCAATCTCGAGCTGGGACCACCCCTACTGTGAAATAGATTATAAGGAAGAAGTTTTAACAAAGAAATATATTCCCTGCATTGTTTGTTCAGTGTTATAAAATTCCACGTCAGAACATAACAAAATAACCATGTTTTGAACTGTTGGAATATGATCACTACAGGGGTAGTCAGCGTAGAGATTCATGGCATGATCTAGTAGTGTGGTTAATGAACTACATGTGTACGTACTGGTATGTTGGTTTTAATGTGATGTGAAACACTCCACTGAGGTTTTCAGAATGGAATAACAAAGAAAGATGCTAAAATAAGTTATTTTCATAAATTTTATATCAAAATAGGCAGAAAATATTGTCATTGTTATAAACAAATTACATGCAGTAACTACTGTGGGCACTGGGCAGAAACATTTCCGTAATGTTAAGGCCCAGTAAATCATCTCGAATAAAGTAGTAAATATTTACATTTGTGTATAGTTCCAACATTGTGTTCTCTGATATGGCAGTCAATGTGGTTGGCATTTTTTGATAATCTTAGTTGATTGTTGCAATCTTCCAGTGAAGTTATTGTTTGGATACTAACTTATTGGTTTTATTCATTGAATTAAGTCCATAATATGACTAACCCTTTCATGATGGGATGGTGCAGCATTAAATATCCTGTGCCAGTGTATTCTCTTATATATGCGAGTCTCCCATAGTGAGCCTCACATATATAAGAGAACGCACTGGCTTACAAGATCAAGATAAATATTATTAGACCAATGTATTCTCTTATATATGTGAGTTTCCCTATGTGAGACTCACATATATAAGAGAATGAATTAGCCAAGAGTTTTCACAAACTTTCAGGAAGCTCCATCATGGAAGGGTTAAACATAATCTTGATAACATTTTGCTGTTTCCATCCATATTAAACCTTTATATTTTACTACAGATTGAAGAATTCAAGGCTTACAAACAGAAAACTGAGTTCCAGTGTGGCATGAATATCGGCACAACACTTCCAAATATGATGTCAAAATCATCGCTGACATGTGACCAGCCCATGGAGATGGCTTACTACTCAGCGTGCTACATAGCACTGCCTCTATGTTGTTACCATTGTGGGGGATCGAGTCAGCTGCTTCCTGATAGCCACCCAATCATAGCTGACCTACTACAGAATTACTCGTCAGTCAAACCTTTATGTGAGGAGTGTTATGGTCTGGGTAAACAGGCTAAGACTTGGGGTTCGAAACCAATTTTCCCACTCGTCACAGGATGTCAACTTAACATTCCTAAAGGAAATGCTACTGGACCTGGTAAAATGTGAAGTGATTTTAAGCAAGCCTTGAAATAGGGTGTCTGTCATTTGCAGAATGAGGTCCCCAGAGGGTGGATTTAGTGATGCTACCCCGCATAGTGGGCTAGCATCACCAAATTCACCCTCTGGGGACCTCATTCTGCAAATGACAGACACCCTATTTCAAGGCTTGATTTTAAGCCATTTGTTTAAATCTATTCCACTTTGAAAAAGCTAGTTGTAAACGTTAATGTGCTGTTCAAGCCAAGTGCTAATTTTGTCAAGTGCTAATTTTATCACGTACATTTATATTCTTGTCACAAGTTGTTTCTATGCTTGTTGTCATGCAATCTCTAATAGAATTGTCTCATTGGCTCACCGTATTTGGCTCTGTCATCTCATTGGCTCACAGCACTGTCACATCACTATGATGTAGCTGTATTATTGGTTATCCTATGTCTGTTCATGTAGTACAGGTTTTCATCTACTGGTACCTGAAGCCAGCATTTTGGTCTCGTGGGATATGGATGACTGATGGTAAGTCATTCCTTTACGTTGTCTCCAATTCAAATTGACCATTTGGAGGTCAGAATTACTGACTATGAGTGTTTATAATGAGACTATATCATACCGCTAAACGGAAGTCTGTTAGTCTGCTCGTAGCCATCATGTTGAAATGACATAATTTTGCTACTGCCTCAAGTCAAAAAGTATGAACTTTTCACAAACAATTTGGACATAAATTTGAACTGCAAACATTGTACGTCCCACACTAATTGGTGGTTATTGCAATAACGTATATAACGTATTGTATGTCATATTTAAGCAACACATAACTCAATGAATGTGCTTTTAGTTAAGTGACAGTCAGGATTGCTCAGCTTTAATACACTGTTTCTGTATATACTGCATATGTGTTTCCCTGAATTTTAAAAAATCTTGCAGAAACTTTTAAGACGGTGTTTCTCTTCCTGGAACTTTGTGTATTGATTCAGGGTTATAAAATAATAAATTTGTGTCCGAGAGTTCAATCAAGAGGAGCTTCTGTCACTAGGAAACAAATTTTTTCTCCAATTATTTTTGTGAACCTTGACAGATAATATGGCTATTATTTTTTTTTTATTTTTTTTTAAAGAAAATTTTAACATTTTTGACTGGAAATCTGTCTTTTAATTAAAGCACTTTTAAATGAAATTTGTGTAACAGCAGATGTTACTCTTGCATGTGTTTTGATAATAATTGAAATCTGCCTTGAAAAGGAGTTTCATGGAAATTTTTTTATTGTTGGAAGTAATATTTGGGCCAGTGGGATATTTGTGAGACGGTGTGGGGATTCTTGTGCTGCTTTTTGTGATGATCAATGTTTTTCATATTGCCAGGAACTAGTAGCATAGTTGAGTCATTTCAGGCTGATGGCCAGACTGCAATCTGCAGGACCCTATTGTGACAAACTGCTGACTGTCTAGAGCTTTAACTACTAGGGCAGGTTAGAACTGACACTTCCTCTGTATCAATATATCAGAATAATAATCTCGTATATCAGATAAATAACTGAAGAGGAGGTGGCAGTTCTACTCCGCTCTATGTATACTATGTAAATAATTCATACATTAGCACAGTTATAAATATTTGATTTTAGTTACAATGGACACATTATTTAACATAAACTAATTTAATTTCTGAAATCGGAGGCCATTCACAATGGCTACAAGATTTCATAGTCAAATTTCACACAGGGTAGATTTATTTTGTTTCCAAAAAATATAATTGAATGGATTTTATCTTTGTAGTTCAATAATATCAGATTTACCAAATTAACTCCATGAACCAACAAGGCTTTAAAAGCTTTTGCTTTGAGAGATGAGGTTTTTGATCTTTTAGAATTACACATGCATGCAACTCTATTATTATTTATATCTGTCACTTGTTTATATCATATCATTACATAGGTTGTAATTAACTGCATTGGATGTATCACTTTTAAAGCCAGAATTTTATTGGTGTTTTTCATAACAATTCACTTTTGTCCTTTATTTTTTGTATTAATTCAGGGATCAATTTGCAGAAATGTGACATGATGAATGTCTTGATTAGTTTGTGTATTAATTTTAGGTATTAATTTTAAGCCGTTTCACACACACACATTGACATCACGTGACACTCGACAATAAAACTGGGTCTTTAGAATGAAAGCATAAAACAAATGACAAGATAAGAAAATACCATGAAAAGGATCTTCAAAAAACATCAGTTAGGAGATAGTGTGTCTGACATTTGCAGAATGAGGTCACCAGAAGGTGAATTTAGTAATGCTATCCCGCACAGCAGGCATCACCAAATTCACCCTCTGGGGACCTCATTCTGCTTAGGCCTTATATTCTGGCAATTATCTGTAGTCTCAAATTAACATTGTTATTTTTTCCCTTCTGTTCAATTTCTATGACTAATTTGCAGAAGATAAAATACTTAATTGAGGCCTAAGCAGAATGAGGTACCCAGAGTAGCGGCACTAAATTCACCCTCTGGCGACCTCATTCTACAAATGTCATACACTATCAAGCCTTGAAATAGTGTGTCTGTCATTTGCAGAATGAGGTTCCCAGAGAGTGAATTTAGTATGCAGGGTAGAATCACAAAATTCACCCTCTGGGAACCTCATTCTGCTGAGGTGTAAGCAGAATGAGGTTCCCAGAGGGTGAATTTGTTGATGCTAGCCCGCTATGCGGGGGTAGCATCACTAAATTCATCCTCTGGGGACCTCATTCTGCAAATGACAGACACACTATTTCAAGGCTTGTACACTATATTCAGGCTTTATATATCAATCAGGCAAAAAATGAACACAGGACTGCACTTGTTGTGGCAATCACAATCGTGGATGGATGAACACTTCCTTGAAACCTTCGTTGGCCTCTCGTGCTATCCTTATGCCATTGCTCTTGTGCCATAAACTGATGACTAGTAACACATTAGTTCATTTCTGTGCATTAACGGGACCAGAGGAACTCGCAGTGGGCAAATGTGCAAAAATATATGAAAGTCTGTAAAAACATCACACTTACTTTGTTCTCAATTAGTTAATGATAGTTATGCAATAATGAAATTGCATGTGTTTTATACACAAAAATGTTACAGTGATTTGTCAAAAAACTGCTAAATCATGTAATAAGTTAAATATTTTAGTCTGAAACAGATTTTTCAAAACAGTTTTCAATGCTTTGACCTTGTCCAATGTTCACCGGCAAGTCTTGATTAAAATTTCGTAACTTATTGGGCAAATTGGACTTTATTGGTAATTCCACTGTATAAGTAATGTTTACGTAACAATGGAACAACAAAGTCAATCTTATTTTTTCATGTACTTACTGATGATTGTTGTTTTTTTTTAAGACTTTTTATGTTATTTCCCATGAACCCAATTCGAAGTCCTCAAGTCTATTTTATCTCTCAGCTTAGGCAAAAAAAAAAAACATCTGTCTTTCCGGTTACCCTGCCGAAATTGGGCCGACCTGGACTTTATTTTTCAAATTTCAGCCCAAATGTTTAATGCATGTAATTGGCATGTAAACACATCTATATCGCTAAATATATACTATGTTTACATTAAGCAGCAATAATTTTAGTTGAAATTTTCAAAAACAATTTACTTCTATTAAAATACATGTCCATTTGTGGTTGCAGATGAATCCCAATCTCAGCAATAAATCTGCAGTCTTTAAAACCTGCCTGTGGTAATCTTGTTTGTTCAACTCCCATGTCTTGTGGGAAGAAGTCTTATCTGTTAGAGAGCAATATACATGTATCTAAACTGAGAGAATAATTACAAGAGAGCTGCATAGCTAGTGCCTGGGAGGCATTTTTTGTCCACATTGACAATACTTATCATATTATTGTGCTACATTAACTGTTTACTTGCAATATCATGGACAGCCTTAACACAAGTATAAAGAGTAAGCATTAATGTACATCTTAACTGTTCGGGGAAAAAATAAAAAAATATTACCAAAAAAACAAAAAATCCCTACCTACCTACCTGGAATTTTTTGGCACCGTAATAGGAAACAAATACCGGTAATTGTTTTTTTTTGGCCTTACCAATTTGTACATTACAACTTTTAGTGTCATTTCATCGATTACGTTGCGATTTATACTTTTTCATCACAACATAAAAATCAGAATTATCTTATAATGTCAGCATACATGTAAATGTTTTGTGCTGAACCAATTTGTTGTTGGTTCAACTTGTTCGATGTAAAACTTGTAAGTTTGTTCCTCATTTTAATCATTAAAAGCGAATTGATTGAATATTTTTGTCTTTATCAAAGAATTCTGGAGAGTATTGAATGTTTGTCTATGTAAGTTGGGTACTGTTAGACCATAAAATATCTAGTGCAGGCTTTCAACCTTAATGAGAAAAGAGTGCTGCCGTAATGAATTTGCCAATCTTTACCGGGGCACACTTCCTTTCAGACTGTCACTGGCGCTAATGGGGTCGTTGTCGTAACGTTTTATACATAAATGCACACCGTGTGCATTTATGTATACATACATGCACACCAGTCTCAGTCGGCGCGAGATTGAAATGTTGCCGTAAATAATTGCCGTCTGCTTCAATTCAGACTATTTTTCTTCCGTAGTTCTGATAAAGCCATTATTGTATCACAATGACGAAACTGCAATAAAATTGATCATCGGTCGCATATTGATCTTAGTACCGGTATTAAACAGGGACCGAAAGAACTGCATGGTTTGATCGATGAACAGAAGAAAATGAACTTACAAAAAATATTAACACGTGTGCATTTATGTAGAAAACACTACGACAATGAACCTGACACAACGCGAGACTGGTGTGCATTTATGTATACAGAAATGCACACGGTGTGCATCTATGAAGAAAACATTACGACAACGACCCCATAAGCGTCACTGGCTTGTACTTGTATGTGTTTGTCACATTTCCTATGTGCTTTCAGAACAATTCCTGCACTAAAAACTTATTGACAGAATGGAGAATTGGAGCGGTAGTCTTATGGACCATTTTCGCACGCTACTCAGCAAAATGGCACCTTATCAGAACTCTTGTGTTTGACTTGGCACGAGTGTTGTTGTCAATGTGCATTTGTCTTCATATCATAATTGAACCAAATCACACCTTTTCGTGATATAGTTCTTTGTTTCTTGTGGGAATTTCCAAAATTGAGGCACAAAATTACACATAGTTTGTGTGTTTGATGAGGACAACCTGTGGCTCTTTGCTCAGTATATATTTTATTATATCGCAGAAGTCCACCAAATATGGTTAAAATGTTGCATGTAGCAGCAGCCGTATCGAGTCATCAAGGGAGATAAACCCTGCACGGAGATTGGGAATTTGCATGATGGCAATATGGTGTTTGACTCTTCAAATTTTTTATCTGACTTTTCAACATAATGAAATGATGGGATCACTGTCTTCCACACCCTTAATCCAGTTTAGTCAAATTGGGTGATTATATGATTTCAGAGATTATTTGCAATTGGTCCTACTCCAGTAGGTCCACCAAGATGCGTCCATCTACGTCCAGGTCGACCGCGGATGCATTCACCGCGGCTGCTTACAACGCGGCTGCTTACACCTCGGCTGCTTTCACCTCATATCATCCGGTCATGCTTGCAGCCCTTCAGGTCGTCATTACAACAGAATCGTAATCCAGAAAAGAAAACTCCTGTCTCTTATAAAGATATCATTCTTAGTTCTAACCGGGTCAGAGGAGTCGTAGAGTGCAAGGTCTGTTCCAAGCCAAGATGTGTGTTCTCAAGAATGGCACTTAATTCTAATCAGGTATGATCTTAGTTCAGTATTTTTAGAGCAATTGGGGCCTATGGGTGACAAGATTTGTAAATATTCATCTATGTGAAACTTCGCCAAAATTTAGCACATGGTCAACTTCCAAACAGGAAATAGATAGTTTCCGGGAAATTCGCGGTAATTTTTTCGTGCGTTTTAAATTTTCATTAGTTCTCACGACTATTCCAAATGTTTGGGCTGAATTTTTCTGGGAAAATATTTTCCAAAATTTCCCTTATTTTGTTCTTGTCACCTATTGTCACCACATCCAATAGATTGTAACTTGCTTACGATGAAGTCCAGTAATCTATTTGTCAATTTTAATGGAAAAAGATGTCTTAGATTTTTTATAGGGATGAAATTTGTTGCGTTTAAAAACTTAACTCCAAGCATGGAGAATCTTCTACCGTTGGATATCTATTTACATATATTCAGAGATGGTACACCACCGTACATCAATATTTGGATTAACACATCCCAATACACTGACACAGCTCTAACCTTAGCAGCACTAATGGTTCCAGCGGATATACATAACTTCAAATGGAATATTTATTGTGAAATATTCTTATTCTCCGCACATTTATTAGTGTGAGATATTTTTGTTTGCAAAACCTATAATGTCAGAAATTCATTGAAACTAATATATACTGTCGATTGTTGGTACATTTTATGCCATCAAATCATCATTACCGTCTCCTCAGACATGAGCCTCACCATCTGAGATTTCTCAGTTGCTCTATCTATCTGTGTTACACCATGTTTGAACCTCAAAATAAGTAAAATATAGAAAAATAATTTAAAATTTCAAAAAGTTTAGACCGTTACAAAGTTAAACATGTAGTTATATTTAGAGTTCCATATCAATTTATATTAACAAAAACTATTTCAGTTTTTATTTAGATTCTAGTATCTAAATTATGTTTGTCAAAGAATTCCACTTGAAAGAAACTAGATTGTTAGCTGTAGAATTATTTACTTGTTTGTATATTTTTTTAAATCCACATATTAGAGGGTCCCTAAGAAGTAATAGAATTAATTTTGTAATAAAAATGACTGAATTTGTTTTTAAAATTCAGTGATTTTGTTTGGTATTTATAAACCTACATGTAGTTTATATTATGCATGTGGTTTTGGAACGAAGTTCAGAGGTCTTCAAAGATGGTATATCTCTTCGCAGAAAGTTTTATATAGATTCCGGGGTATATATAATATATATGAATCTGTTTATATCAAATTAGTATATGTTTTATTTGGAATTTCTTATCACATCAGCGGGTCTGTTTTATGGGCTATTTTTATAACAGAAATACGAAACCACAACAATATGATGGAAATAAACCAATTTATTATGCCTGTATAGACAAATTAATAATATACCCAATCTTCAATTTTATCTGTATTTTATTCACAAAATAGCTATTTGTAGGCTTGAAATCAGGATTTATAAAAATTATGTTGTAATTGTGGAGAGGAAGAGATAGACCATCTGTTATCAGAAATTAGAAAATGCAGTATCTGCCAGACCACTAATCCATCATTTATATTCCATTTCCAAAGCGTTTGACTAGCATTATAGTTATAGCATAGTATCATTATTACAGCTCTTGTATCTTTCTACTTTTCAGAAAGCTGTTCTGCAACAGAAGAAAGATAGAGATAACTATGAATGTGGCGGAACTCTTGGCGATGACACATCTGAATTTATAATGAATCTATCACTGACATGCACATCCCCCATCGAGTCTACCTATTATAACTGTCAGACCCTGGTATTACAGAGGTGTTGTTTCTACTGCGGCTCGTTCGATCGCTTGCTGTCCGATGACTTCCCGCATATAAAGGAATGTCGTGAACAATTTACGTCTGTTAAGCCTTTGTGTAGTTCGTGCTATAATATCGGTAAAAAGGCTAAAACATGGGGCAGCAAGATCTTAGTGAAGCTTGGCACACCCGCGATACCGGAATGATGGCTTTTCATGTCACGGACTGTAGAATGAATATAGAGTAATACCCTAAATAATCGACTCCTTAATCACAGCAGAATTATGGGTAATTTTTCAGGATTTAGTCGGAAATATGGCTTGTTGCCTTTCAACGTAAACTCATCCTGAAAAATCACCCATAATTCTGCTGTGGTTAAGGAGTCAACTATTTACGGCATTACTGTAGTATGCAATGTGTTGTGATTTTTCAAAGCTTCCTGTACCAGCTTAGAGACGCAGGAACCAGCCCAAAGGGTGACCTGGGAGACATCTTCTGCTTAAAATATGCCACTTCTCCCTATTTTTTATCTAGGGAGAAGTAACCTCATAGAATAGTATGCATATGTCTCAATATCATATTTGAAGTATATTTGCTTATTGAAATGGTCTATTGACTGCTCATAATAATGCTTTTATAAATGGGTTCTTGTATAGAATAATAACAACTAATGGATCATAGAAGGGTGATGTTTTTGGGGTAAATTGTATTTCAGTCATTATTACTTCTCTCTGATTACAGTCCACTTCTTCCTAATAATTAACGAGAATGAAGTGACTTCTCCCAATTTGAAACTTTTAGGCTAGTCGCTAGGGAGATATCTTCTCCCTAAAATCTGTCACTTCTCCCTCTGTTTGTCCTGGGGAGAAGTGACTTCTCTGTTGTTCCGGCATGCTTACAGTAATTCTCTAATTAATCGACTGCTCAACCACAGCAGAATTATGGGTAAATTTTCAGGATTTAGTCGGAAATATGGCTTGTTGCCATTCATCGGAAAGCTCTCCCCGAGAGCTTTCCGATAAATGGCAACAAGCCATATTTCCGACTAAATCCTGAAAAGTTACCCATAATTCTGCTGTGGTTAAAGAGTCGATTAATTAGGGCATTACTGTATGTCCAAACAGTGTATTTGCTGATTATTGTGGTGTGCTTACTACTTATAATGGGATTGTAAATGGATTCTTGCATTGTACAATACATTATTGAATCACAGAAGGCTGAAGTTGCAGTGTAAATTAAACTACAGCCTTCATGACTTCTCCCTAATAACAGATAGGGAATTTGTTACCTCTAGGTTGGTTCCGGCTAAACTTTGTACATATATGTTTTGTTTACAACGGTACAGTAATGTCCTAAGTAATTGACTCCTTAACCACAGCAGAACTTTTTTGGGTAACTTTTCAGGATTTAGTCAGAAATATGGCCTGTTGCCATTCATCGGAAAGCTCTCACTGAGAGCTTTCTGATGAATGGCAACAAGTTATATTTCCGACTAAATCCTGAAAAGTTACCCATAATTCTGCTGTGGTTAAGGAGTCGATTACTTAGGGCATTACTGTATCTATCTGTTACTTTCTTCATTGGCATTGATTCAGATGAAATCTTTAACGCTTCAATGACGGGACCATCCTGTAATTTTGGGAAAACCCTGTGCCAATGCATTCTCTTATATATGCGAATCTCCCATAGAGAGCCTCACATATATACATACATAAGAGAATACACTGGCCTAACAATATTTACCTTGACCTTGTAAGCCAGTGAATTCTCTTATATATGCGAGGCTCCCTATTGGAAACTCGCATATATAAGAGAATGCACTGGCACAGGATCTTTAATGCTGCACCAGCATTGCTCCGTCATGAAATGGTTAAATAGATTCCCATTTATTCATTTGTAGGTATGCTCAGAACAAGTTGAGCAATCACAATGCTGGTTGTTGAATTATGGCTGTTCATGCCATCAAATAAATTAAATGGGATTACAAATAATCATCTACCAAACTCGCATTTAAATTTGTGCCGTACTATTTTTTTGCACACCGATTGTACATGTACTATTAAAACAGAGCAAATAATAGCATGACTGAGTTTATATTATCTCTGCCTTTAACCCTTTAAGTGCGAAGTCCGATTTTTGTATCAACCCATATAATAATGTGATACATTGATGGAAAGAGCTCTTAGAGCTCTTTCCATCAATGTATCACATTATTATAATCAATAAATTTGAAAAATGATCAAGGAAATATGTGTTGATACAAAAATCGGACTTGGCACTGAAAGGGTTAAACCACAGTGGAAATACGAGGCCTCTGTTAATTAGTTGCATATATTACGGAGAGTTGGACTTAATAGACAATTATATTTACATACAGGCAACCTATATACAGTAATGCTCTAAGTAATCAACTTCTTAACCATAGAAGAATTATGGATAACTTTTTAGGATTTAGTCGGAAATATGGCTTGTTGCCATTCATCGGAAAGCTCTCGGGGAGAGCTTTCCGATGAATGGCAACAAGCCATATTTCCGACTAAATCCTGAAAAGTTACCCATAATTCTGCTGTGGTTAAGAAGTCGATTACTTAGAGCATTACTGTACATATTCCAGGCTGATGGAGCACGTAAGCACTTCTCCATATATATAACCCTGGAATGACACTATGGTCATCCAGTGATTCCAGTCTGAATTATGTCAAACCCAACTATTTAAAATGCATGCAGACAAGTGTTAATTTTGTCTTAACTCAGCACCCATGCGGTTGTTGTTTCATTTCATTCGAGACCATTTCAAGGATGTCCATAACTATTTAAATATTAAAATTATTATTTGGATCATGCATAAACACAACAAAAATCGGCACAACAAAATTATGATGCAGTTATATATTCTAACTAGCAGGTGACCCGACTTCGTCCGGGCTTTGACCTTGAATTGACCATTTTGAAGGTCAAGGTCAGGTCGGGGTAACGATTTGACCCATCCAAAACACTCCCCCGACAAAAGTATCCCTAGGTATCAAATTTCGTTGATACGTTAATTTTTTTATTTAATTTGAGTTAATTCTGCCTTTTTAATCAAGAGAAATGATGGTACCCATCCCGTGATGGTACCCGTCCCTAAAAGAGGTACGTTTGTGGGTACCCGTTTCAAGGTGAAGATCACGTCGGTCGGAAAAACTTACCCAATGAAAATCTCCCCCGTTCCTTGGAACACCTAGGAAAATTTCGTCGAAATCTGCCATTTTTACCCGATTTGACCTTGAATTGATCATTTTCAAGGTCAAGGTCAGGTCGGGTCACAATTTAACCCGTCCATGACTCTTCCCGTGGGTAGCAAGTTTGAGCTCAATCGGTTCGAGTCATAAATGACACACACATATCATTTGTGGGTACCCGTTTCAAGGTGAAGATGACCTCGGGCGAAAAAACTGACCCGATGAAAATCTCCCCCGTTCCTTGGAACACCTAGGACAATTTCGTCGAAATCTGCCATTTTTACCCTATTTGACCTTGAATTGATCATTTTCAAGGTCAGGTCGGGGTCACAATTTAACCCGTCCATGACACTTCCCGTGGGTACCCGTTTCAAGGTGAAGATGACCTCGGGCGAAAAAACTGACCCGATGAAAATCTCCCCCGTTCCTAGGAAGCCCTAAGTACGTAAGAATCACACAACACGCTCATGTCTGGATACAGTCACGCTCACGTGTGGACCCAGACGTAAGAATCACATTAGACGCATACGCTCTTTATCAACGACACTGCGGATACGAACGCTCTCTAACTATCAACGCGATTAACCCCACCGTGCCAATGGCGGTCATTTTTGTGTCTGGGAGTGGAGAATGGGTGCTCTGAGCTTCTCCAAAACGGCGGTAAACACTGCCCGTGGTTTTTTAACCGTAGATAGCAAGTTTGGGCTAAATCCGTCTGGCAGTTTTCCCGTCATAGCTAACAGACAGACAGAAGTCCCAAAATATATAGTAGATCATTGAAAATTGTCGTCATGATTTGCTCTAGTATACTGGACATGGGTATCTTCAGGAAAGATTAAGAACTGAAACTGTTATCAGATGCAAGACTTTTACAGCACGGTGCATAATTTCAAGTGCACGAATTCAAAACTGAGTGAGAAATACTGTACGATTTTAAATAACGAGTAAGGTGTCAGTTGTAACAGAATGTATTTGTGAATCATGCCATGATTCGCGTATTTTCCCAGTGACATCTAACCATTTACATGGTCTATCATTTTATACACAACTAAAACTGACAATGTTTTAAAAACTATGCCACTGCAGACATCCTTTTGATGCTGATTGTACATGTGTTACTGTAAGTTATATACATGTATGTCTATTCTGTTGTCAATGTTTAGCAAATATATAAACTTTATCTTAGAAATATCATTGTCTTCTCAAGATATCTGTTTCTTAATGATCATGATGGGTAAGCCCCAAGTGAGATATACTCTTACTTCTTGTCCATCCCTGTGACCGCATATGTGTGTTCATAATTAACATTGAAAAAAAACAGTGCAGGTAAAATATTTCTTAGTTAATACATGTTCCTTAATGTATTTCACAGCAGCTGAAGGACCCAGCTTGAGACTGCATGAGTTAGTTAACACTTACAATTGTGGAATTTCTCCTGGGAAATAAATCAATGCTTATTGCGATATTGACTCACAAATGTCATAGAAATTATTCAATTATTAAAGCTGGGACCACTCCCTACTGTCAAATAAATTATTAAGGAACAGGTATTAACAAAGAAGTATATTCCGTGCATTGTTTGATCAATGTTATAAAGTTCCCTGTCAGAACAAGTCAGAATATCATAAAGTTCCCATATTTTGAACGGGTGGAGTATGATCTCTATGGGAATGATCTACAGCATATGACAATAACATCTTCCGAGGGCTCTATGGGAATGATCTACAGCATATGACAATAACATCTTCCGAGGGCTCTATGGGAATGATCTACAGCATATGACAATAACATCTTCCGAGGGCTCTATGGGAATGATCTACAGCATATGACAATAACATCTTCCGAGGGCTCAATGGGAATGATCTACAGCATATGACAATAACATCTTCCGAGGGCTCTATGGGAATGATCTACAGCATATGACAATAACATCTTCCGAGGGCTCTATGGGAATGATCTACAGCATATGACAATAACATCTTCCGAGGGCTCTATGGGAATGATCTACAGCATATGACAATAACATCTTCCGAGGGCTCTATGGGAATGATCTACAGCATATGACAATAACATCTTCCGAGGGCTCTATGGGAATGATCTACAGCATATGACAATAACATCTTCCGAGGGCTCTATGGGAATGATCTACAGCATATGACAATAACATCTTCCGAGGGCTCTATGGGAATGATCTACAGCATATGACAATAACATCTTCCGAGGGCTCTATGGGAATGATCTACAGCATATGACAATAACATCTTCCGAGGGCTCTATGGGAATGATCTACAGCATATGACAATAACATCTTCCGAGGGCTCTGCCTTGTTAATCATTTAATGATTGGGTCAAGTAGGACTCATGCAGTGTGATTGAATTGTGTATCAAGAACAAAAACAATCCTCCATCAATCATGTTAGAGAGTCAACGAGACAAATATCACTGCAATCCCAGCAGCCTATGGGACTGGCACCTAAATTCATGGACCACATAACATCCAAGGACGAAGGGATTATTGTTTTTAATGCATGTGACTAAAGCTGCTAAAAACATCCTAAAACACTGAACAATCGAACCCTATTCTAACCCTATTCTAACATTCAGGGCTACTTGACTTCGTTGGATTGGATTAGATATTAGGAAAAATATTTGCATCTCGAAACATTGTGATGTGCTGTTATCAACCTCGGAATTTTGATAAATAGCTCTGGAACAGATGGAACAATTAAAGGTTAGTTTATATGGGTAGATTAACCATATCTGTACTGAATGGATTCTCCCACACAGTTATAAAATTGTACATGGGAATGGTCTATTAACCCTTTGAGTGCCAGGTCGATTTTTGTATCAACCCATATACCCTGTGCCAATGCACTCTCTTATATATGCGAGTCGACCATAGGTTTTTTTTTTTTTTTTTTTACAATTTTTTTTACAATTTTTACAATTTTAATAATTTATTCTTATATCCTTTAACAGACTTATTTTGTAGGTTTAGGGCCGATGAGATTGGCCCCTGGCACTCCAAGGGTTAATCATTTGGTGGGGTTTTCAGGAAAAATAAGCAGACGTCAGATAATACAAGTACACAAGGATTCCCTATTTATTGCAGGGAAATGTTTAGACAATAAGTTCAATGCTCGTTTGTTGAACTTATTATCTGAACATTTCCTAAGGGAACTACTCATCAATGAGCATTTAGTATTGAATGGGTTAATTGCATGATATTATGTGTGAAATGTCATCATAGCATGCATGGACCTTGGATTCACACTCCACAAGATACATGTAATAATTTACCTTACAATCAACTAACAAGATACAGGTACGAACGACAACCAATTCTCAAAATCTTATCTGGCAACTAAACAAGCACGAGATGTACAAAGCTTGTGTATCATACTCATGCGTGTTTCCACTGCATATTTTTAAGCAATGCACATACAAAGTATTTCTTTTGTATTGTGCATGTGGCCATGGCTAACAATTGTCTGCTGTATGGCGTGATTGGATCGTGATTAATGGCAGAGATATACGCTCTTTTCATTTTGGTTTTACACATTATTTTTCGCTTGCGGCATTTTGATTTTTGGCATAGTTATTTCAGACCTTATTCAATCATGAACATGACCTGCATTCTAATCACATTGTCATGCCTTGCAGGCCTGCCAGACAATGATTGTGTTATCAACTGACATGGACAAGCCTTGAAATAGTGTGTCTCATTTGCAGAATGAGGTCCCCAGACGGTGAATTTAGTGATGCTAGCCCGCATACCAGGCTAGCATACCAAATTCACCCTCTGGGGACCTCATTCTGCTTACACCTCAGCAGAATGAGGTTCCCAGAGGGTGAATTTGGTGTTCTGGGGATCTCATTCTGCAAATGACAGACACCCTATTTCAAGGCATGGATACGGACGACTGATTGCCCAAAAAAAAGTATGACATGAGGATACACCGGCAATGATTTGCATGTGTATATCCCCTGGATATACTTGTGATAATATACAAGCTTCATACATCTCATCATAAGTTTTTCACATCATGTAGCATTAGCAGAACTTTGATCATGAACCATCAGTGTTGGCTCGAGTTGATTGACAGCTGTCTCAATGCAATTTGTTTTATTTTCCCGTCCTTCTCTTTTCCAGACCGTCAGTGTCCAACAATTCATAGACAGAGCCCAAGAGGAGATCAACGAAGGAGCCAGAAAGGTGACATACAAAGAGCTGATAAGAACGTACAACCGAGTACGCGCAGCCATTAAATGTCGGAAGTGTTATAAACCACGATGTGTCTTCACTCAAAGAATGCTAAACCTAGGACAGGTAGGTTCTTTAAATCATTTCGCAAGTTTGAACTTTTAGAGAATTGTGAAATTGCTTGGACTGTGTTTATTTTTTTCCAATGTTTTTCGCAAAATGGGACTCTAAAATGCATACTTAACGATGTTTACAAAATCGGTTACACTATTATATCGCTTATGGTTGAAAGTCTAAAAAAAAAATCCCTGCCTGCCTGTCTAGAAAATTATCCCAATGTTATCGGAAACAGAGATGTTTTTTGTTTTGGTGTTACATAATATTTTCAGAATTCAATTCAGAGAAATTATCAAGCTTTTGTTCATTTCTATTTATTTTATCTTTTTCAGAAGACAATCCTGGATATAATCATAGAAAACGGAGAATTCCAG
Organism: Siphonodentalium dalli; assembly: GCA_032622095.1. Classification (NCBI taxonomy): domain Eukaryota; kingdom Metazoa; phylum Mollusca; class Scaphopoda; order Gadilida; family Siphonodentaliidae; genus Siphonodentalium; species Siphonodentalium dalli. The sequence goes on from CP136064.1 coordinate 236,502,221, forward strand.
TGTGGCCAACAACTTCGCCCCGTGGAAGCTGAACTAATCACAAACCTTTCCTTATCCTGTCAGTCCCCGATTGAGGCGACTTACTACAACACCAAGTACATCACACTCCCACCATGTTGCTTTCACTGCGGAGACTTCGATGAATTGTTGTTGGACAATCACCCGTACATGGCGCAGCTGAAGAAGAATTTCACCTCTGTTAAACCTATTTGTGAAGGATGTTTCCGCAGAGGAAAGAAAGCTAAGACTTGGGGACACAAATCAACATCAACAAATATTGTTGTTGTTCCATATAATCCGGAGTGAACTTTTTTGTGTTAGTGACTATATATATGCCTAAATTTACAGGCCTGCAAATTTGAGGTGAACAACTGCTCAGTTCGCCTGGAGGTTACCTAAATATGAAAATGCCACAATCGGAAAACAGGTTGCTCAAAAGTTTTCTGTAGGCCTCAGGAACACTCACCTTAATTAATGCTCAATCAAGTCCCAAAAGCATTCAAAATTGTTAGTGCAATGAGTTGGCCATTAGACTAGTAATACCCGTGTTTGTGTAAGTCTTCTTGTAACCTATGGTTTAATACCTAAGCACAATCCAGGCAAACAAAAAATAGGTTATGCCTAATTTTGAAATCTGCAGGCCTGAATATAGTCAGAGGTTCTTTTTATTTTCGTTTAAGATAAGACAATTTTAAGAGAGAAATTGCCGAAAAATAACATGTTCATGATATCAAAATGGGGATTCACATTGCTATTAATTGGACAGCTAATTTTACTTCATGAATTCCATTTGAGGGGTGTTGCTGTTCAGTTGTTGAGTGAAAATTCCATCTGAAGTTGGATTATTTAGTCTTGTACTGGACTATGGCATGTTTGATATCTTACAGACATTATAATATTGTTCTTAATACTTATAATCTTTATCTGATGAATTATACTTAAAGCCAGTTTGTTGAAATTAAGATTAAAATTTAATGACTTCAATTCATATTAATCTAATACTGTTACCAGTCCAAATCCTTCTGAAGACTGAAGACCCCAAAAATAGCAGATGTTTGATCCCAGTTCATGATGACGACTCTGACAGAGGGCACTGTCAAGGTTCATAGGTCGAGAAAAACTGGTCCAAAAATTGGACACTTGTTTACCCCGAAGGTTTATAACCACGGCAATAATTTGAATGTTACAGCGCTGTCAGCTACACTTCTCCATAGACATAACTTGGGTTACATTTAGACCAAGTCTTCTCAGCAAGCTTGAAATAGGGTGTCTGTCATTTGCAGAATTAGATCCCCAGAGGGTGAATTTAGTGATGCTACCCCGCATAGCGGGCTAGCATCACCAAATTCACCCTCTGGGAACCTCATTCTGGTGAGGTGTAATCAGAATGAGGCCCCCAGAGGGTGAATTTGGTGATGCTAGCCCGCTATGCGGGGTAGCATCACTAAATTCACCCTCTGGGGACCTCATTCTGCAAATGACACACACTATTTCAAGGCTTGCTTCTCAGTTCACAATAGCTTTTGATGTTGGTTGGGATGGTGCTGTTTTGGACCGAGTCCTTACCCTTTACTCTGCTATAACCGACTTTTATTCAAAAGATGTACTACATGTGGAGCGCGGGCATTCACATAAACACCTGAATTTGAATAATCATCTGACATCTCTGCGATTAATCTGTCTTCTAAATGATATATCATGATATAAAAAGGTGGAATAATGATATGATTGTTTAATCTATAGTTTACACGCATTATCTAATAGCATGACAAATCAAAATTCTCTGGAAAACAAGGCTTTGTTTACTTATCAATCTTGTTGCTTTGACATTTAACGGACCTCTTATATATGCATGTTTGATATCGTCTTGCTTAGGAAAGGCTGCCCTCTATGTTCATACACACAAGGCTTCCATTTGTCCTAATCCAAAGACATACACGTAAGATAACTCCTGCCCACAATTCTGGGCGTAAAGTCCGTTATGGAAGAGTAACAGGTGGGGACTCAGTCCAAAACAGCTTCAACCCAACCGATATCCCAATTAATCGATTGTGGACCAAGAAGATTGCGTTTAATGTATGATTCTGTACATTACATGTAGAAAGGCAAACATTTAATGTCAAAATTTTGTGACATTATTGCTGAAATTTAGAAATGCAATAAGTCAACATTGCATCACCTGGTCAATGTAAAGTTGAGCATCAATGTCTTCAGTAGGGTAAATTTCACTGCTTGGATAGGCGTTAAGAACACGGGGAATTTTGTTTTTAATGAACCCATGAGAAAAGAATAAATAGAGCATGCATTGCAACAACTTGTGCACAGGAAAACAATCACCAAAATTTCTTGGCAGGTTTTGTCATAGTTCTTGAGACTACATTAAAGACACATTCGCTTTTGAATTTTTCCTGGTATCGAAATAGGTATCGAAATACCTGAACTACCGTTCTACGACTTATATGTCCCAGAAAGATGCATTGATATAATGAAAAATACAACTTCGAACATAATGTATGTCATTTGTATTCATCAGAATTCTGGAATCTGAAATGGAATGTCCGGAAAAGGTAGATCGCGTTTATCCAATAAAATGAAACTATTAAAAAAAAACATCGCATACTGTTTTCTCTCTGTTTTAATCATAAAAATTTATGTGCCGTAAACGTTTTAGAGCAACGACAACTCTTAGAGTCTCTTCCCGTGGTCTACAGTTGCAATTTTAATGACAAACGAAACGATCTAAAATTTATCTAAAATATATAAGAAACAAAACATGTATTTTCAGCACTATATTAACAAATTTGTTCAGAAATCTTACGTGTAGGTATGTTTTGAGATAATTCGTACCAAGTTATATAAACATAATTTCCATGTCCGTTAAACCCTTTCATTGCCAGGGGCCGATCTCATCGGCCCTAATTTACGGTCTGTAAAATCGGCCCTAAAAAAATAAAATAAATAAATAATTGTTTTTGTTTTTTGATTTTTTTTATAGATTTTTTTTGGGTATGCTTAAGCATGCTATAGCAAATTTAAAAACAAAAGTGGATAAAACCTTAGAGGCATGTTATAACTCAAAACTATCACTAAGTATTCATAGTAATAATTTTGATGCCCATGAAAAACATAAGATTCCCTGGCACTAAACCTACAAAATACTGAAAGAGTTAAAGAATATAAGAAAAAATTATTAAAATTGTAAATAATTGTAAAAAAATAATAACGAATGATGAAAAATTGTTAGGCCAATGCATTCTCTTATATATGCGAGGCAACCTATGGTCGACTCGCATATATAAGAGAATGCATTGGCACAGGGTATATGGGTTGATACAAAAATCGCACCTGGCACTCAAATGGTTAATACATGATCTTCATTCAAAAAAGTCCTTCAATTCATTCCTTCACTTCTGCAACTTGGAACAAACAATTTCATTCATTGCATGGTATCTACTGTTAAACAGAGCACGAATAAAATTTCTGAAGTTTAGAGCTAAAATTTGGTGTTCGCGAATGTTTTACAGGAGTCTGTACCGGAAAATACAAAGAAAAAGATGATGAGTGACGTCCGAACATTCACCAACTGGTTACATAAGGCTTCTGGCCAAACTCAATCTGCTATAGAAAAAATACCACCAGCAAAACTGGACCGTTATTTGACAAGTTTCTATGAAAACGTGAGGATGAGCAATGGAAAGCAATACTATTGGCAGTCACTGCGAGCCATTCAGTGTAGTCTGGATAGGTATTTACGCAGTCACCATTACGAACACAGCATAACGACCTCACATGTGTTCTGGAGCTCTAAAGCGAAGTTACATGCAATGAAAGAGACTTTGGAAAAGGCTGGAAGACACCCACCGAAAGACAGAAGGAAACGAGTTTCTTTGGATGCAAGAGAAATGGTAAGTTTGCTATATATAAGCATAAATAATTACTATGGACTGATTTTCGCTTATAAATTGTCGGATTTCATCAATCAACACTGAATTGAAAGTTACGGTTAATGAATTTAGCTTGAGTAGATTGAAGAATTCTTTTAAGTCGACATATTTCTTTTCAGGACAAATAACTATTTCCTAATTTCCTAAGAAAAAATTCATGTTAACATTCTCTCGATCAGATAATGCATTTCAGTCACTGCCTTTGGTAGCTCACTGAAAAAATATCTTGACCCAGATTCGAGCTTCAACAGTTTTATCTCGTACTTATTTGCAGTGACACACACACACCAGTACATAGGCACATTGCTTAGCATCTGATTAAATGTATCCCTTTGTCAGGTAGCTTGTCAGATAGATATTGATATTGCGATAATGCATGATAATCTTCAATGCTCACAATTCATGATGTTAAGGACTGTCCTCTTTTGAGAAGTGTTTTGTGATCAATTTACCAATTTGCAATATTAGGGGTAATAACTCTATATTTTCTAAGTATTAAAGGATATTGAATAGTGATGCATCACACAGGGTAGCCATAGTATCCTATAACTATAATGTAAACGTTAACCCTTCCTATACTAAATACTATTTTCACGAGTAGTTCCCTTAACCCTTTACCCAACAAACCGGCCAAAACCGGCCAAATAAAGCTTCAACAGCCTAAAATATCTTCGGTCTGTCTCAATAGAACCATACAAATATGGATATCATTGGAACCGGCTCCTTGACCACATTGTGATAGTTACAGTTATGCCCTGCCCTGTGCCAATGCATTCTCGTATATATGTGAGTCGACCATAGGTCGCCTCGCATATATAAGAGAATGCATTGGCCTAAAAAAAAATCTTTTTTTACCATTTTTTCTTACATTCTTGAACAATTTTATAATTTTTAATGTGTTAAGCCAATGCATTCTCTTATATATGCGAGGCGACCTATGGTCGACTCGCATATATAAGAGAATGCATTGGCACAGGGCTGTTCTGTTGGGTAAAGGGTTAAGAAATGTTATGATAATAAGTTCAACAAATGGCCTATCACACCAAAGAATATAAAACTGCACTTCTATTAACTTTTCGTCTGTCTTCCGTCTGCTGTTATTACCTGAACATCCCTGCAGATGAATGGTAGACCATTCCAATATTTACTTTTATTACTGAGTGGATGAATCCATTTAGTATAGAAAGGGTTAAAAGATATTATGAGCCGACAGCAGGCACATAAACGCTGTTGTGTAACTATATGGCTGGGAACCTTCGTCATACTTTGTAACAAGATTAGTGATGTTTAGAACTGGAAATTTTTACATTTGCTTTTTCGATATTTTCCAAAGATATCAGCAAGCTAATAGACCATTGAGCTGTCCCAAGAACTAATCTAAGATACTGCAAAATTTGATTTGTTTTAAGTAGATTTTGGCGTTCAAATTTCACAACCTCGTGTCACTTGGAACACTTTCGGTATATTTTCTCAACAGCTATATTTATAAGGGGATGGGATCCATTGTGAGCTAGCAAAAATTTATACATAGCTAATTCGCTATCTATTTTGGTTGTGCCGTTTATATAAGTGAAGAAAGTGATGAATAATCACTTAGATTCCCACCCCTGAACTACTTATCGGCAATTATCTACCTATCAAATTGTTAAAATGATATATTTTATTATTTTACAGGTAATGTGGCACAATGGGTGCCTGGGGTCTTCAGATGCAGAAAAGCTTCTATTAACTCTCTGGCTGCGGAATACTAGGTTTATAGGCAAAGCAAGAATTCGGCACCACAAACTCAAGTGGGGTGACATCGAAATATGTTCCGACATGACCGGGAAGCGCTATCTCCAACTTTCGAGGCAAGGAAAAGAATTTGCTGGTCAGGAGGCAGAACGACTGCTGAAGAATCAAATTTATGCAAAATTATGTGAAACGCCAGAAGATGAATTGAAGTGCCCTGTTAAGATATATCTACAATATGTGTGTCGACGGCCCTGGGACATGTTTGAGCCAGACGCCCCATTCTACCTAGGTTTGAACTTCAAATGGAGGGAATGTGACAGTTGGTACAAGTCTGCTGCATTAGGAATACATAGCCTGGGAAGGTTTATACCTATCTGTTTTGGTTCCGCTAAATCAAATGTTTCTGAAGATCTTGCGACAGTCAGTGCAACTTCTTTGACTACTGATGAGAATACTGGCGATATGATTGGAAATATGGTACAAAATGAGATGGAATGTTTGCCAGCAGGTTCTTATGTTAGACGGTGTGAGACAAAGGAAGTTAAAGAAGGCCAGCCATCTACAATGAAGATAGAGCATATCTCGGAGTGAAGGCCAACCAGCTACAGTGAAGATAGAGCATATCACGCACTTTACGTCCAAAAGATATAATTTTTGTTTTGAGAGCAAATAAGTGCTTCTATGTGATTTTGAAAGGGAAATTTTGTTTCAGTTTTTCATATTGGACCTTAACTTCCTCATGGTTTTTAGATTCATATTTGTTGATGGCATCATGCTCAGTTATTCTGAGATGCCAGGCAGTGTTCTGAATATTAAAATTGCATTATCTATTACAGCAAATTGAATATTTAGTCTCAATCTTTTTCCAGACAGCTTTGTTATTTTGGCAGATTTCCGCCCATTGCTCTATTTTGAATATGTCACTATCATTTTGTGTTAAAGCTTCAGTACCGCTTTGACACTATAGGTTTGTGTTAAAGTTCCTTTACAGATACGAATTCCCTCAGTGAATTTATAGGAACCCTATCATTCTTCATATCCCTGGCCTATATAGTTCTTTCTGTTTGCGTTTATAAAAAACTTTTAGCTTTATTGTCCCATCATAAATTCCTCAATAGCCTACACATTCAAAAAGGTACAAGCCCAAAAGCATGGCAATCGTTTGTGCTACTCAAGAGTTTACGCTTAAAGTGACACATGGTTCTTTTGCAGGTTGTATCTGGCTGCTTCAGATGCGATATTTGTGGAAACGCCTATAAGTATCCGTCAACCCTAGCAAGGCACAAGCTGAATCATGGCAAATTCAAGTATTCATGTTCAGTTTGTGGGAAGCTCGTGGCTAACAAAGACTATTTGAGAACTCACATGGAGACTCATTCTGTTCTACCAAAATACCACTGTGTGATTTGTAACAGGAAATACCGAGTATACAGCTCCTATAGGCTACACATGAGAATGAGTCATGGGGAAGGCAGTTCTAAACATCACTTGTAATAAATTGTATCATAGATGGTCCTGGCACGACATGTATCCCTAGTTACCGCGTTTCCATTGGTAAGAAATGTCAATGCTAAATTTAAATTAAAACCATCCTCTTCCCTCAAATTCTTGTTATTTTATTAAATATGGATCACGATGTCATGTCTTGGTGGTCTTCGCTTCACGAGTGCTCAAAAATGTTGATTTGAATACAACGAACAAGTATAAAGATGGAGTAGAAAAGACACTCCTTAAAATATCTATTCCAATATGTTTACACATGATCAGTATTTAATGTCAAACTCTTAAACAAAATCCTCTATGTACCATTAGTTATCTGGTAAAGAAAATTCTGCAAGCAAATAATAAAACAGCATTTACAGTAATGCTCTAAGTATTAATCGACTCCTTAACCACAGCAGAATTATGGGTAACTTTTCAGGATTTAGTCGGAAATATGGCTTATTGCCATTCATCGGAAAGCTCTCGGGGAGAGCTTTCCGATGAATGGCAACAAGCCATATTTCCGACTAAATCCTGAAAAGTTACCCATAATTCTGCTGTGGTTAAGGAGTCGATTACTTAGAGCATTACTGTATATATCCATATTTTAAGCACCTGTGAACCAAGGACCACTGAGACATGCAAACGGTGAAGTACGATAAGTTGACTAGGTTGTCATCTATGATCTTTCCTGAAATGTACAATTGAAAACAAGACATGTCTGTGTCACTGACACAGTTTAGTGCCCTGCGAAGATTATTTTCGATGAAATAGAACACGAGGTTGAAGATCTCTTGTTTTAAATTTCAAATATAACTTTATGTCTATTAGAATAACGCTTGTAATTTTAGCCTAACTCGCTGTTTTTGTCTTGCTATATTGATTTGTACCGGTACATCCCAACGACAACAATATATAGTGTCTTTCTCACCCGATCACGCAAATATTATCCATAGGGGGTTATTGGAAATGTTGGAAACATTTTACGATTGCGAACAAATTTGTTCATCTAGGCATTCTTTAAATGTACTTGTAGACTTTCCCATTGTAACATGCTCAACCCCCCTCCGATGCACGTGTAATTGCATACCTGACTTCGCCCCAGTACACATTAAAAATGATGGATTGGTCTTTATCCCATGGTTTTGGGTACTATTTAAATTTAATCAGGTTCACAAAACTGCTATATTTTCTTACCTAGGTTCCCAGAAAATGGTATTTTGATACCGAGGTTGGGCTCATGCATTATTCGATTCAATTCGCGAATATCAGCTCTGATTATCTCAATTCAACTGTAAACCCCTATCACACTTTTCATCCTGCAGTGCCATTCTGACCAGTTGATCCTTTCGTGCCGGTGTTGTTAGAAATTTGGCAATGGTACTTTGAGAGAATGTGCTACATTATAGATACAGATAGGATATACAGTAACGCCTAATTAATCGACTTCTTAACCACAGCAGAATTATGGGTAACTTTTCAGGATTTATTCGGAAATATGGCTTCTTGCCATTCAACGGAAAGCTCTCGAGGAGAGCTTTCTGATGAATGGGAACAAGCCATATTTCCGACTAAATCCTGAAAAGTTACCCATAATTCTGCTGTGGTTAAGAAGTCAATTACTTAGAGCATTACTGTACACTTGATTTTGACAGTTGTGTTCATTAATAAACTGGAAATCCTATCTGTATTGATAATTTAGCATATTTACTCTCTGTTACAGATTCCAACTGGTCCAGTGACGAGGTTCTTTGTTGATGGAAGAATCATTCAGTGTACGGAGTGCGGAAAACAGTTCCTGAGTCTAAAATCTCTCCGACAGCACATGATGAAACACAGTGGTCGTAAATACATGTGTAAATACTGTGGAAAGCAATATCAGTTCTCAACGAATCTATACTCGCACAGGAAAACCTGTCAAATGAGGCCTCCCGATGAATGATTCTTAATATCAGTTCTCAACGAATCAATACTCACACAGGAAAACTTGTCAAATGAGGCCTCCCGGTGAATAATGCCTCTCAGTTGCACACGAAAACCTGTCAAATAAGGCCTCCTGATGAATAATGATTCTCATTTAATAAATCGCCTGTTAGGTTTTGTTATAAAATGGAATTCATTTGAAGGCAACTCCCATTAATTTCCAGTTATCTATACTGTGGTCAGTTAGATAAAAATAGTAGAAATCACTGATGTATTTCTCCATATAATCATAATTGTTCTTTGGTTGCATAAGACGCAGACTTTATTCACCCAAAAGGGGTCTATTCCAATTTAGCTTTCTGATAACCAATGGTACTAATTTTGACAATCTTACAACATTTAACAAATATACATTGGAATGGTCTATTAATCATTTGAGGGGATGTTAAGGTAATATAAGCAAACAACAGACAGACAAAAATATAAATAAAGTGCAACGCTTGGACTCATTCTTTGGTGGGAAATGTCCATATAAATTCAACATATGGCTTTGATAGTTTTGTATTTCTCAAATCTGAATAATTTATGCATTCATCGAGGTTGCTCGACTTATGGATGGGAATGTGCATGTACAGTAATGCCCTAAATAATCGACTCCTTAACCACAGCAGAATTATGGGTAATTTTTCATGATTTAGTCGGATATATGGCTTGTTGCCATTCATAAGAAAGCCATATTTCTGACTAAATCATGAAAAATTACCCATAATTCTGCTGTGGTTAAGGAGTTGATTATTTAGGGCATTACTGTAATTACATTACTTTACCTTCATATTACTGAGGCCAAATAAATAAAATCTATGTTCTAGAGCACCTCCCTCGTCATTAATGTTCATTTCAAAAGCCTCTGAAAATATCTGTTGAAATTTTTTCAATAGGTATTATTGGATTTGAACAACAAAAATAAATTTTATCGTTTGTGGAGTACTAGTATGTTTTCCAGATTTTTGAGAAAAATATAAAATAAATAGCCTCGCTCTCATCCAAAAATTGAGATCTAATTTTATGTGACACAGATATTTTAAAAAGCCTTCCTCCCTCATCTAAAAATTGAGATCCAACAGCATGAAAACACAGATATTTTTCAAGAAATGGATGGTGAATTGCTGGCGTTCCATAGAGAATGGATGCAAATTGTTTTAACATTTTGTTTGGAACGTGAAAGAAATGTCAGACCAACTGGCATCCATACTCTATTGAACGCAACAAAATCAACATCCATTACTTATATTTACACTCAACCGAGCCAACTGGCAGATTAAAGGAGCATTAAGCACCCATTTCCAGCGTTTCTCTCATTGCAAGTTCTGTTTACATAATAATGGAAGAAAGTAGGGGGTCAGCGTGTGACATCATGTGATGTAATTTTGACCAACCAATGTACTCGATTCATGTTCCACAGTGCGAATGCATGTAGGAGTGTAAATATATTTTAATGGCCTAAAGTATGAGTGATATTTACCCCTTCTATTCAATTTCCAAACATGGTAATCAGTGCTAATGTTAGTTTTCCTTCAGTGTTCACTGCTTAATATTGTGAACTGAATTGTTTGTTTTGTGATTTGAACAATGGAAACTCCAAGGTACGGACAATCAATATTTTAGTGACCTGAAATCGTCAATATTATATACTTCAGAACTTTCTTTTCATGTTGATTGACTTTTTTTTAGTTTTACGCATTTAGCGTATTTCATTTGTCACACAATAAATAAGGTATGACTTCGCATGTGTCATAATTGTATTTCCTGGTAATATCTCTTACCAACCATGATAAAAGTCATACTTGGTACAGTTATAACTGGGCATCATTGATTTAAATGACATTATCCAATCACCTCCAACCAATCCTAAAATAATAATAGGCTTTATGTGAAATTCCTGTAGAATAAACAACTGCCGGAGGATATATATAAAAATATCATTTGACTTTTGTTATTAAGCAGCGCACAGAAAACGTTCACTCTTTTAACCCTTTCATGACAGGAGCTGCGCTGGTGCAGCATTAAAGACCCTGTGTCAGTGCATTCTCCCATAAGGAGCCTCACATATGTAAGAATGCACTGGCTTACAAGGTAAAGGTAAATCTTGTTAGGCCAATGTATTGTCTTATATATGTGACGCTCCTACAGTAGACATACATATTTGAGAGAATGCATTGACACAGGGTTTTGCAATTTTCAGGAAGCTCCAGTCATGGAAGTGTTTAACCCTTTACCCAACAGAAGGGCCCTGTGCCAATGCATTCTCTTATATATGCGAGTCGACCATAGGTCGCCTCGCATATATAAGAGAATGCATTGGCTTAACACATTAAAAATTATAAAATTGTTAAAGAATGTAAGAAAAAATGGTAAAAAGTGTTAAAAAAAAGATTTTTTTAGGCCAATGCATTCTCTTATATATGCGAGGCGACCTATGGTCGACTGGCATATATAAGAGAATGCATTGGCACAGGGCATAACTGTAACTATCACAATGTGGTCAAGGAGCCGGTTCCAATGATATCCATATTTGTATGGTTCTATTGAGACAGACCGAAGATATTTTAGGCTGTTGAAGCTTTATTTGGCCGGTTTGTTGGGTAAAGGGTTAAAGGTTTTCAAGATCTTCGATGTGGATTCATGCAAAAAAAAAAAATGTTTATAAAAGCTTGTAAAACAATTGTCATCAACAAGTACATTTAAAAATATATCAGCTTTGTTCTTATTTTCATTATTAAAAAGATATTTCGCATATCAACACCATTTCTATGTAAACATTACTGTTACAGTGGCATTACCAATCTAAGTCCAATTACCTTACTCATATTTAAATTCGCGCAGTACTATTTTTTGCGCACCCATTGGTGCGCGAATTTAAAACTGAGCGAAAAATAGTACGACTCCTAAGTTTATACCAAACCACCAGGAAACAAGAAGGCTATATGTTGATGAGTTACGTATACATGTATATACATTACGGAAGTTTGGAACGAATATTAGGCTTGTATGACTATAATTTCATGCGGCAATCAACATCAAAATCATTACTGATATGTATGACATAAGTCTATAGCAACAAATCATGGTGACAGCATTGCTGTTGAAATACTTGTAAGAAATATTGCAGACTGAAGATGCACGAAAGCACGTCCCCCTATTCACAATACTGGCGCTACACCGTGACCGAACAGTCTGAGCTAGTTATGTCAACACAATCCATAGCCAAGTTTTTATTTTGTTCTTATGTAAGCTTCTATTCGCGGTTGTGGTTTTACTTTTTTCGAGTTCATTTCAATTATGTTTATAACTATTTTAATATCAGAATAATTATTTGGAGCATATAAATGATGCAGTTATGTTAAATTATACATGATGTAAAGCCACCGTGATGGTGTTTAATGTGCATACATATCTTCATTAACGATTAAGATCTGAAACTGTCATCAATCCAAGCATTTTACGAAAATACTTTTTGTCAGTTTTGAATTCGCGCAGCATGGTGCGCGAATTCAAAGTGCGCGAATTCAAAACTGAGCGAAAAAAAAGTACTGCGCGAATTTAAATACGAGTAAGGTAGTCCAATAAGATAAACAAGTTTAATCAAAACATTAACAAAAATTCTCAAATACATTTAATACTATAATATTTGAACTTACTACACGATTAGCTAGGTTTGTTGACAAATCACTGTAGCAAATTAGCTCCCTGTTCTTAATGGTGATGTTTTTACAGACTTTTATATATTTTTGCATATTTACCCACTATGAGTACCTTGGGTCCCTTTCACAATTTCTATATTGAATGTATTCTCCCACTCGGTTGCAAAAGTATTCATTGATATGGCCAATTAATTGGGGGAGGGGTGTTCAGGTAATAAAAGCAGATGATAGGCAGAAAAACAGGAAATACAAGAGAAGAATGATTCATATTCATTGGTTGAGAAATATTCAGACAATAAATATTATCTGCACATTTCTTAAGGGGACTACTCGTCAATGAGTATTTTAGTAGTAGTATAGAAAGGTTTAACCTGTATTTTATGTCAAAGATTATTGCTGGTGTTGAGCCTCGTAGCAATTGTATTACGAGAATATTAGCACCATGAATATTCATAAATGTCGTGAGATTTCAACGGATTTCTGAACATTTTACCTAGCTGGAAATTAAATTAGGGTTCTATTTTTTGGATCTGACATAAGCATTTTATTTAACAAGCATGAACAGTTTGGCTCCAAGGTACGTGGGAACAAAACATTTGGTTGATATCTATTTGTGATTGAATGATTACGTTTTGTACAGGCAAAGTCATTTTACTGAAATACTTAGTCATATAATATTCAGCATGCCATTCATATCATATTCTTGTTGACAATTTTCTGTGCTTGAATATTTACATAGTTAATTGTATGAAAATTGTTACAATATCAAATAAAACATCAACTTTGATAATTACTTGTTTTAATTATTAGAACCTAATTTCCCATCATATCAAGATATACATGTACAACAGCTCCTATAAGCACTACTGAATACTGCCTCCAAATTATGCTCCAAACCTAGACCAAGTCTTGTCGGTCCACAACAGCTTGGGATATATGTTGGGTTTATGCTGTTTTGGACCGATTTCCATCCCGTTACTCTTCTATAAGGGCCTTACGCCCAGAATTGTGGTTGGGAGTTATCTTGCTTGTATGTCTTTGATTTAGGTCAAATGATAGCTTTCCGTGGACGAACATAGAGGGCAGCCTTTTCGAAGTATGATGATATCAAACATGCATATATCAGAGGTCCATTAAATGTTGAAGAAACTAGATTTATAAGTTAACAAAGCCATATTATCCAGAGAATTTTGATTTGTCACGCTATCACAAAATGCATGTAAACAATACATTAAAAGATCATATCACGGTATTATCACCACTTGTCTATACCTTTGTCTATCATGGTAAATGCTATATCATTTTGAAGACAGATTAATCGTTGACATGTCAGATGATTAATCACATTCAGTGGTTTACCTGAATGCCTGGGCTCCACATGTACATGTAGTACCTCTTTTGAATAAAAGTCTGTAATGGAAGAGGAACGGACAGCATCATCCCAACCAATATCCCAAGCTGGTGTGGATCGAGAAGACTATAGGTCTAGCCAAACCCAAACTACATTGTATCACCGTCAGTTCCTATAACATAAAAAAAAGTATCAATTGGCTCATTGTTTGCATGAAATGGGCATGGGAATGTAGTATTTCATTGCTGCAGATAAGAGGGACATTTTTATGTTTACCCATACCATAGTATGGTAAACATAGTGTCGTTGTCCGGATTGACCACTCGTCGTTAGTCCGTCCGTCTGTCTGTCTGTCGTCTGGCTGTCTGTCTGTAGACACTTTACGCATGGTGCGATAACTGAAACAATTTCTATCTGATCGGAACCAAATTTTGTATATGAATTTATCAGCACCAAATACAGATTGAGTTCGAATATGAGTTTGATCCGAGTTTTTTTTACGCAGTTATGGCCCTTTTTCGACTTAGAATTCATGCATGCTGCCATAACTCAAAAAACATTATCTGACCGTAACCAAATTTGGTATGTGAGTTGCTGAGCCCAAAATACATATCGAGTTCGAATATGGGTTTGATATGATATTTGTTAATGGAGTTATGGCCCTTTGACATAGAATTCATGAATGCTTCGATAAATCTACAAATTTTGTATGTGAGTTTCTCAACTCAAAATACAGATCAAGTTCGAATATGGGTTTGATCCAGTTCTTTTTAATGGGGTTATGGCCCTTTGATTATTTTATTCATCGCTAAAATATATCAAAGATACACAGGTGGCACTGTCTAGATAATATCTAATAAATCAGTTTCACAATGCTATGGAGACACAGAGATAGTATCCAGTTACAATGTCATGAAGTTCTCTCTCTCTTGTTAACTACGATTTGAACAGATTTGAGATTTGCTTACAATATATAACTGTAGCAGTTACAGCTGTGGTATCAGTAAGAGAGACTAGAGATAATCTCTATTATTGATAAAGAAATAAGATATTCACTGCTGCACTTTAATAGCTATCTGTTGTTTATTGCATTTCCATAGTGTGTTGACAGTGACTTCTCAGGATTTATCAACTCCAACATACTAGTAGCTCCCTGGTCTTGCATGGATTTTGGGATTAAAATAAACCCATTCCATAGACACATGATATCTGATAGGCAGATATTAAATTATATCTTTCACTTTGAGCCAGGTTCAGTAAGGATTTCTTAAAACATTAGAGCAATTGTCTTATTTTGAAATTCCATCTATTGCATTCGGCATGCAGGATAATAATAATGTTGCTTGTATTCTTGAGACTGACTTATTGTGTGGGCTTCTAAATCCATATACATGCATTTATAGACTATTTTGATCAGTTCATTAGTGTGATTAAGATCAACCCCTTGCTATCTCATTTATTAAATAACTCAAATATTTGTCATTGATTATATTATATTTCAAGTCATAGTTTATGATAACACACCCCTATTAAACCTGTATAGAGAGGGTCATTTGGTTTAATTGCTTTAAAATATTAACAAAATTAACCCACCCATTCCATAGACATACAGTATGCTATCCAATGTAATGAATTTAATATCTTCAATCTCATATCCCACCTCTAGTTTTCTCATAATTATGCATTAAAGTATGTTATATCCAATCATTATCAATCATATTTTACTCAATTTTTTTAATATCTTTAACTAGTATTATGTATGGTTCATCTGTCTGACTATGGACTGAGCTCTATAAGACTATAAATCTATTTTAAACTGACTTAATAGGTTGGAATCAAATGCCATATCCATGTTCATATGGAAGGTGCCCATAAGGCTTATGCCACTTGTGAACTTAAAGGTACTCAATCCTATTTGATGGTCCCCATATCATCAGATTCCAACAACAATTCCGCTTCAGTTATCAGAATCGATTAATTGCCCAAAAATAATGCTAACCACAGTCCACTATAGTATAAAATTGCCCAGAACCTGTTATTTATCAACATTTTGTACAATGAAATTTTGCTGCTTTGTCATATATCTGACACAAAAAAAGCCACTTGATTTTAGAGTTATCCATCTTCATCGACTTTCATACGGCCACTAAATGTTCCAGGTGGTTAAAGATAATGGATTTAAAAAATTGATATCTGCTTACTTACTCTGAATTTGATGAATGGGTTCCTCGATTTGAATAAAATATTTGTTACCCCCCGAAGCCAAATAAATAGTAACTGAGGGCTGCTTAATCGGATCGAGTAGCTTTAATAGTAAGGTGTGAATTGTTGAAAAGGTTGGTGTAAGGATTTATGAAAATAGCTAATCGTTATCGCCAAGGTATGGGTTAAACATCTGCCGATCGTGATCGGCCTCTCGTTTTTTCTGATAAAGCTAATTTTGTTCACTTCAACCAGCCTTTATGAGGCATATGTAGCCCAAATACAAGTATTTTATATAGTTAGCAACCTACTTTTATCACCAGAACAATCAAACAATGCTAGGCTTAATTCGAAGATTATACAGTAATGCCCTAAATAATTGACTCCTTAACTACAGCATAATTATGTGTAACCCATAATTCTGCTGTGGTTAAGGAGTTGATTATTTAGGGCATTACTGTATCTTGCTTTCAATTTAAAGTTTAAATGATGTTGAAAGAAATAGAAAATTAGGAATTCTGCATCTTTTTCTCATTGCAGACATTCGTCGGATCATGCAGACTGTGTGGCAAAGGTTTCTATGATGAGAATCACTTGATTCTTCACTTGAGAAAACACAAGACATTTCCATGCCCACAATGCAACAAGAGCTTTGCTACGGAGAAATCCCTGAAACAGCATTCTAACGTGCATTCTGACACTCCCAGATTCTCATGTCTTTATTGTGACAAAGGATTCAATTTCAAATATGCCATGAATGTACATTTGTCAAAGAACCATGGACCTCCATATAATAATAGTTGCAAATAGGGAACAGTTACATCTACATTATGTCAGAAAATCACAGACCTTGAGATGATGTGAGTTACTAATATGTAACAGTTCAATCTACATTATTTCTGACACAGGAACCAGCCTTGAGGTTTCAAATTGGGAGAAGTCACTTCTCCCTGTCACTTCTCCCTGTTTGGTTATTTGGGAGAAGTGGAATGTAATCGGGGCGAAGTAGCCATGACTGAAATTCAACTAACACCCCAACATCACCCTTCTATAATCCAATAAGTATTGTGCAACACAAGAGCCCATTTATAAAGACATAGTGAGTAAGAACAACATTATAATTAGTAAATATATTTTAAATATGCTGTTGAGACATAAGCATACTGATAAGTATCCGAGAAATCACTTCTACCTGGGATAAAAATAGGGAGAAGTGGCACGTTTTAAGGAGAATATGTCTCCCAAGTCGCCCTCTAGGCTGGTCCCTTATCCGACAATCACTTGCCTTCAGATAAAACAAGTTATCAACATGGAACAGATAAACTGTGTTACATTATGTCTGAAAATCGTAGGCCTTCAGGCGATATGAGTTACCAATATCCCTTCCATGACTGGAGGCTTCCTGAAATTTAGCGAAAATCCTATGCCAATGCATTCTCTTATATATGCGAGTCTCCCATGGGCACCTCCCATATATAAGAAAATACATTGGCCTAGCAATATTTGCCTTGACCTTGTAAGCCAGTGCATTATCTTATATATGCGAGGCTTCCTATGGGAGACTCATATAAAAGAGAATGCACTGGCACACAATCTTTAATGCTGCACCAGCACAGCTCCCGTCATGAAAGGGATATGCAACAGGTTATTGGCAAGATGTATAGGGCTTGTTTATTTTACAGTAATTTACACTGATAAATGTAAGATGTGCAATGTATTTCAAGTCTGATTATGATTTAGGTCAAAATACAGGTAACCTACACAATGCTTGGGTAGGCACACAATTATGATTGGGGTAGATAATTCTGATATCAAGTAGGTCAAAATAGAAGGCAGCTATAAGCAATATTTTAGTTATAAATTTGTTACTTAATATATGTGTTTTTTTGTTTTTGCTGTGTAGTGGTCAAATGTGGACCTCTATTTGTGGCAAAGAATGACAGACAAAATTAATTCCATTGATCTGTCAAGAATCGATGATGGTGGTTATTCTGACAATGATCAGACCTGTCGCTACACCTCAAAAAGTAATTTTCTGGAGGTTTTTGCGGATATCATTATTTATTCATTAAAGAGAAATATGTTTGATGAAGAATTCATTTGTGAACTTGCTGTTAAATTAGCTCAACGAGTTATCTATTTCTTCACATTGCTCACTCTACTCAGATCAGAAGAAAACACTTCTGTCATGTCCTACACCAACTCAATCGAGAATGTCACCTAAAACTGTTCAGGACATTGTCCTCGATCTAAGGCTTATATCAGGCTTGATGTATATTAGAGAAGTTTCGCAAAATCACTATTATGATTGCAGATATGATATATTGACACCATCACAACTAGTCCAAGTCTTCTCGTACTAAAACCGGCTAAGATATTGGGATGGAGGTGCCGGTCTTTAGTCCAAGCCCGCTTCTATACCAATCCTATCACACGAGTTACGCCCACGATCTGTGGCGGGAATCTGTGGTGTATTTTACTCGATTTACCTAATGAATCAATACATGATGCTATATACATCGGAAAGAGAGACAGCTTATGGTCATAATGGTGTATAATAATCTAACTTTCATGTTAAATTACGCATAGAATATTCCGGTTGATTGTCGCCAACATCGCTGTTTTTTCTGTTTGTTTACTTAACTGAAAGCCGAACTCAGGTTCCGAAGAACTTCGGCATTGTCCGGTGTTTGTTCTGAGTATTCTAGTTTCCGTTTCTATATATAGCGCGGGGTTTTCCGAACAAAATAGCGAAAACCAATCGCCGCAAAGTCCAGTTTCCAATGTGCTTTGAGAACAATTCCCGCACTAAAAACTTAATGACATAATGGAGGATCAGAAAGGTAGTTTTGTTGACAATTTTCGCAAGCAACTTGTCAAAATTGGAGCAAATTAGAACTCTTGTGTCTGGCTTGCCATGCGTGTGATTTTCATCCATGTGCATTTTGACTTTTGTGTTGATAAAATAATCGGAGAACCGAATCACACAGTTTCGAAATATAGTTCTTCCGTTTTAGTGGGACTTTTCAAACTTAAGGTTAAAAATTTATACAAATTTTGTTTGATTTTTTGTGTGCTTAACAAGAGCAGTATATTGCTCTGTTCGCTTAGTATATATCTTAATTTCGCTGAAGTCCACCAAATGTGGGAAATGTAGCACCATATTATTTATTCTAATGGTCGTTGTGTTTACACTGTTTTAAACTTTGAGAGGGTTGTAATTCCCCGTAATTTATTTAATGTATTACATTTATATCTTCAATGTTTAATTAATCTATTTATTTTTTATTTATTGACACACATAATTACGATTACAATGGAGAATTCATCGTAATTTGCGTTGTCAGTCGAAAATCTACGGAATATTTTCAACGGAAAATGTCGAACACAGTTCGCGAGGTCAACTGAGTAAATTTGTAAACATTACGGTAAATGTCTCTTTTCGCATTAAATTACCGCTTTCAATTCACAACTGATGTGGGTTTCAGATCAAATAGCATGTCTTCTGCAGAAAATATCCGTTTATTGTCGCAATTGTGATATTTTATTTCATATAATTGTGGTTTTATTTGAGCGGGTCACTAATGCTTAAGTCGTGTCATAAGAATGCATGGGCCTGGAACTCGGACTAAAGACCGGCACCTCCATCCCAATATCTTAGCCGGTTTTAGTACGAGAAGACTTGGACTACATCACAACTTACATACAACGGTTAATTGGTGAAACGGCAGATTCCACACTCTATTCAGTTACATATATTTGATGGAAAATGTAATGTGTGTCTCTTTCAGATTCTATGTTCTTATCCGTGTGTTATAATGGATAATGTTAGTGCCCCCCCCCCCCCCCCCCCCCCCCCCCCCCCCCCCCCCCCCCCCCCCCCCCCAGCAGGACCGTTGGCACATCCTTGACACATCTGCACATAATTAAACTGCGTGGGGTACATATCGCCTCACATAAGAACCCCCCGTGCGTAAAGATAAATTATTTTGCGGTATACTGGCAGGATATTGTCCAGATCCCTAATTGTAATCGTGATTTTGCGAAAGGTATCTAATGTTGTACATTTTGGAGGATCAATTCAGTAATCAGATGTCCCTTTCTATACTAAATGCATTCTCCCATTCAGTTATAAAAGTCTACATTGGAATGGTCTATTATTCATTTGGTGGGATGTTCAGTTAATAAAAGCAGACAACAGACAGAAAAAATATATTAAAAGAGCAGAACGATTCATATTAATTGATGGGAAATGTTCAGATAATAAGTTATATGGTCGTTTGTTGATCTTATTATCTGAATATTTACTAAGGAACTACTCATCAATGAGTGTTTAGTATAGAAAGGATTAATATGGATAAGAGTGGGGAGGTGTTCTGAACTGTGTTAAATCTCATAGCAATGCATGCCTGCATGAATTTTATGCACCTTTAACTTATATACTGTGTAACAATCTATATTTGTGTTGTCCTCGTTCACAAGAAACTTAGATTCCTGTGTGAATCATAAGCTTAAGTCAACCTCTTGTTTCTGTTGTTACAGTTGCTACCTACCGGTGAATGGAAGTGCACAGATTGCAACTGGACATTTCGTTTCAAGTACGAATGTGATCAGCACATTGTAGAACACAGAAGCAAACCATTCCCATGCCAGAAATGTTCAAAGAGATTCACAACTAAACCGCTACTTAAACAACACATGTATGTTCACTTGGACACACCCAGATTCCTGTGCAGTTACTGCAGACAGAAGTTCAACTTCAAGTGCGCATTACTTCAGCATCTGCGGAAATTTCATCCAGAAACCTTATGATTCGCCGACAGAGACACACTTCATTCTAACACCTTGTGTTCTAATGGCATGCCATTTAATCCTTTCTATACTAAATGGATTGGGAGAATCAGTTATAGAAGTAAATATTGGATTGGTCTATCATTCATCTGGGGGGGGTTTCAGGAAAAATAAGATGCAGATGGAGTTCAATTTACAGAAAGGAAATCTTCAGATAATAAGTTCATCAAATGACCTATGTTGAATTTATTATCTGAACATTTCCCACGGGAACTACAGTAATCGACTCTTTAACTACAGCAGAATTATGGGTAACTTTTCAGGATTTAGTCGGAAATATGGATTGTTGCCATTCATCGGAAAGCTCTCGAGGAGAGCTTTCCGATGAATGGCAACAAGCCATATTTCCGACTAAATCCTGAAAAGTTACCCATAATTCTGCTGTAGTTAAAGAGTCGATTACTTAGAGCATTACTGTACTCATAATCAGATCTGCGAAAAAACACGGGTCTCTGAGAATAGTTTACAGTCAATGTAAATGTAGGCAATAGTTATATTCTAGTCAGGAAGTTTCGATTGAGAACTTAAAAACTTCAGGCGCTGTCAGCTGCTAAAGGTAAGATGATGCATATGATCGCAGGATGTTTTCGTGTATGGATAGATATGGTCCATCTTCATTGATAGCCAAGAATGTCTAGCGATCACATGTGTTATCTGACTGTTGGTAGTGAAGTTTGAAGTTATCTATCTGAACCTCCCTATTGAGTACATTAACACTTTATTTTACTGAATGGATTCTCAGAGAATCTTTCTCTGACAGCAATACTGTTCTGTGTATTCTAATTTTCATATTTATTCATAAAACAGCTGTCGAAATTAGGGAAAATGTCCCACAGCAAATTATTGCTGTGGCATGTTAGATTCCAAATGTTGCCTAGGCATTTCTTATTGCAGTGGCCAATTTCGAAGCCCGCACAAATCTAGTATATAAGTTGGTACGTCTAGAAAGTGAACAGTGGGTTCAATGTTGTCATGGATTTTTATTTGGGGTTCATATATGATGGCTGAAACCATGACAGGATTGAATTTCAGTTGTTTATTTTCAATTTTTCATAAAAATTCAACTATGAATGTAATATGAAAAATATAAAAGTTGTGCATTGGAATGGTCTATTATTCATTTGGAGGGATGTTCAATAAATTTAATCTGACAACAGACAGGTGAAAAGATAATAGAAGTGCAGAAGGATTCATATTTTTTCATTGGTAGGAAATATTTAGATACATGCCCTAAATAATCGACTCCTTAACCACAACAATTATAGGTAATTTTTCAGGATTTAGTACGAAATATGGCTTGTTGCCATCCATCAGAAAGCTCTCAGGGAACTACTGATTAATGAGTATTTAGTAAAGAATTGGGTAATGAATGCATTAACCTTAGTGTGTGCGTTACACTATAGGTATATGCATAAACTCTATGTACTTAACAAAGTTAACGATGCTCATTTCCATGTTTTATCATGTCATACATATGTGCTGTAAAATGATTAATATATCATAGAAACAACTCTGAAGGATTCTCCCATTCAGTTCCATGATGATATATCTGAAGCGTCTATTCATCATTCGTAGGCTTGTTGAGGTACAGTAATGCCCTAAGTAATCAACTCGATAACCACAGCAGAATTATGGGTAACTTTTCAGGATTTTGTCGGAAATATGGCTTGTTGACATTCATCGGAAAGCTCTCGGGGAGAGCTTTCCGATGAATGGCAACAAGCCATATTTCCGACAAAATCCTGAAAAGTTACCCATAATTCTGCTGTGGTTATGGAGTCGATTACTTAGGGCATTACTGTAATATAATTATATAAAAAGACAACAATTGGCAAAGAAATTATGTACCTTTTTGCACTTTTTATTGTGAGAGTAACCTCATTCTGAATTCATTGACCCTTGACCTCACACTATATACAACAGAGACTAATTAGGTTTGGGGACAGCAGGTAGACAACCACATTAGTTATGTCCCCCCCCCCCCCCCCCTGATAGCTCACTGCATGTTTTAAATTTAAACTTCATAATTGTATATAATCTATATGAATGAGTTATTAATAAAAAATCATAGTCTCAGTCGAATGAGAATCACCCTGTCATTGTCACTACCCATGCCACACAGCTTAATTTCAACGGACATCTCTACATTATACAAAAGGGTATTTACAGTGCAATGCCCTAAGTAATTGACCCCTCAACCACAGCAGAATCTGAAAAGTTACCCATAATTCTGCTGTTCTTAAAGAGTCGATTACGTAGGGCATTACTGTATTACATCAGTAAATGTCATCCCTACCCTGTGGTTACTGCCCCCTTCGCACAGCCTACTTCCAACAGACATCTCTTTATCATTACAGACCACCACCCAATACTGGAAATGTCAAGAGTGTAATTGGAGTTTTCCGTGTGAGCTCAACTTGAAGAGTCACTTGGAAGATCACAAGAAAAAGTTTCCATGTGAATACTGTCCGAAAAGGTTCAGTTCGAGATGGACTGTTAAACAGCATCAGAATACGCATTCCGAGACTCCCAGATTTTCATGCAATTACTGCGGCAAGAAGTTCAACTTCAAATGTTCACTCAAGAGTCATTTGATAAAGTGTCATCCCTTGGGCTGAAATGGACTGTCTTACTGCAGAATCTATAATGCATTTTATTTGTTATTACTTGGTTTATTGATTTGTTTGGCTCAAAGTTAGGGAGGTTGGATGAAAACAAATAAAAATATATACCGGTAGGTATATATATATTTTTTAAATTTAATTTCGGTTAAAAGTGGGGTTGGGAGATATTCAATATTTGCTGTTTATTAATCTCCTCGTCTAAAACTGAAGCCACCAGATCGCCTATGGCTATGCCTTGCACTGGCAAATTTATTTGTTTAATTGGAAGCAAAAATAGATGAAAAACAATATCGCCAAATCGGCATCCACCATGTTGGCAATGACATTCAACTCACTCATCGGAAAATCTGGTAGTTGTTTTCCTTGTGTAACTACTAGTAATTACTATGTTTATATTCTTCTACACATGTAGTTTATATTTTCTTTTATGATTGGATTGATAAATAATGATAAAAACAACAGAATTGTTTTTATATTTTTTGAAGACAACTTTTTGTTTGGGTAGAGAAATCCGTAAACCAAGTAATAAAAATAAAATATTTAAATGAGGTTAACCCTTTCTTGACTAAATTACTCGTTGATGCGTAGATCCCTTACAAAATGTTTAGATTATAAGTTCAACAAATGGCCATTTGTTGAACCCTAATATCTGAATATTTTCCATAAATTAATAGGTCCTTCTGGTCTTCTATTGCCTGTTTGTCTGTCTGTATATTTGTATATATATATTTCCTCTGCAAGCACAATAGACCACTACAATGTATACGTATGGGAGAATACATTCAATAAATAAATGTTTAAAGTCATGTTCAGACAAATCTATTGCATTCAACGTATTGGCAATTTTACTTTTATTCAGAAATATAAAAATAATAATAATAATAATTGCTATCGTTTGATTAATTATTACACTATCAATATATGGCATGGAAGCAATGTGTTAGATGCATCATACAGCATCGATGTTACATTTGAAATTGTCGAAATTATTTATAATATTGAAGATGAATTATCAGGGAGTAATTTGTTACATTAAGCCAGTTATTTCGCTCATATAACGTTGAATGCATAGACATGTGTGTATTTCATCAGAGAAATTTGTATTTCGTAAGTAAATTGAGTATGTTTTAGAAAAAAAATGTGTATTTCATCGTAGTTTACAAGAGAAAGGTGTGTGTGTTTCATAGGACGAATGTGTGTATTTCCTGAGTAGGATTCTAGTCTACCTTACGTCATGGTGCTTGGTTTTTATAGTGGTTGCTTCCCTCTCAGTGAAGATTACCAGATTAGTGGATTTAAGAAATATCAAGCTTTAGTACATGGGACGGGTGACTGCCAGAGCAACATGGGTATCACCCAACAATGGTAGAGGTGGCAACCTCCCTCTGGGTAGAGGTACATATGTGTACATCCCCACTCCTGCACAATGCGAATGTGACCAATTCAGTCCCACACATTTCCATTTTAATAGACCTTGTAATTTACATCAGCCCCTCAGTTGTCTTACCCTATTTCTGACAGAAATCTATTCTTTATCATTACAGTTGTCGGGCATGTGGAGCTGTACAGAGTGTTTCTGGACATTTCCAAACCAGCCAGCATTGTCGCATCACATGCAGGACCACAACAAAAAGTTCGCTTGCCTAAAATGCCCGAAAAGATTTCCTTCTAAATGGACACTAACCCAACACCTCTATACCCATTCTGCCACGCCCAGGTTTACATGCAATTTATGTGATAAGAAGTTCAACTTTAAGCATCACCTGAAAACACACATGGCAAAGTTGCATCAACTTGATTGAACTGTGTTATCAGAGGGATTTAATCCTTGAAAAATATGTGATGTGAGAGAGAATTGTGCTGTGAGAAGAACGTTGAATATATAGTTACAGTGATGCTCTAAGTAATCGACTTCTTAACCACAGCAGAATTATGGGTAACTTTTCAGGATTTAGTCCGAAATATGGCTTGTTGCCATTCATCGGAAAACTCTCGAGGAGAGAGCTTTCCGATGAATGGCAACAAGCCGTATTTCCGACTAAATCCTGAAAAGTTACCCATAATTCTGCTGTGGTTAAGAAGTCGATTACTTAGAGCATTACTGTACATTATGTGGATGCTTTTGTTTTTAACTAAGTTTATTTTTAAGCTACACATATTTGTATGTGATCCAATGCAAGAGTTTTCAACTTTTTTTGCTGTGCGAGGAATTCAGTTGCAGACCCAAACTCCTGGTACAAGTCCTGGGCCCCTCTGTGTCAATCAAAAGTTGGCATTCTACCTACAGGAATGTATAAAAGCCAAGTGGACATTCAGATGGCCATGATTCAATCGTAAGTGGAAAGATTTCTGTTGTAGGTAGTAACCGGGAGTTAAACAGCCCATGCTCACGGCAAGATCGCTTGTCATGTTCTATAAAATAAAAAACAACATTGTCAACATACGAGACACCGCTCCCCTCACAACATCGAGAGGTCATAAATTCGTGTTCTTTTATACTGGACCCAAATACATCCGCACCTCATTCTACCCTCGCACTATCCTTGCATGGAATTCTCTCGACCCTTCTATTGCTACCCTCACAGACCTGGACAAATTCAAATCTACTCTCTATAGCGACCACTTTAAACTCCCATAACCAACCTGTACCAAATCTGAGTTTTATCATGTTTTTAAATATAATCCAAAATTCACCAAAAATATTGCACAAAAATTGTATAGTTACACCTCATGCGCCTCCTTTAAAACTTCAGCATAATGAAGGTTAGGAGAAACCTATAGATAGATAGATCGTGAGAAAAAAATAATATCAACACTGTTTGATTCTAGATGCGAAATCATTAGGTATATTTGGTTACGAATGAATCGCAAAAAAATTAACATGGAAAGATTGTAGTGTAGTCAATCATGGGATCAAACTATCCACAATTTTGTTGGGCACGATTCCTCCACTTACAATTGAATCGTGGTCGTC
Source organism: Siphonodentalium dalli (assembly GCA_032622095.1). Lineage (NCBI taxonomy): Eukaryota > Metazoa > Mollusca > Scaphopoda > Gadilida > Siphonodentaliidae > Siphonodentalium > Siphonodentalium dalli. The sequence goes on from CP136064.1 coordinate 236,529,007, forward strand.
TGAAGCTTTATTATAATTTTATCACCAGATTTTGGTGGACAAAATATTACTGGGAAGATCGAATTACAGCTCCTTCGCTCTACCAATATAAATCTTGTCAGTGTCTTGTTTGTCATTGCAAAGTTGAAATAGTTATTTAGTCAGCTTGGTTGTCCTTTTTGTCTCCTATATCTGATATAGGAGTCCTTTTGATGACTAAAACACATTGATAAGTAGTTCACTTTAATAAGGAATTTTCAGATAATAACTTCAAACTGTTTCTTGATCTTATTATCTGAACATTCCCCCAAATAATGAAAATAGGAATCCTTTTGTCTTCTTCACTTTTATCATTAATGCACTCCACCAAATCAATAATAGACCATTCCAATTTATACATTTATACATGAGTGGCAGAATCCGTTCATGAATAAGGTCAATTTTCTCAGATTTTTCTTCAGAGTTGTTGACAAAATTCTTTTTCAAAAGAACTTATTTGAAACAAAACCCGCTATTTATGTTTCATTCTTTCGGCTATCTTTTTTAACCACCATTGTTATATCATGTTTTTTATATCGGTTTATAAAGGTAGTCCTTACTTGTATCAATTTCTCTCTTAGTCCTTCTCTTGCCAAGTCGGGGATATGAAACAAAATAAAATTAGCGAATCAAAAACAATGCTCACGTGTCACAACCTTTATTATCAGATATTTTTTAGTCATTTTGGTTCAAACGACCCAATGCACTCGCAGTGGGTAAATATGCAAACAATATAAAAGTCTGTAAAAATATCACTGCTAAAAAGTACATGGAAAATAGATAAACTGTTTTGTTCATTCTTATATTCATTAATATTGATAGTACTCCAATAATGAGATTTCCCATGTTGAAATCATTGTTATATAAACAAAACTGATTTTTCAATAAACATCGTTTATCATGGAGTAAGTTCTAATATTTTGGTCTAAATATGTTTTCAGAATATTTTCAATGTTTACCGTCATTTGGTGTCTTATTGGACTAATTGGACTTTTATCAGTAATTCCACTGTAACAGTAATGTTTATCATAACAGCGGTTTTTATATCCGAAATCTCTTATATTGGAGAGTTATTTGAAAATAAGAACAAAGTCTCACATACTTGTTGATGTTTATTTCACAGACTCTTATGTTATTTTGCATGAACCACTTCGAAGGCGTTGGGTCCTTTCAACCCTTCCATGACTGGTTAAAATTATGCAAAAAAAATACTTACCTTGACATTGTATGCCAGTGCATTCTCTTATATATATGCGAGACTTTCTATGGGAGACTTGCATATATAAGATAATGCACTGGCACAGGATCTTTAATGCTGCACCAGCGCAGTTCCCATCATGAAAGGGTTAACAAGTTTCCATTCCTTTCTTCATATGATTACACTTATAGCTTACGTAAACTACACTTATAGCTTATGTAAACATCTGAAACAAATGGTGTGGTTATAGAAATCACAAGTGAAAATTGAGCCTGAATTTCTATATTTCATGTGCTTACAGAGTGATGGGAGATGGAAGTGCCACCTTTGTCCATGGACATTTCCCAACAAGCCTTCTGTCGAACACCATCAGAAAGAACATAAGAAGAGGTTTGGATGTACATCATGTGCAAAGAGATTTCCGACGAGGCCACAGCTTGGGCAGCACATGCATACACACTCAGATAGCCCTCGATTTCCATGTAGTCAATGCGACAAGAAGTTTAATTATAAATGTGCTTTAAAAACCCATTTACAGAAGTGTCACGATTTTGACCTAATCTACGGTAGTTAAAGATGTTCTATTTTTTCCCAGCAGGTTTTGTATAAATTCCAGTGTGTAAATTAATAGATATGAATCGAGGACACCTGTCTGGAAAAACTATCATTTAATATAAATTTTGTTTAGAATTTCATTCATGAGACAGTTTTATGGGCTATTTTTAGAACAGAAATCTGTACGAAAACATTCTGAGAGTACCATACGAGTCTCCCATAGGGATCCTTTCATATATAAGAGAATGAGGTGGCTTAAAAGGTCAAGGTAATTATTGTTAGGCCAATGTATACTCTTATATATGCGAGGCTCCCTATATGACTCACACATATAAGAGAATGCATTGGCACAGGGTTTTTGCAAAATTTCAGGAAGCTCTAGTCATGGAAGGGTTACATATGTATATAAATACACCACAGCTGCTATTTTCACAGTCTGTAAACATACACTCTGTCATATCGTAGTCTCGTTGAAATGTCATTTCCTGGAAGTGTGCAGGCTTCCCCCAAATTATGTTACATTAATCACCTCCTTTGATTAAACATTTTTATCTTGTGGCTACTAATAGTAAGTTCTGATTGGCGCTACTGATGTAGAATCCCATGTTTCGGTAAATAGAAAATCTAACACAAGTTATCAGACCCATTAATTCCATGTGGGTCTGTAGTTAGACTGCTATTGTCACTGAATTGGTCATTGTCGTTTGGCTGCAAGGGTCAGGTAACCCGTGACTCCAAAACTAGAGTTATGTTATCTTGGATGGAAAATACCCAGGATCTGATAATCTTTTGTCCAATTCTGTCACATAACATTTGACAACTTAAAATTTTACTACAAAAATGTCAGCACAGCTAAAATGTTTTCTCGGCTAGTTTCAGAATATAATTTCAACTGCTAAAACTGTCAATCAATTCCATTCAATTTAAATGTTTAGGCATGGCCAGCCAAAGGATCATCATTCCAAGTTTTGTTAATTGACAAAACATATATTTGGTCTATGAAAAATGGAGAATTTAACACTTCCATGACTGGAGCATCTTGAAATTTAGTGATATTACGGGGCCAATGCATTCTCTTATATATGCGAGTCTCCCATAGACTCACATAAATAAGAGAATGCACTGGCACAGTATCTTTAATGCTGCACCAGCGCAGCTCCCGTCATGAAAAGGTTAAAAACCTGTATTACAGTAACCCCATCCCAAGAGGTATATGTGACAATATTGCTAATATCACATTGTAATATACAAAATATATGTATTCTATTGAATTATTTTCTGTTTCAAAAACTAATTTCAGATATGAAATATATTTGTGAAACCTTTGAGCTGAACTTGTTCATATTTTAGTTTTTGTGTATTATCTCATTTGCGCAGTACTATTTTTTGCTTGCCAGGCAGGCCATGAATTTTAAATTTGAGCAAAAAATAGTTTGGCTCACAGTTTGGTGCACCCCCTCAAAATGAAAGGTTTTATGAAATTACGGTCATCAGTTTTATACATTATTAAAACCTGCATTGAGTGGAGAATTTTTTTGAATACGAATAGTCAATAGCATGTGTAAAATGGTAAATAAAAATCGATAATATATGCAAATGTCTTGTCAATTATGCCACAATGGTTGTCCCATGCATAATTATATAGATTATTGAAACAAACCAAGAGTAGAGAAATCCTCATATATGACCATTTATATTCGCTGTACATGGTCGTAGTTATGACCATTTATATTCGCTGTACATGGTCGTAGTTATGACCATTTATATTCGCTCTACATGGTCGTGGTTTTCTAATCTGCTTTTGGGAACCAATAATAAACCAATACTGCCATCGGATGCTAAAATATTTCTGTCAGTTTTGATTTTGCTCATCATGGTGCATAAATTTAGAACTGAGCGAAAAATAGTACAGTGCGAATTTAAATCGGACTATTAATGGTATGTCATAAATTGTATAATTCTCTGTGTTGACTCTTTATAATACTGTATTGAGTTCGTAATTTTGTTGCATTTGTCATTGAGTATCATGGCTGCTTCAATTTTGTCAATTTGTTTTGTCCTTCATGTTTCTGTAGATGAAAACATCTAGTTAAACATAAACAGCTTTTATAAAAAATAATTTCACTGTGTTTGAATCATTCTCTGTTGCCTCCAGTTATACTAGTAGGTTGGAAATCCCGTAAGTCATAAAATAGGTGAATTCATCTTTCTTAATCGACAATAACAGAATCTGAAGAGGCGAGAGAGAGAGAGAGAGATGATTTATTAGCATAAGTACATACATTATACAAGAAATACAAGCACACTTATAAACTAAAATTAATTTTTGTAGTGTACATAATCATGTATGTGCCCAGTTGAGGGTCAGCGTGATATAGAAAACTGCATCACGCTGACTCTCAAATGGGTGCACTTTGCCTGGGGTCAGCATATCCTCATTATTGGCCGTTTTCTTGCCCAACTCATTATATACAGTAATGCCCTAAATAATCGACTCCTTAACCACAGCAGAATTATGGGTAACTTTTCAGGATTTAGTCGGAAATATGGCTTGTTGCCATTCATCGGCAAGCTCTGTAAGAGCTTTCCGATGAATGGCAACAAGCCATATGTCCGACTAAATCCTGAAAAGTTACCCATAATTCTTCTGTGGTTATTTAGGGGAATTACTGTATATTGGATCAATTCCGGTTATGGCCAAGATGAGATGTTTATTAGTTTACATCAAACATGTTTACACACATGTGTGCGCATCTTTTACAGATCTGATGGAGTGTGGCATTTAGGTCTCCCGAGTTTCTTGCATACAGAAATGCCTATATGTTTGTCCTCATTTTCATGATAACCTGCGATACCAATTGAATGAGATCCAGTTCTGAATATAGAGGGTACCTGGTGATTTGATACCTGACTTATGATTTTGAAAATCGTATCAAATCTCTGTCGGCTTAGTGCTTTCAGAGTCCATGTTTTTACCCACATATCAGGGCCAACCTCGAAGGCAACTTGGGAGACATCTTCTCCCTAAATTATGCCACTTCTCCCTTTATTAGTCCTTGGGAGAAGTCATTTCTCTCTTGTATATCAGTATGAATATGTCCAAACAGCATATTTAAAGTGTATTTCCTGATTATAATCGTGTAATTACTCATTACTATGGTTTTATAAATAGGTTTTTGTGTTGCATAATACTTATTGGATCATAGAATGGTGATTTTGGGGTGTAAATTGAACTTCAGCCATTATGACTTCTCCCTGATAACAACCCACTTCTCCCTGGTAAGCAAATTGCTAGAAGTGACTTCTCTCAATTTGAAACTCCAAGGCTGGTACCTGCCACATACCGGTATAGCATGGGTTTCAAAATATTTTCAAATGATTACTGGGTTTGTCAGCTGGGTTTGTGTCAATATCTTTAAGGAAATATAATAGCTGACCAATGAAATAAGTGTTAGCCTCAGCTGTGATCAAACAACTTTTCATGAATGGGGTTATATGCTATAAAAGGAAGCACATTCTATATACCTATGTTTCAGTTTTACAGGCTTATCATGCAACCCTGGTTTTTTAACATGGCTGAGCACTTGGTAGGTTTAAATATATTACACATTACAAGCGGGTACAGAGGCATATTGATTTGTGTGAGTGATATCCATGGTATATTCATAAGGAATCAATTTTTCATTCTAATTTGTTGAGAAAAGAGAAAAAATATTAGTGTCCCCTATTCAATACAAGTGTCCCCTAATTCTTCAACTTTATCTTCTCTCCTTCTCTTGGATGAAAAAAAATAAACAAATTACCTAAATTTTTTTTAAGGTGAAACGAGAGGAGGCTAAACGAGATGAGGCTAAACGAGATGAGGCTAAACGAGATGAGGCTAGACGAGACGAGGCTCGACGAGATGGCTACTTTTGTGAATTCTGTGGAGATCGGTTTACAAGTGGATATGATTTAGGACGGCACAAGAAGAGCCATGACGAAACACAATCAGAATGTGGCATCTGTGGAAGTACCTTCGCAAAGTCATATATGAAAGAACACTATGCAACCAGACACAGTAAAGACCAAAAGAAGCTGCAGTGTGAAATATGTGACAGAAAATTTTCTTTTCCAACATCCTACTATCGTCATATGAGAAACTGTCATAACATTACTAAAGGCCCATCCAGGCAGCAGCGTGCAATGCTCATGTTGCAAGTGCCGTCATTGCTGAAAAAACCATCATGAACTTGTTTTCTGTAAATATATCATGTGGATGTTGCCTCCTTTGTGAAAATGTATATCTTTGATAATGGTGAATCCACTGTGCATATGGTAATGTGAGTGTGCGGCTGTTGAGAATGAAATAGAATGCGCAATATATATAAAATTCTTGCACCCAAATAACTAGCTTCGATAATAATTAGTTCAACTCATTGAAATAATTAGTTCAACTCATTGAATATACATGTACTGCAAATTTTTAGCCTAATTTGATTGTTTAAAATAAACCAGTTTTTTGCCCATTTAGTACCAAATAATGATTCAAGGGTTCCAAGTCTTGAGGAAAATTGTATGACATGTCATACAAATTTTGAAAAGTTTTGGAACTAACTGACTATGCCAATACTTAAAAAATGAATTAAGAAAATATCCTTGTTTAAATGTTTGCCAAAGCAGGGTATACATTGCGAACACACATAGTCTATATTAGGTATAAGTCCTATAAATAATTTGTTTGTCAGAGTGAATCCAGTTACCACATGTATTCTCACAGGGGTATATCCTCCATTCAATATACAATGGGATGATTCCATTCATAGCATGGTCGAAATACCATCATTCAATATACAATGGGATGAATCCATTTATAACATGGCAGGAATTGGATGATTCCATTCATAACACGGGCAGGAATACCATTCAATATACAATGGGATTGTTCCATTCATAACACAGGCAGGAATACCATTCAATATACAATGGGATGAGTCCATTCATAACATGGGCAGGAATATGCTAATGACCCTGGGCAGTGAATATAATAGAGGAATGAATGCAATGATTTAAAATGAAACTATATTTTTATTGAAGGTGTCTTTACTTTTTGGTTGTGATAAGGAAATCATATTAATTTTATTTAACCCTAGCCATTACGAGATCGTTTTTCCTTGATAAAATCATGTAAAATGTGATTATGGGATAAAAAGGATCTCAAATTGTCTCTATTCTATACAAAATTTGTTAACCTTGTCCACTAAATTCGATTTGAGCCTCTCGATCTACAGCTCTACTCGAATCATATTTAGTGCAATCAGTTAATAAATTTCCTGTAGAATTGCGACTCGTTAGACATCCTCTAAATCTACATGGACAAATACAGTAATCCCCAAAGTAATCGACCTCTTAATGACAGCAGAATTATGGGTAACTTTTTAGGATTTAGTCGGAAATATGGCTTGTTGCCATTCATCGGAAAGCTCTCGTTGAAGTTACCCATAATTCTGCTGTCATTAAGAGCTCGATTACTTTGGGGATTACTGTACATTTACAAGCAATTAAATATTTCAAGTCAATTTTTATTATAAAACAAACAGAAACTGGGAACACTATTTCTTTTCACAGGTCACAAGAACGGCCTTCCATAATAACTATTGTGAAACGTGTGGAGCTGAGTTTTTAACGAGATATGAACTTGGACAACACAAGAAGTCACATGACCCCGACGAAGCACAGGCTCTCTGTGGGATTTGTGGGAAGAATTTTTCCAAACTTTACTTGAGGCATCACTATCTGATAAAGCACAAAGGACATTCACAAAAAACTCAGTGCGAAATTTGTCAAAAACAATTTGCTTTTCCAACAACTTACTATAGGCATATGAAACATTACCATAATATCTCTAGAAGAAAAAACTGAACTGACACCATGCATATTAAGAAAAGAGGCTGATATGATTGGGTCTATGGAAAACCGGCTTGCGCTGATATTCAGTGCAAAATTTGTCATGAACAATTAGCATTTCCAACAACTTAAAATAGGCACATGAAACATCATAATTTCTCTCAAAGAAAACACTGAAGGAAACCATACTTAAGAGAACAGTGGCTGATATGATATGATTAGGTCTGTGGGAAAAATAGTTTTAGGGTAATGCTGTATCTGAGAGTTCTCCATTGTGTACAGTGAAAATGCTGGGCTGAAAAATCTTTTGGCCAATTTTTTGGCCAATTCTGATGTTGTTTTGGCCAAATTAATAAAAACTTTGGTCAAATTAAATCTTCATTTTCTGGACTAACAATTGATTATTTTTTGATATAACATCAAACATTCTATATAATTATAATAACATAAATACAGTTAACCAAGTGAAATAAAATATATGTCAACACTGTGCCAAAGCAACTTCAAATTTCATCACACACCTCAATGTGAGGCATGTCCATACCTCCAAATACTGTGTCTAGACTTGTTTAATCCCAGCCATTGTTACTTAACAATATACACCTACCCACCATCTACCATTCAGTCTTATGACAGACAATGGATTCATTAGTGTTAATCCTCATTACTGTTTTATTGTATTTGGTGGCCCATTATTTGATAGTGCACTGCCCTGAGTGTCTGTTATTACCCATTAAGCTGTATCACCTAATCAATTAGTTGACCAAGTCAATGCTTCCGCTACAACATCATTTTGGTTTTTGAATTAGATTTCCGATTTAAGGGGTAAAAAAAAAACATTGGCCAAATGAATTTTTTTTCTGTCATTTAAAAAACAAATTGCCCGCTGGTCAATTTGGCCTATGACAGTGTGAAGTTGATCATTCATTTTAGGATGTGTATGTTCCGAAGCCTCTCATTAAATTGCTTTTTTTCAATAACCGAATGGGAGTGAAAAAAGGGTTAAATGCCAGGAGACTGATTTCAGACCCTTACTTTTACAGGTCTATGGAAACAGTTTTCCTTGTGGTGTATGCAGATTGATATTCAGAAGTGCATTCGACCTGGGGCAACACAGGAAGACACATGTGTCGACTCAATCACCCTGCAAAGTCTGCGGAAAAATGTTCTCAAAACTTTATCTCTCTCAGCACTATAACAATAAGCATAACCCGAATAAGAAGATAGAGTGTGAAGTGTGCCAGAAACAGTTCTCATTTCCCACGCATTACTACAGCCATATGAAACATAGTCATAATATTTCTAGAAGAAAAGAAACCGTTCGTCACCCTAATCTCAACTAGCAAAGTAAACAAATTACAATGAAGATTTCTATACATTTACATTAGTGGGAGGAGCTAGGAGACAAAAGTTTAATTAGTTTTACAGTGCATGCATATATGCTATAATACACACGAGTACTAAAATTCTAGATTCTGAATAAACAGTAAATTAGGTTTCGAAAATATTAGCATGAAACCTTGAATACATCTTCAAATAGATTTGTAAGATAACCTTTAGAAGGCTCTATATAAATGCCTAATTTTTCCCATATCAAACTCGACTCATTTGAAACCCATTTCTACCAGTCATTGTTGTCCACTATTTAACTCTAGTGCAGGGGTCCAATAGTTAAAATATTTAGAGGACTGATATATGGTTGGCCATAGCATAGCATGATTAAAGATTGTTTATGTCTTCCTGACAAGTTTTATATAGTTTCCAGGGTATAAAATAATAAATTTAAATCGAAGACAGCTGTCTGAAAACGCTTCTATCAACTAATATTGATTTTATTTTGATTTTGTTCTGGAAAAATACATACATGTACAAGCTTTCTGGACAGTTTTACAGGCTATTTTTAGAACAAACTTCAGCTTCATTTGGAGCATTGCAAGAGGGGTAACTCTATATTATTAGCACTCTCCATCAAGACAGAATGCTACTTTGATTCAGATGTTTTACAGGAATAAACCACTTTATTATGCTTCATAGACAATAATATAATCAATCTTCAGTTTGTTGCAGTGCCTTTTAGTAGCTATTTTTGTTGGTTCAAGAACATATCTCCATATTTCAGCTGGTAGAAAGTAAATGTTATCTACTTTTCCAAAACACTCACAATCTGTGTTTTATTTTACAGGGCCCAGGAAACTTCTCCTGCAAACACTGTGGGGCCTTATATGAGAATACAGTTGACCTGGGAAAGCACAAGAAAACTCATGTTTCCAGCCAATCAGAATGCGAGATTTGCGGAAAAACATTCTCAAAACTATATATGAAGCAACACTATAAGTCTATGCATGACCCGAAGGCTAAGAAATATAAATGTGCCCATTGCGACAAAGTGTTCAATTTTCCTGGAAATTATTATTCTCATCTGAAGAATATTCACAGTGTTAACACAGAAACCCCTGATGAAGCGCAGGCTCTTTGTGGGATCTGTGGGAAGACTTTTTCCAAGAATTACTTGAGACATCACCTTCTGATAAAGCACAAAGAACATGGGGAAAAAATTCAGTGTGAAATTTGTGAAAAACAATTTGCATTTCCAACAACTTACTATAAGCATATGAAACATTTCCATAATATGTCTAGTAGCAAAACTTGAATGACACCATGCATACTAGGAAAAGAGGCTGATGTGATTGTGTCTGTGGAAAAACCAGCTTGTGCTAAATAGTCAGTGCAAAATTTATCATAAACAATTTGCGTTTCCAACAACTTACTGTAGGCACATGAAACATTACCATAATATCTCTAGAGCCTAGAAGAAAACACTGATGGAGCACCATACTTTGAGAAAAGTGCCTGATATGATATATATGGAAAAAAAATTTTGGGGGGTAATACTGTATCTAAGAGTTCTACGTTGTGTAGTGGGTCATTCGTTTTAGGTCATGTATGTCCTAAGCCTCATTAAAAGGTGACCTGTCCCTCCTTTTTTTTTTATGGAACCAGGGCTCCTTTCGTCATTGTCAGTAAAAATGTTAGGTATGCCGATGATCAATTTTGAGTTTATAGGTTTAAAAAATATATTTTTACCAAATTTTTGTGCATAAATTTTGAATTAATGTCAGTTTTCTCTAAAAAAAATTTTGGCATTGTTACCCGGATGGCGCTAACAACCAATATATGTTATCAGTATTTGACTGTCAAGATCGAACATCGGTTTCTGTTAATGTATAAAGTAATTTGAAAATATTTGTATCAAAATGGAGTCCTCGATTGACAAAATATTTGTTACCCTTCCTTTACTAAATACTCATTTTTGACTAGTTCCCTTTAATAGTGTTCATAAGAATTAGGGTGAACAAAGAATTTTCAAGGCATTGGAAGAAAATCTGGGCGATTAATTATTTGATTGACAGCTGTGAAAAGGTCCAATACTGTTAGCCCAGTTCATGCATAATTTGATGAAAGTGCAGCATGTGATATATGGGGAGGGGGCTGTTGCCTCTCTTACTCTGAGCCAATTGGACACAGTGGGACGTTTTTTAATCTATATAACGGACAACTTCTCTGAAATATTGTCAGAAGCAAAGCACATACACTTTCATGAGAGCAGAACATAAAATATTCCACTCCGATATCTAATATTAGTTTGGTTTTGAAAAATTCTGTTTTAGTTGCACAATTTATTTTTCAGCTCTAGGTTTTCTTCACTGGTCTATAGTTGTAATTTTTACGCATCCGTTGTCTAAAAAAAAAATTAACCTGCACAAACTCAACGATCTCAAATTTATCAAAAATATAAGAAACAAACCACAGCGCAATATCAATGAATTTCTTCTGAAATCTTCTGCGTAGGTATGTTTTGCGATACCTCTTATATGTTATAAACGAGCCATGTCTGTTTAAATAGATTCATCAGATAACCTTTAAAAGGCTCAATCAATATAAATGCGTAATTTTCCCCAAGTTAGCCTCCACTCATTCGAAACCCACTCCTCCCAGTCATTATTGTTCACTATTTTAACACTAAGTGCATGGGCCAATCATTAAACTATTTAGAGCACTTATATGTGGTTGGACATGGCACCAAAATAGTCAACACCATAGAATGTTTAACTAATTGTAGCAGTCCCTTTTAGTAGTTATTCTTATTGGTTCAAGAATATATCTTCTTATATCAGCTGGTACACGGTGTCTACTTTTCCAAAACACTCACAATCTGTGTTTTATTTTGCAGGGCCCAGGAAGCTTCTTCTGTGAATACTGTGGGGCCTCATTTAAGAATACAGTTGACCTAGGAAAGCATAAGAAGTCTCATGTTTCCAGCCAATCAGAATGCGAGTTTTGTGGAAAAACATTCTCAAAACTATATATGAAGCAACACTATAAGTCCATGCATGACCCGAAGGCTAAGAAATATGAATGTGCCCGTTGCCACAAAGTGTTCAATTTTCCCGGAAATTATTACTCTCATCTGAAGCATGTTCATGGTATTAACACGAAATCGCTTTCTGAAAGTGAACAGTCAAACTTCAGCCCACCCAGGGGAGGATTCCACTCCTTTTAATCAATGGGAGGAGCTTATGGTTGCTAGGAAACAAGGCATCTGCAGAAATAGATTAATTAGTTTTAGACTGCCCATATATATGCTATAATACAGAGGAGAACATACCCTCATTGCAACTTTAATTGTGAATAATATCATTGGTGTCATGCAAAATGATAGATGAATTTCCAACATTGCACAAATAAAAAATTTAGTACATTATGATTTGACAAGAATTTTTTTTTTAAATGGACAATTTATCGCTGAAAAAAGTAGTGAAAGCAGAAAATTTGTTTGGAATATGTCTTTAACACTTTCATGATGGGAGCTGCGCTGGTGCAGCATTAAATATCATATGCCAGTGCATTCACTTATATATGCAAGTGATCCTCGCATATGTAAAATAATGCACTGGCTTACAAGGTCAAGGTAAATCCTGTTAGGCCAATATATTCTCTTATATATGTGATGCTCCCATTGGGAGACTCGCATATATAAAGAGAATGCATTGGCACAGTGTTATCGCAAAATTTCAAGAAGCTCCAGTCATGGAAGGGTTAATAGCTAGATTTCCCCATGTGTTCAAACTGAAGTGATAACTCCTGAAGTGCCATTTAATGAATATTCATATTAAAAGTTTTCCAGAATTTAATCCGATGTTTTATATTCACTGGATGTGAGAATACACATATTGAGTAATATATCCTGAAAAAAATATATCTTCACCAAAATCATGTACATTAATGAGCTGTAACCAGAGCTTTTCAACTTGAGTGTGTTTGAAGAACATATGTGTTTGAATATCAGATTTTGACATGTCATCTATGAAGCAAAACAAAAATTACAATGCTGACAATGACAGGCAAAACGTTAGTCGCAGGGTGCCCAAAATGTATAGCAAAAATTCAAGGGTACTAAATTAATTATTGAAAGTATTTTACTGTTGGACATTGACAAACATCTAATAATGGTAAGGAGAACGATTAGACTTATAAGAGGAGACCGACATTCCCATTACTTTATTTTAGGTCTGATTTGGTCATCACTGGCTCTAGAGTTAAAATGGTACCTGGTTTTGAATGTTCATTGACCTTTAATGCTAAATGTATTAATCAGGGTTGGGAACTTACATCATAATATTTGCTTGAAAATTTCAACAAGATATCTCACACAGAAGGGAGTATTCATAGTTTTTTCACCTGTATAAATAATTCACCTGAAAAAGTTAGCAAATGAGTTATGAACCAATGTTTGCCAGCTCACTATGAATCCCATACTCATATAAAGATAACAGTTGAGCAGATAAAGTGTTAAAGTGACTTTGGTCACCAATTTTCAAGGTTGTATAATTTGAGTGCCAAAAAAATCTCCTTAAAACAAATCTGTTTGATGTCCTTATTTTGTAGTATCCGAGATGAGTTGGGATGGCTTGTTGGCCTTATAGCTTTTGAAAATATAGAAATAAACGGCTGTTGAAATTTCCAGTCATTATATTTTGCTGCCATTTTTGAGCAAATTATGAAGGTAGTTTCTCAGTCCTGTTTATCACACACCAATTTTGCCTAGATGCTGATAACATTCACTTTATTTTACAGGTTTACAGATCAGGATATCCTTGTGAATTCTGTCCGAGCATGTTCACTTCAAAGGTTGAACTTGGTAAACATAGAAAATTGCATACTTCTACCCAGACAGAATGCGCAATTTGTGGCAAAACATTCTCTAAGCTTTACATAAAAAACCATATGCAAGCCAAGCATGGTCCAGATTCAGCTAAATATCAGTGCACTATATGCTTCAAAAATTTCTCTTTTTCCACCAACTGTTACAGACACATGAGGCTGGAACATAACATACAAAAACCTTCAGAAATTTTGCAAAAGAAAGGGTGACCCACTCACATGGCTTCTATATAATTGTTAATGAAGATGGGTCTCTCTTCCATTACATAATTTCCACCAGTTGGAAGTTCTAAGTAGGAGACCCACCCACCTAACAGACCCTCTAGCCATGTCCCTGTGTGCCACAATAGTTAGACTTGAAAGATATTACAAAGATATAAAGTTATTAAAAAGTAATAAAAAGACTTAAATATATTTTATATAGTTTCCGGGATATAAAATAATAAATATGAAACGAAGACACCTGCCCGGGAATGCTATCAATTAAAATTGATTTAATATTAATATTTTCTTATATAATGTGATAATAAATTGGGACATTTTTTCGTTACTATTTTTAGAACAGACCGTCATGAAACTTTAAAGCAATAAAGATAGAGTTCTCATGCTTTCTACGCTCCTAACATTTCTGCGTGCCATAAAATATATCAAATTTATATGTATTATACCAGAATATTTAAAATATAATCAATATTAATTAATTGAAGCATTTCCAGACAGGGGTCTTCGATACATATTTATTATTTTATACCTGAAAACTATATAAAACTTGTTGTAGGAAAAGATAGACCATCTTGAAAGTATTCTAAAAATAGTATATTTTGCTTTCCCACAAACTTTAAAGTGTGTGATAGAAATATCAATTTCTGTTGGACTGGTGCCTTTGACTCGGCACAATTATTTTATAGCTCGGAATTTATATAATTTGTTCAGAGAAAAAAACCCCACCTTTTTATATTTTGAGTGTTCAAACAAACATGAACATACGGTACCTCAATGTATTATGATGTTGGCTATGTCAATTTTTTTGGAGTATTATATTTTAGTTGAATGAGATAAAAATTTATTTCATTAGAAAGTTGAAGGTACTGATCTTGCAAACAGTGCCATCCATGTAAGATATTTATTATATGTGACAAAATAAGAAACTTGTTCCTGTGTTCAGATTAATATTGGAGAAGTTTGGAATGGAAAACTTCCAGCATGAAAACAAAACATTCTATAACTTTCTAAACTGTCCAAGGGAATATATAATGTAATAGTGAGGCAGGTATGTTCTATTTCAGTACAAAAAAATGTGCACCAGCTCCCATTGGTTTCGTAACAACAGCTAGAAACAAAAAGCGCTATATTATACAGGCAGTATTAATATGTGATAAAATATCCATGCCATACAACTTTGCTACTATTGACAAATCATACTTGTGCTACTTTTGGATATTTTCCATGACCAGATTTATAATCTGTCGACGCTTTGAAGTGTAACGTTTGAAGTTTTCCAATCTAGACCTAGCAATTATCTAAAAAAAAAACATGGAAAATAACACTCACCAGGACAAAACGGTCACAGAATTGTGCAGGCAATAAAATGTTTCAACCGGTTCCCTGGTGAATGGTGATAGTACTGGTTGTTAAATATGTACCAAATGCTTTTTTTTTCTTTCTAAATACTAGCACAGTACAAGAAGAGAACCTGTGATTGGTTATATTTTTTTTTTTACATGTGCAATGTGTTACATAATAGTAGTTGTCATTGACAAGATCATTATTTTTAACCAGAATTTTTGTATTAGAAAACCACTTTAAATTTGTTTGTGAATATTTAGCAGCGGTGTACATTTCATTGAATCTTGAATTGTTTACATGTTTGTGACTGTTTTAACCCCTTCTTTACTGAATACTCATTGATGAGTACTTCCCTTAGGAAATTTTCAGATACAGTAATACCTTAAATAATCGACTCCTTAACCACAGCAGAATTATGGGTAAATTTTCAGGATTTAGTCAGAAATATGGCTTGTTGCCATTCATCGGAAAGCTCTCACAGCGCTTCTGATGAATGGCAACAAGCCATATTTCCAACTAAATCCTGAAAAGTTACCCATAATTCTGCTGTGGTTAAGGAGTCGATTATTTAAGGTATTACCGTAATAAGTTCAACAAACAACCATAGCAAAGGAATCTTTATGTTGTTGTAGAAGCCTTGGTTTGACTGTAAGTGCAGCGTTGGATGACTTAAGCTGTTAATGTTGTTGTGGATTCGGTGTCCATGTCGTCCAAGTGGTTCCATTCGATCATTGTTTTAACAAAGAATGAGTTCTTATATTGAGCCATATTTGTCCTTATTATTTCATAAGAAAGTGAGTTGGTACACTCATGTGACTCAATATGTTTATTGTCTCAAATTCTGGGAATTTTTTAGCAGTAATTTTTCGTTTGCCCTTGCTCCTTTGTGTTAACAAGTCATGTGTATGGATAGCTGGAACCGACCCATCTACTATCGTCCCTAAACAGTGTCATCCTTTTCAGTTATCTTCTTTGATGTTAATCCTTCTATCTCCATCATGGCTGTGACTGCACCTTTATCTCTGTCTTATCCTTCTGCATTTGTATTATCTGATTATTGGTCTGCCAGATCAATAATAGACCATTCCAATGTAACAAAATTGTTTCTTCCATCAGTTATAAGGGTATACATTGGAATTGTATATTATTCATTTGGAGGGGTGTTGATGAATTAGAAGACAACAGTCAGATGTAAAAATAATACAAGCGCTGAAGGATTCATATCCATTGGTAGAAATGTTCACATATTAAATATAAAGTTCAACAATGGTCATTTGTTGAACTTATTATCTGAACATTCCTAAGGGATAACTACTCATCAATGAGTGTTTAGTATAGAAAGGTTAAAACAGATCTGTAAATAAAAGAATGTTTGACCATTTTGTATGCGGAAAGTTTGAAAATATTGGTAGTGATTTCATCATTAACCCTTCAATGACTTTCCTGAAATTTTGCGAAAACCCTGTGCTAATGCATTCTGTTATATATTCAAGTCTCCCATACGGAGCCTCGCATATAAGAGAATACATTGGCCTTACAATATTTACATTGACCTTGTAAGCCAGTGCATTCTCTTGTATATGCGAGGCTCCCTATGGGAGACTCGCATATATAAGAGAATGCACTGGCACAGGATATTTAATGCTGCATCAGCGCAGCTCCCATTGTGAAAGTGTTATCAAGCCTTTAGATTAGTATTAATCAGTAGGCACCTTTTGCATAATTAACTACTGCTGATAAAAATTACGAATAGGGTACTATGTTACCAGAATATGTGTGCTTTCTATCAGTTGTTGTTTTGACATATCTGTAGTTACAAATACAGTTTCCTGTTTTCAACAAAACTCACAAATGTAATAAGTTTGAGATTGTTTCTCTGTTCCTCAATGTGGGAGTTTATACTCTTAGATTATGTCCTTAAAGGTACTTAATCCGATCAGAGGGTCCTATATTACTATTTCTTTGGCTTTGGGGGTAAAAAATATTTGATTCGAGTCGAGGAACCCACCCATCAAAGCTCAGAGTGATTAGATATCGATTTTTGAAATCTATTAATTTTCGGATATGTAGCCCACAAGTTGGCAGAACACGTGATCAAAACGGACAAATTGCGGGTGTAAGATGGATAACTCTAAAATCAAGTGGTTATTATTGTTAATAGTAAGCACTTGATTTTAGAGTTATCCATCTTACACCCGCAATTTGTCCGTTTTGATCACGTGTTCTCCAACTTGTGGGCTACAAATCCGAAAATTAATAGATTTCAAAAATTGATATCTAATCACTCTGAGCTTTGATGGGTGGGTTCCTCGACTCGAATCAAATATTTTTTACCCCCAAAGCCAAAGAAATAGTAATATAGGACCCTCTGATCGGATTGAGTACCTTTAAATTGTACACCAAATTTGGCATTAATCTCTATCTGTCAGTGGCAATCAAATCATTCGTAGCCCTGAAACCAGAGAATTTTGTGAAAGACAAAGTGCTAAGCATGAAGACAGATAGACACTTTGTTTACAGTAAGTAAAAAATAATTTCCGCGAACAGAACTATTTCACCTTACTGCAAGTGGCAAGTAGTTTGAACGGTACTATTTTCTCACAAATGAACTCTTTAGTCATCAATTCTGCGAAATGGGTTTTGGATCGTAAGCATAATTTATGACTACTATTACCTATTTGTATTTCTTATCAGTAGTAGTCAGCCCTCATAATTAGCTATGGCAATCAGGAATACCGAAGCCATTTGCTAAAGTAAACTGTACCCATGGCAATGGTTGCCGTAGCAGATGCCAAAGCCAAAAAATCAGAATTGAGAGGGCTGAGTAGTTAAATCATTTGGGAACTGCGCTGGTGCAGCATTATAGGAGCCTTGCATTACATTGTTTGGCCAATATATTCTCTTATATATGCAGGACTCGCATTTATAACAGAATGCATTGGCACAGGTTTTTCGCAAAATTTCAGGAATCTTCAGTCATGGAAGGGTTAAAGCATTACATATGAAACTCATTTTGTTGTATGATTTATACTGTCTCTGTTCTACATTCAATCTTTGAATTTTAGACTAAGTTTATTGAATTGTAAAGAAACATGTCTCTTCTGTTAAACCTATTTGAATATTCTAAAAACTGAAAAGTAATATAGATGTTTAATTTGCTTGTAAATGTACTTATAAATGTACTTGCAGATCTCATTGTATAGTTTATCAAGCTTTGGAACTGTTCAGAAAGAAAGTCCCATAATATGGTATATTCACTGTTTTAAAATGTAAAGATTTACATTTAAGACACAAATACAGGGCATTGTACCAGCACACATATAATCCATGCGTCGGTTCCACCAACTTGGAACTAAATTGTTTTTGCATTGTAAACAGAAACTTTTTGATAGAATTTACCTGTCAAAAATTAAGTAGATGTGTAAACTTTTTTTTATCAATCATGCATTTATATAATTGTTCGCTTACAAATTTTCCAACAATTTACCATCTTTTTCTGTACATAGTAGTTTTTTAAAACTGATATCATTATTGCAATCATTGGTGCATGATCAAAGTGGGAGTTTTATTTATAGCACATACTCATTAGAGAGGTTTCGCAAATTACAACAGTTACAATTATGTTGGGCTCAATGGTTCCACTATTTATGAAATATGAATAACTTTTTATATGCTCCTTTTAAAAAATGAGATATTATGTTTTTGGTTGGTGTGTATATATTTAGTTTCCGATGATAACTTGGAATGAAATTTTCGTATGTACTTGTAGGTTCACTAATCCAAAATGCAGGGTTGGATTTGATGTCTTGAAAATGTTCAGACAGACGTTCGTGGACAATCTTTCAGATTTTGGTGCATTGTCATTTGTTTTGTTTTTGTGTGTCACACATAGCTGATGAATGTGGTGGGAGACACACTGTGCATATTGGGATTGCTGTCCTAGGATATTCATAGTAATGGAGAACCTCCCTGGAGGATTATCCTTGCCATCTTATATTTATTGTAATAGTGTTTTTTTTTTTGCGAAACCTCTCGACTAAAGGTGGAGTATTAGGTCCATCCGACTTATTACAATGACAACAATATAATTTCATTGATTCTTACTTTTCGATAAAATTGTGTTAACAGCCACCACCATATATATGGAATTATCTTCTATATGCATTGGTGCATGAGCTAAAAGTATGAAACAATGATAATAATCTCCAATAAATCTGTCTCGAGTTCAATCTCCACGACAGATGGTGCTACAACAAAATTTAAATTTTGATGGTTGGAATCCGCATCAGATAAATTCACATATACATTCTTTATTATATTACAGTATTAATTCTTAATCTGATAACATATGACCTTCTGAATTGCCGTGCTTGCAGTGGCTCAAATTTATCAAATATCATTTTGTTTCTATTTTAACAGAAGCGAATAATTAGCCAAATTTCATTGGAAAATATGTTGTTGTTGTAACTCTTGAGATGTAACCCTTATTGCATCGTTAATACACCAAATCAGAGGCTCTTCTAACCATGATAATGTGTCAGGCAGTTTTCAGTGTTAGGATCAACTTAAATACTACCAACTTAGGAACATCAATGTTCAACTTCATGGCTCCATTTTTGTAAATGTAAATATTAACCAGATACATACCAGTTGACATGCATATCTGTTGATTATCTTCTGCCACAATCTTTGTATAAATGCAATTAATGCAATAAAAGAATATTTCTTTTATAAGAAATTTAATCAGACAATTGTCTTGAAAACAGTTGTCAAAATGGGGAAAATATTCAAGCCAGAACTATTCTCATTGTAATGGGAATGATGACACTCATTGCAACAAATGAAGTTGAGATTTACATATCACCAGGTTGACATTGAGAAAAAGATAAATTGTTAACCCTTTCATGGTGGGCGCAGCGCTGGTACAGCATTAAAGATTGTGTGCCATTGCATTATCTTATATATGCAAGTCTCTCATAGGGAGCCTCGCATATATAGGAGAATACACTGGCTTACAAGGTCAAGTTAGTTATTGTTAGGCCAATGTATTTTCTTATATATGTGTGGCTCCCTATGCAAGACTTGCATATATAAGAGAATGCATTGGCACAGGGTTTTTATCCAAATTTGAGGTAGCTCCAGACATGGGAGAGTTATTGTCAACCGGGCAATATGTAATAAAAACTTCATTTGTTACACCGAAGAAGGCCTCTAGCTGAAAGCTATGCACCATGCAATGAGTGTTGTCATTTCCATTATTTAGATTCTGTCCTACCTTGGACAATGAGGTAATGTCGCAAGAGCTATACTTTATCCAAACTTTCCGACTCATGACTCCTTGTCGGAAACAGAGTGATATATCTTATTTGTCGTTGTTCTATCTTAAAACTTGACAGGCAAATCCATGACATTCAACTAGCCCGCCATTGAGTGTTTGCAGATGCAGAAAATGATCAGCAGGTTTGTGCAAAATATAACTCTTGCGACATTACCCCACTACCGTGGACAATGGATACTGATATTCTCATTGTATTCGCTGTTTTGAAGAAAAGATCGGAGGAGCCTTAAATACATGTAGCCTTAGTTAACACTGTTTAGTATTATTTCAATCATCTTCAATTCTACTTAGCTTTTTGTAAGTTTTAATTTATGTTGAAATGTTCAATGACTAACTTTCAACATGATTCTGTTTGATCAGATATTGTTTCCCACAGATTGTCATATTTCATACTTCAGAAGAATAAAGATATGTTCAGTTATAATGATGTGTTTCTGTTATCCTCAGCACCCCACTTGTGTTCAACATTTTGAATTCCCTTCTCGGAGAATTTAACCCTTTACCCAACAGAAGGGCCCTGTGCCAATGCATTCTCTTATATATGCGAGTCGACCATAGGTCGCCTCGCATATTTAAGAGAATGCATTGGCTTAACACATTAAAAATTATAAAATTGTTAAAGAATGTAAGAAAAAGTGTTAAAAAAAAATTTTGTTTAGGCCAATGCATTCTCTTATATATGCGAGGCGACCTATGGTCGACTCGCATATATAAGAGAATGCATTGGCACAGGGCATAACTGTAACTATCACAATGTGGTCAAGGAGCCGGTTCCAATGATATCCATATTTGTATGGTTCTATTGAGACAGACCGAAGATAATTTAGGCTGTTGAAGCTTTATTTGGCCGGTTTGTTGGGTAAAGGGTTAACTGGACAGATTTAGATTGGTAACTATTAACTTCAAATGTTAGTCATTGTTAGATACCAGCAATCACCTGATAGACCGATTATTTAGGGCATTACTGTATTTACATGTAAGTCTAGAAGTTCTTTGACAAGATATTTATTATGACCCAAATATCATAAACAACATTAATTTCACAAGACATGGAACATGTAACAGTGTGTATGCACAGGGGATCGAGGAACAGGTTAATAAACTTATGGGAACCCCTCTCTCCTGGAGGAAACGGCTGCTCATGAGATTGAAGGTATAAAAGGAAATAATAGAAACAAAGGTGCATGATTCATCTGGAGGATGTGCCCCATGTGTTTGATGTCAATTGACATGCAATGGACACCATCCTCCAGTTGAAGGTACAGTAATGCACTAATTAATCGACTCCTTTAACCACAGCATAATTATGGGTAACTTTTCAGGATTTAGTCGGAAATATGGCTTGTTGCCATTCATCGGAAAGCTTTCGGCTATGAAACACTTCCAAGTAGTGTTTAATTTTGCTTATCTGAAATGTTTGTTGAAATCCATCCTTGCACTCCCAGAAATAAGTCTTGAGTATACTGATCTTTTGGCCTGGTCATACCCAGAACTATTCTTGTGTGTTACTAGCTGTCCATTTGTGGCATGATTATAGCACAACCTGAAATGAATGTGTTAACCTTCTTCA
Source organism: Siphonodentalium dalli (assembly GCA_032622095.1). Lineage (NCBI taxonomy): Eukaryota > Metazoa > Mollusca > Scaphopoda > Gadilida > Siphonodentaliidae > Siphonodentalium > Siphonodentalium dalli. The sequence goes on from CP136064.1 coordinate 236,551,360, forward strand.
ATCACACATGTGCCATAAATTGTTGTCTATTAACAGACACATGCGGTGCTGTGTTTATCACACATTTGGCCAACATCAAACCCAATCTCGTATCACCACATTCATTAAATTACAGGAGTTTGTCACCGATGACTAATGTATAGTAATGCCCTAAGTAATCGACTCCTTAAACACAGCAGAATTATGGGTAACTTTTCAGGATTTAGTCGGAAATATGGCTTGTTGCCACCATTGCCAATATATGGCTTGTTGCCATTCATCGGAAAGCTCACGAGAGCTTTCCGATGAATGGCAACAAGCCATATTTCCGACTAAATCCTGAAAAGTTACCCATAATTCTGCTGTGGTTAAGGAGTCGATTACTTAGGGCATTACTATATGTCCCCAATTGTTTGATACGCTTCTTGATACACCAGTGTAATACTTAATGCTGACTCATGAATTGGCTGATCAGTCTGAACTTACAGTACCCCATTCTTCCTTTCAGATTGGAAGCTACAGCACACCCTCAGGATATTCGTGTTCTGTATGTGGGAAGACATATGCTGTGAGAAACAGTCTAACTCAACATCAAAATACGCATAAAGGAATATACCAATGCACATTGTGTGCTCGAACTTTCAAAGCGAAGCGGTACTTGCGAGCCCATGTTGACTACGCCCATAGTGACAAGCAATATCAGTGTTATTTCTGTCCGAAAACATTCAAGCATCGCCAAACCCGATCCGACCATGTGTTTGCTTGTCACAGAAATGAAAACATGTTGTGAAAGCGTCACTGTCAGTCACAGAAGTGAAAAATGTCATGAAAGCGTCACTTGTCATAACTTTTACAATCAACGAGTTGAAGTTCCATTTGTGATAGTGCAAACAGGATCTCAATGCGCAAGACAGAAAAAAGAAAAGAAAGAACAAATGATGAATATTAGGAGGAGGTAGAAAAGTAGGGAGTGTATGTTAAATCGCAGTTAAAATAGTGACATGATTTGACAGATTTGTGAACTTGGAACAGAATTCCACCCAGTGTAGTGTGCTAACAAACATTTTCTGAAACATGTTGAAAAGTATTCAATGTTGATCTGTATATATTATATCACTTTGCAATATCACTGTTAATATATATGATATCACTATGCAATAACACTTAAAATTTATCAAAGTAACATTTATTTTACTATGAGTCATCAGTCTGTTTAAGTCTACACTTGACGTTGGCTCTGGTATGTCTGCTTAGCTCCATGAGTGAAATAACATTTAAGAAATGGATGTTGAATTGCTTGCGTTCCATAAAGTATGGATGCAAGTTGGTCTGATATTTTGTGTGGAACGCGAAAGCGTTCCACACATAAAAATGTCAGACCAAATTGCATCCATACTCTATGGAACACAACAAAATCAACATCCGTTAGTTACACTCAACCCGAGTCAACTGGCATATTAAAAGAGCATTAAGCATCCATTTCCAACTTTATTCATGTAGCTCGTTGCAAGTTGCGTGTACACAAAAATGGAAGAAAGTAGGGGTCTTCGTGCGATGTCATGTGATCTAATTTCGACCAACCAACATCCTGCATTCATGATCTGCAGCGCAAATGCATGTGGGAGTGTAAATATAGCCCTATAGAGCCACTGTCAAGCCAAGGCATGATGTCTTTTGTCCCATTCACAGAAAAAGTTGATGCAGAATTATGTTACTTTCCTAATCTGGCGGTGTGAAATCGGGTGTAATATTCGTATACGCTTGTTCGGCTAATTCCTACATTTACAATGACGCTAAAGAACGAAGACACTGGAAGCACAACAGTTTTATGTCAAGGTCAGTTTTGGAATGTGATTGTGCATCGCTGCACCATGCAGTCACTTTAAACAAAAACACACAAATAACAAAAACCCTGGAGTCACAACAGAAATATACAAATAAAACGCCAAAAGACGCGATACGTGCGGTAAAACACCAATTTAGAAGGGCCTGACAACAGAACTCACAAATATAGTTAAATGATGGCCAAATTTATGTGCAGATTGCTTGTAACTTATACACTTAACACATGATACCTGGACAGTCGCTTAGTAGCTACTTTATTTCCATTAATTCGTCTGTGCATGGTATGTTCAGAAAATTACTTTAACAACTGATCAGTTTAAAACCCCAGCAAACAAGTGAATGAATGAAGATCCATAGGGTATTGACCATCTCAGAGAATAAAAAACAGATCTTTACAATATATGCTTTTAGAGGTTAACCCTTCCATAACTGGAGCTTCCTGAAATTTCGCAAAAAAAACATGTGCCAATGCATCCCCTTATATATGAGAGTCTCCCACTGGGAGTCTCGCATATATAAGAAAATGCAATGGCCTAACAATATTTAACTTAACCTTGTAAGCCAGTGCATTCTCTTATATACTGTATGCGGGGCTGCCTATCTTTAATGCTGCACCAGCGCAGTTCCCATCCTGAAAGGGTTAAGAATCCAAGGGTTAAAGATAGTTTATCTCTTCGTAGCAATAATTACAACAACAACATCATTTTTATAAAACCCGATTTGAAGACCACAAATAGATTTTTGGTGAATAAAATGCAGATTAAACAGAAGGTTGGGTGGTGTATTACTTGTCTATAAAGCCTAAAGGCACTCAATCCGATCAGAGGGTCCTATATTACTATTTCTTTGGCTTTGGGGGTAAAAAATATTTGATTTCGAGTCAAGGAACCCACCCATCAAAGCTCAGAGTGATTAGATATCAATTTTTGAAATCTATTAATTTTCGGATATGCAGCCCACAAGATGGCAGAACACGTGATCAAAATGGACAAATTGCGGGTGAAAGATGGATAACTCTAAAATCAAGTGGTTATTATTGTTAATTATTGTCCACAGTTCACATTTAATATTTTATACCTCAGGAATATATACTCGATCTTGAAACGAGACTTGGCACCCAAAGTAATCAGAGCTGCAAAGTAATCAGAGCTGCAAATATTCTGTCATTGTTAAGGACCCTGTACCTTTGTGAATTGTATGACACAAGCAATGAAATATACATGTTCACCCTCTACAGAATTGGGAATGTAAGCCCCTGCGAATATTCGATATTCGTTTTGTTATTCAAATCGACTTTAACGCTTTGAGTGCCAGGTCGATTTCTGTATCAACCCATGTACCCTGTGCCAATGCATTCTCTTATATATGCGAGTCGACCATAGGTCGCCTCGCATATATAAGAGAATGCATTGGCCTAACATTTTGTTTTTATCTTTTTTTTTTTTTTTACAATTTTTATAATTTATTCTTATATTCTTTAACAGATTTATTTTGTAGGTTTAGGGCCGATGAGATCGGCCCCTGGCACTCAAAGGGTTAAAACAACCAATAATAATTTTGAATGCTCCAAAACAGTCAATGCAAACTTAATGCATTTATCGATAATACTTGAACATTCACAACTGCTGTGAAGTATAAAAAGTAGATACACTCATATAAGTATAAGTATTCCCTCAAAATCTGCCATTTTAAGTTAACTTTAACTGTTTTAACCCTCTTGTTTCATGACCCTGAATATAACAGTTTATCATTTATTCTGAGGACATTCAATTGGAGACATAAAGATACTTCATAATTTTGTTGAACAGTACATCACGTGACTGCGCATACACACAATTAGATGTCTCATGTTTCATTATTTGATTGTGTTTACTCAGTTTTGACTTAACTGCAGTGACAGTTGTAATGTCGATCGCGACAGTGTGAGTCAAACCCCTTCAATTCAAACGCTCATTTTATTTTTGAGAAAGTCGTGATAGCATAATACTTCAATGGTCCATCTCCTTTTCTGCATTTTGAATCAATAAAGTGTGGAATATCCCATTAGTGACATCATTCAATTTATATTTTTAAGAAATTATGTCTTCAATTGTCGATCCGCCATTCACAAAAAAGATGACAACGTGTTTATTTAATAGATAATTCTGACATACAGATGAAAACTATAAACATATCTTTATATTTTGTCAACCGAGATTATGAAATATTTCATTCGATATTCGTTTAGTTTTCAACCTTTTCGAGAGCTATTCATTCCGATCAAAATCCCACTATTCGCAGGGGCCTATGGGAATGTGCATGTGTCTTTTCTCCATAGTAGTTTTGAGCGGTTGTGGTGATGTTACCAACTTACTATATAAAAACTGGTGAGTGATATACATATAGGAGCTTAAAACGATGTTTTCGCTTTTCAGTGCTAGCTACTAGTATATATACTATCCTGCAACCTTATTTCTGTGATTTAAATATTGCATTTAATATCTCCTTATAAAGATGCTCATTAATATTAGGGCTTGCCCGGCCATGAATTGGAAGGTTGACAAGTGACATTACTTTTGTATTTCAGATGGCTCAAGGGATATACCGTTGTCCCCAGTGCGACATGATATTCACCAATCCACTCTTACTGGAAAATCACCGAGTGAAGAGACATGAATTAGGATCACATCCATGTCCAGTATGCGGTAAAATATTTGCCAAGAAGCCTTATCTGAAGCAGCATATGACGATCCACTCAACAGAGAGGATTAGATGCCATCACTGCCCAGAGCAATTCAAATGGAGATGGGAAAGAAGTCGGCACATCCAGCAGGCTCATCCACAAAACTCATAGTGTACGTCTGCTAGTATGGAGACTCGAGAGAAATATTTATCATGCATGCTACAGTAATGCCCTAAGTAATGGACCCCTTAACCACAGCAGAATTATGGGTAACTTTTCAGGATTTAGTCGGAAATATGGCTTGTTGCCATTCATCGGAAAGCTCTCGGGGGAGAGCTTTCCGATGAATGGCAACAAGCCATATTGCCAACTAAATCCTGAAAAGTTAACCATAATTCTGCTGTGGTTAAGGGGTGATTACTTAGGGCATTACTGTATATACAGTCTATTTAAAGGCACGGTGTAATAAACTGTGAACTTGTTGTTTTTATTGACATACAGACGTGTGTTCTGTGCTCAAGTTTCATATGGGCTGTTCTGCAAAGTCTTATTTTCAATGGAAGGGAAATAACTCTATATATTAAAGATGTAAAGTTATTACCCTTCCATTGAAAATAAACTATAGTTTGAATTCTGTTGTGTTGTTGGAGCTGCAACAGGGGAAATGTTTTTATGATTTCATTTATTTTCTATTTTCTATTACTCTATGGACACCATTTGAGACCCATACATCCAAATGGTGATGAATTATAGTGTTTTAAATCATATTTCATGGCACAGATTGTTATTAAAACAGTATATCAAGGCACTATAAAAAAAAGTAATCAGTGACTCGAAAATGTAATGGGCCTTTAAGTAACCGACAATAATCTCATCAGATTTACCTCTCTGGAACTCCGATTAGTTCCAATTCCGATTTAATTTTTATGATGATGGGCTTTCCTAAGATGGCGTAAAAAATGAGAATCGTATTATTAGTATTTATAAAAACAATAGGAATGCGAATGAATAATAGTACAGGATAGCATAACTAAATTCACATCCCCGGTGACCTCATTCTGCAAATCATCAGCTTTAGATTTTCTTCCCATGATCCACATGTGCAATTTTTACATGACCACTGATTAAAAAATTGCACCAACACAAACGAGATGATCTCAAATTTTTCAACTAACATAAGAAACACATATTTTCTGCGCAATATCGACAAATTTCTTCCGAAATCTTCCACGTGGATATGTTTTGATATACATCTTACCAAATTATGTATGCATAATTTTTGGGTTCGAAATTTAAATTAAAGATGCAATATCCGAACTAACGCTCCTAAATTTCTATTTCTTTTGCTTCGGGGGTAAAAAATATTTGATTCGAGTCGGAATCCGCCCATCAAAGCTCAGAGTGTAGTTTGTTATTTCTCAAGATGTGCAATTATTTGTGGCCCAGAAAAACATCAAATGTCCAGTCTCGGACAAATTGGCTTATGAAGATGGATAACTCTAAAATCAAGTGGTAATACGGCCAAATTTTGTGATACTCAAGTGATAATACAGCCATATTTTGTTGGAACAAAAAGTTGATAAATAACACATTTTGGGAAATTTTATACCATAGTTGACAGTGGTTAGCATTATATTGTTGCAATTAATAAATCGTGATAACTAAAGCGTCTCTTGAAGAAATTATCTTGAAGAAATGTTGTTGTTGTATCTTAATGATATGGGGATAATCTGATCGGATTGAGTACCTTTAACACCCTACAATCGAAACGACAGTAATCAAGAAACCACTCATTGGTAAATATTCAGTTTTCAAAAGAATAAAATGAGGCCTCTAGAACTTAATTTATAGACTATAATATTATGCTAATTGTTGGTGGTTATAGTTTTGGCCTTTATGTGATTATGATATACATGCTTCTCTATGATAACTCTCTCTGATAACATACATCTTGGCAAGTTGATCATTATTACCTGAACAAGTTTCCAATCTCAACCATTGTCCCTCTCTATTAACAGATGAAGGAACCTCCTTGTAATTATCGAGCAGTTCCAACTTTACTTCAGATATACACAATCAATCGAATGCAACGTAACCCATGTTAGATCTTATAGAGTAATGTTTATGCATGTAGATTACATGTTAAAGTGATTTGAAACACCCCGGTAGGGTGATCAAATAGAAATGGAGAATAATCTTGTTCAAAGTAGCAATTTTTACAAATATTTTATCAAATTGTCAACACAAACCATTCTTATATATTAATTAAATGCAGTGACTCTCGATGGTGAAATTGTTTTTGTCACTTTATCGCCGATAGTTACGTCTGGAATCGAGAAGTAAATATTTACAATTGAGCATAGTTCAGGTGATGTATTCTATGGAGTGGTACGTAGATTTGCTTCAGATTTTCGGCGATGTTAGCAGAATGTTACATTCCTCCAGTGGGCATAGCGTTTGAATACTAACTTATTAGTTTCACGCACCCAAACAAGTACATAATATGTCTATAATATGTTAATTGCTGTCCTTATATATATGAAATGGAGATCTTGATAATAAAGATTTCATCAAATATCCTAAACTTGTTGTCATTCAATTGTTAATTGAATGTAATGTGCAGAGACGTCAATGGGATAGACTTTTAGGTCGATCCTGCAATATTTTGATATTTCAAAAAAATAGTTACCAGACTCAGGCTGAGTCACTCAGCCCCTGTAATGCTATAAACTCAGTCACTCAGCCCCTATAATGCTATAACCTGAGTTGCCACATTACTCTAAAATTTATATATATGTATAGATATTGTGGCTTCCAAACATCAGAGCACCTGGAGCAATCAGATTCAGGCATTTAAAGGAAAGTGAAAATCTATGCTAATAAAACTCAATTTTTTCCAAACGGCTGCACCATCGGAGCTGAAAATGTGTATATGGGGGTAATTTGACCCAGTGAGCATTACTAGATAGGACCAATTCACCTTAGATGTCTTAAAAGGGCACTAATAATAATTTTATATACATTGTGGCTAAAGGTGACGGTGACCCTCGGAGCTGAAATTTTTTTAATGTGGGTAATTTGACCCGAGGAATCTTATTGAATAGGTCCTGTTGACCTCAGATGTCTTAAAATATAAGAGAAAACATTGGCCTAATTTAACCAAATAATTAATTATATACCCACAATGGTTGCAATCTTGTCATGAAAATTGAAATGCAGGGACCAGAAGATATGTGGGAAATTTGGTGCACAAAAGTAAAATGACATGGGGAATGTCACGGGATAGGTTCTGTTGATCTCAAATGAATCAAAGAAGCACTAATAATTAGCAATAAAAATGCGTTTATTATCAACTTAAAAGATGGATGTAACTTTATTTGGAGAGTCATGCAATCAATGCTGTTTATCCCAGATGACTAATAATTATTTTAAATGATTTGAAGGGCCACTGAATTACGCATTCTTCACCCGAGCAATACCGGGTAACCCAGCTACAGTATTGCCCTAAGTAATCGACTCCTTAACCACAGCAGAATTATGGGTAACTTTTCAGGATTTAGTCGGAAATATGGCAACAAGCCATATTTCGACTAAATCCCAAAAAGTTACCCATAATTCTGCTGTGGTTAAGGATTCGATTACTTGGGGCATTACTGTAGTGTACTTATAAAAAGATTAACCTTGAATATATGTTCAAGCTCGAACTTGCTAACTTGTATTTTTTCAAGTTAGATCTTATGATAATTTCTGGGTAGCCAGTGGCCATGAGATACCCTTATGACACACCCTTCTGACACACCCTTCTCAATGTACATGCACCTGTAGAGAGAAACGCCTCCCATTCAAACACCCAATACATAAGCGTTCTCCTCAGTGATTTTGTAGCAATCCACGGCACCCAAAATAAGATATTTGCATATAACACAGCTTTGCCCAAATCTGCAATTTCCCCCCAGCTTTCACCTCGCTACTCCGGTCTGAACACTGCCATCACGTATTTAGAATATAAGGAAATCTTGTATTTTCTATTTAAGACTTTTGTCGGTTTATACAATTTATGCTGCTTTATTCTGAGAAACTGGACTGTCAATATTCATTTGGAAATTGGACAGATCAAATTGTAACTGACAAAAGTTTCAAATAAGAAATATTAGATTTAATACATTCTTTATAGGTGATAGCAGTGGTCAGACCAGCGTAGCCAGGGGACTGAACTCTATCTTGTAGTTTGTGTTCACACTGCATGTAATCCTTAACATCCTGCATAGCTCTCTTTGCATACATTTTTAAGTTCTGCTTCTTGTCTCTTCCAGGTATGGAAATCCTTTGCATCACATGTGGGAAATATCCATCGGTTGGCCCAACATGCGACTGATGAAGATACGGACAACACGGTGTGCAATATCTGTGGCAAGCAGTTCACCCGTCTAGTTTACTTGAAGCAACACATGGCTAAACACTCATCCGCTCTGTTACGGTGCGAATTCTGTCACCAGACATTCAGATTTAAGTCAGCTCTCTGTCGTCATCGCAAAACTGTTCACGCAAGCATCGTTGGTGGAGTTAAATCGAGATTTCAAATCGGAGAAGGACAACAGTGATTGTATAAAACGGAACTTCAGTAATATATATTGTTTTACATCAAATGCTAGTTTCAGAAACCAAAACTTAAAATTCGAAAGTTTCATATGTTGTAATTTTTATCTAAAGATGGTGTATCTCTTCCGGATAACAACAACATAATTTTTATCAAACCCGATTTCAAATACTTTTTTCTGTGAATAAAACGCAGACAAAACTGTAGATTGTGTACTGGTATATTATTTGTCTATAAAGTCATAATAAAGTGGTTTATTCCTAATGTAGCTGAGCAAAATATCAGTATAAAAATGACATTTTGCCTTGATGGAGTGTGCTAATAAGATAGTGTTCCTCATCTTGCTATGCTAAGAATGTTTCTGTGAGACCGCCCGAAGTTTTTGTTTTACAAGTAGCCTGTAAAACTGTCCCTAAAGATTGTATTTATTATACTAGAAAAATCTAAATAAAATAAATTTTAATTCATAAAAGTGTTTTCTAACAGATGCCCGCGATTCATACCTATTATTTGTTATTCATACCTATTATTTGTTATCCCGGAAACTATATAAAACTTGTTAAGAAGAGATACACTATGGATGGAGTAAGCCTTGAGTTCATTGTAAAATGATTATTGTTTATTGATTACTGAAAAAGTCGAACCAACCATATTTTTTAATTTTTTAATTCAAGATGCCACTTTTAACCCTTTCATGGTGGGAGCTGCGCTGGCGCAGCATTAAAGATCATGTGCCAGTGCAATCTATTATATATGCGAGTCTCCCATATGGAGTCTCCTCGCATATAAAATAAGAGAAAGCACTGGCTTACAAGGTCAAGTTAAATATTGTCAGGCCAATGTTTTCTCTTATATATGCGAGGCTTCCTATGGGAGACTTGCATATATAAGAGAATCCATTGGCACAGGATTTTCGTAAATTTCAGGAAGTTCCAGTCATGGAAGGGTTAAACTGTATAGATTATATATACACCATGGCAGAAATAATGGCAGAAATATGCTTCCAAGTTGTTTTTAATTCCCAAATTCCAACCGAACTGTATTGTATTACGCCATATATATCATTTGTAAATTTGTTGATTGTGCAAAATAAAGATATTAAACTTACCTCCTTTGTACTTTATGCACATCAAGCAGTTCTATGTTACATTTGGAAAGCTAAATATGTCCTAAAGTTCATTTTAAAATACAATCTACGTGAACATATACCAATTACACATACATCGCTTGTAAAATGTGTAAGAATTATGAGGAATTTATCATGAAAATTTGTAAGTGAATGCAGCACAAGGCCCTCATCACAAGACACATCTGTGTGCAAAAAGTGTTATCACCCCAGGTTAAGTGGTCCTGCTATTTTGCTATGATGTTGGTGGGTCCTGCTGAATTGCAATGATGGTTGTAGGGCAAACAGATGGTGTTTATAAGAACAAATATTGTTATTTTTCCTAACGTTGTCATTTTTGCAGCAGAGAAAATAGTATGTCCATATTGTTGGTTGAGAGTATAGTGGTTTAACTTGGCCTAAGGTTAAGTTTCAGTGTGTTCCTAGCAAGTTTGAGGACTATCCTGATAAGGAGTGCCACTTGAGTTATATCGTTTTGCCTGCTGTGTGGCAGTCAAAACACAATGCTGATGTGACCGTAATTCGGTCTCTGAATGGCGGATAGTTTAGCAGGTGTGAGGAATATACCATACGGTAAGTGCCTATAGTCTGCTTGCTGCAAACATATTAATTGGGTTGACATACAGGTGAGTAGATTATAGTTGACACCCAACACTGCACACGTGGTTGGTATCATCTATCTATATGGTACCTGAAACACTCTCATGTCACAATGACAAAATTAGAGTATTATTTTAGGGAGAGCTTGTGACATATCAAGGGGGGGGGGGCGTGACAGTCAAAATTTAGATCCCACCTGAAAGGGTCCAAAGAAGGTGACTGGATTGTATCAGTGAATAGTCCCAGTCCCTTATTGCACAGGGGAGGAAGGTATATTTATAGGAGTCTATGTGGTATGTAGCCATGTTCGTTTCAGAGCAGATACCAGATCTAGATTTGCTGAAGTGTTTTTATTGGAGGGAAGATGTTCAGATAATAAGTTCAACAAACTTAACTTGTTATCTGAACATTTCCAATAGGGATATCGACTCGTCAATGAGTATTTAGTTAAGAAATAAGGGTTAACATTATTATTTAGTGGTAGACAATGAATAGCAATTTTATTTTAAATAGCTCTTACTTCATTGTTGAAACTCTTTAGAATGTTGATTTTTCTATTCCCAGGGTAACATGCTGCCACAAAGAATCTTTACATGCACAGTATGTGGCAAAGTGTTTAATCTAAGGTCAAGTCTGACAAACCATTCCGAGTTGCATCGAGGAGAAACATACATATGTCCAGAATGTGGGAAGGGATTCAGAACAAGAAGATACCTACTGGCCCACCACAAGAAAAACCATGCCAACTGAACATCTATATGCATGCTTATACCATTGTATGTTTATAGTTCATTCTTAAATTAACCCTTTACCCAACAGAACGGCCCTGTGCCAATGCATTCTCTTATATATGCGAGTCGACCATAGGTCGCCTCGCATATATAAGACAATGCATTGGCTTAACACATTAAAAATTATAAAATTGTTAAAGAATGTAAGAAAAAATGGTAAAAAGTGTTAAAAAAAGATTTTTTTTAGGCCAATGCATTCTCTTATATATGCGAGGCGACCTATGGTCGACTCGCATATATAAGAGAATGCATTGGCACAGGACATAACTGTAACTATCACAATGTGGTCAAGGAGCCGGTTCCAATGATATCCATATTTGTATGGTTATATTGAGACAGACCGAAGATATTTTAGACTGTTGAAGCTTTATTTGGCCGGTTTTGGCCGGTTTGTTGGGTAAAGGGTTAAAGTGATGTTGAACACTCAGTAGGGTGATCAAATAGAAATTGAGAATAATCTTGCTCAAAGTAGTTATTTTGACGAATATTAATCCAAATTGACAATACACACCCTCATTCTTATATATTAATTAAATTCTATGACTCTCGATGGCAAAATCATTTGCATTAGTTTATCGCTGATAGTTGCGTCTAGAATCAAGCTGTAAACATTTACAATTGAGCATTGTTCTGACGATGTTTTCTATGGAGTGGTACTGTCGATTTGTTCAAAATTTGGAGATGTTAGTAGAATGCTGCATTCCCCAGGTTGGCATAGCTCCTGGCTACTAGCTTAGAAGTTTCATGCATCCGAACAAGTCCATAAATAGAGGATTTACAACGAGTCCCCAGTTTATTGCGGAATTTACAAAACGAGTCAAGTAAATTAGGTCTGGACGGGGGCTTTGGCGAAGTCCAAACGTAATTTACTGGACGAGTTTTGTAAATTCCATTATGAACTGGGGATGAGTTGTAGATTCTATTTATTACATGATCCAAAACCTCGACAAAACATACTTAAAAATCAACAAATGAGACGCAAAACTAACATCGGCTTCTATAAGCCATGCGATGACATTTCACGTAACTATGCGTTGTTTGCCCGCATAAATAAATAGTCCCAGATAAATAAAGACTCTTTGGCGTATTTAATGGCATATATTTAATGACATAACTTTTCAAACTATTCATTCATTATAGTTTGTTGGAAAATTATTGAAAGCCATAGCACTTTGAGACGTAGCGTACGGAATGTAAACATATGACAAACCAGAAGTCAAAGGTCACCTGGCACTATTTCCTGTTATTAACGAACGATTAATATCACAATTTATAGAATGTGTTTATTGAATGGAATGAGGGTAGGATCATGCAATAATATTAAAATAGCATCATTGCTCTTAAATAAATACATAGCCCATGTGTGTTACACTAAATCCTGTTCCATGATTGGTCAACTACCAAATTGGGTCATGCATTTCATATCGCAATTAACCCTTTGAGTGCCACGGTCCGATCTGATCGGCCCTAAACCTACACAATAAGTCTGTTAAAGAATATAAGAATAAATTATTAAAATTGTAAAAAAAATTAAAAAAAATTTAGGCCAATGCATTCTCTTATATATGCGAGGCGACCTATGGTCGAATCGCATATATAAGAGAATGCATTGGCACAGGGTATATGGGTTGATACAAAAATCGACCTGGCACTCAAAGGGTTAAACACTCCATAACTCAAACTGACATCACAACTTTTTGTACTAGATGACTAAGAGCAATAGGTGGAATAATTGGGCGTGTTTACTAAGTGCGCGGCCATGGACTAATTGGGCTAACTTACAGTGCTGCATGGTGTAATATTTAAACTGCTTTAATATATCAGATAAATAATTCACTGTCGTATACGGTTGTGAAGCTTTTCAGCCAATGATGTAAATGTATGCCTTTTTAAGCTTCTTTTAAGGATTTTGTTTTGTAAAAAAGGCATAACTCTCTAGTTTTGTTCATGTGATATACACAATCTTCAACTCGTTATGATGGGATATAAGATTTTATGAAACTCGTTTGATAAATTTGATTCATAAATCGTCTACGACTCGTTGTAAATCAAATTTATCAAACTCGTGTCATAAAATCTTATATATCCCAACATAACTTGGAGATCCTCTATATCTAATCACCAATATGCACATATTCATGTGAACTGGTCACTATTAAAGCCCCACATAATTCGAACCCCCAGATCATTTTGTATAAAATATATGCCATGTTATATACCATTTGAAAAAGGAAGCTTCAAAACATTGTATTATCAACTTATTTGGTGTAATAAACTGTGAACATGTTGTTTTTGTTGTGATACCGATGTGTGTTCTGTGCTCAAATTTCATCTGGCTGTTCTGCAAAGTCTATTATTTTCAATGGAGGGGGAATAACTCTATATCTTAAAGATGTAGAGTTATTCCCCTTCCATTGAAAATAAACTGTTGTTTGAATTCTTTTGCATTCTGGGAGCTGCAATGGGGGAAATGTTTCTATGATTTCAGCTATTTTCTATTACTCTATGTGCATCTTCTGAGACACAGACGTTCCAATTGGTGATGAATTATAGTATTTTAATCATATTTTATGGCATAAATTGTTTTTAAAACCGTATATCAAGGTACTATAAACAAAATAATCGACGAATAAAAAATTAAACGGGCCTTTAAACTAACTATGTTTTTATCTCTTTCAGGGCCGAGCTCGTTTGTACACCTGTAACATCTGTGGGAAGACGTATGATAGATACGGTAGCTTCTACAGCCACTACAACTTACACAGAGACAAGATATATCGCTGCTCCGTTTGTTCAAAGGATTTCGCCACCAAGCCATACCTCAAACAGCATATGCATTCTCATGCAGAAATACCCAAGTTCGTCTGTGAAATCTGTGGAGAAAAATTCAAGTACCAACCGAATCTCAGCGCTCACAGAAAGAGGAAGCATATGAGATGAAGCTCCAACTGACTGCGGTGATATTCACCAGTTTAGACTCTATTGCGATGTTTAACCCTTTACCCAACAAACCGGCCAAAACCTGCCAAATAAAGCTTCAACAGCCTAAAATATCTTCGGTCTGTCTCAATAGAACCATACACATATGGGTATCATTGGAACCGGCTCATTGACCACATTGTGATGGTTACAGTTATGCCCTGTGCCAATGCATTCTCTTATATATGCGAGTCGACCATTGGTCTCCTCGCATATATAAGAGAATGCATTGGCCTAAAAAAAATCTTTTTTTAACACTTTTTACCATTTTTTCTTACATTCTTTAACAATTTTATAATTTTTAATGTGTTAAGCCAATGCATTCTCTTATATATGCGAGGCGACCTATGGTCGACTCGCATATATAAGAGAATGCATTGGCACAGGGCCCTTCTGTTGGGTAAAGGGTTAAATATGGTCTGTCTCTTCTGGCCCACAACTACAACAACATAATTTTTCTAAATGGTCGTTTAACTCTTCCATGACTGGAGCTTCCTGAAATTTTGCAAAACACTGTGTCAATGCATTCTCACATAGGGAGTCTTGCATATATAACAGAATACATTGTCCTAACAATGTTTACCTTGACATTGTAAGACAGTGCATTCTCCATATGTGAGACTCGCATATATAAGAAAATGCACTGGCACAGGATCTTTAATGCTGCACCAGCACAGCTCTCATCATGACAGGATTAATAGATATTTAACCAGACCATGGTTAAATATCTCTTTAATCCTGTCATGATGGCCCGAAATTTAGTGATTTCCATCTGAAAGCAGTTAATTATTAGTAATTCTCGCCTTGCTCGGCAATGTGGTTAAAGGTAGTCAATCCGATCAGAGGGTCCTATATTACTATTTCTTTGGTTTTGGGGGTAAAAAATATTTGATTCGAGTCGAGGAACCCACCCATCAAAGCTCAGAGTGATTAGATATCGATTTTTGAAATCTATTAATTTTCGGATATGAAGCCCACAAGTTGGCAGAACACGTGATCAAACGGACAAATTGCGGGTGTAAGATGGATAACTCTAAAATCAAGTGGTTATTATTGTTAATAGTAAGCACTTGATTTTAGAGTTATCCATCTAACTTGTGGGCTACATATCCGAAAATTAATAGATTTCAAAAATTGATATCTAATCACTCTGAGCTTTGATGGGTGGGTTCCTCGACTCGAATCAAATATTTTTTACCCCAAAGAAATAGTAATATAGGACCCTCTGATCGGATTGAGTACCTTTAAAACAATAAACCAATCACCAAACAATACAATAGTAGAAGTTTGCTTTTTCACAAGGGCGTATCGAAACTTAACGAGGATTAGCTACATGTATGTAGATACCAAAACTAGTAATCACACAATCCGTGATTCTAATACTCTGCATCTTGATAGATGTTTAAATTTTCCTTATCTTATAAAACAACAATAATTGCATTGAAAAGAGGCTTGCCAAATGTGAATTATATTTTCATTTGACAAATTTGACAAAAATCTTGTATTTAACCCTTTGATATCCAGATACTAATAAGTTCAACATGCAGCCTAATGCTGTTTAAAGGCCCACTTAATTTTTTTTTAACCCCCAGATTATTTTATATAAAATATATGCCATATTATGTACCATTTGAAAGAGGAAGCTCCAAAACATTGTATTATCAACTTATTCGGTGTCATAAACTGTGAACCAGTTGTTTTTGTTGAGATACCGACGTGTGTTCTGTGCTCAAGTTTCATTATTTTCAATGGATGGGGAATAACTTTATATATTAAAGATATAGAGTTAATCCCCTTCAATTGAAAATAATTTTTTAGTTTGAATTCTGTAGCATTTTGGGAGCTGCAACGGGGGAAATGTTTCTATGATTTCAGCTATTTTCTATTACTCTATGGGCACCTTCTGAGATACAGACGATCCAAGTGGTGATGACTTATAGTATTTTAATCATATTTTAATCATATTTTATGGCATTGCATTGTATGTTCATTGTTATAAAGTTCTCCATCAAAACAGATCATAACATAAAAAAGTTCCCATGTTTTGAATGAGGGAATATGATCTCAATGGGCGTAGCCAGAGTAGAGATTTATGGCATGACCTATGTGTAATCAGGTGAGAATATGTTACATAATATAAGTTTTTATCAACTATCATCCTATCATTTTTAACTTGTATTATGAATAGATAAAACATTCTACTCTATGGGGTATCACTCTGTTTCAGTGTTGCCCTTGAATGCATGTATATAATTTTTATTCAAAAATGGTGTTTGATTTTATTAAAATGTATGTCAAATTATAAGATTGTTCTGTCCCTAGCTTTTTCAATGTCTTATGTGTGGGGAAAATAATGTTACACTACTCTGTCCATCATTTCTATATAACCTGAGGTTAGGTATTATCCAAGCCTGAGTTTAGTGTGCCTGTCATTTGCAGAATGAGGTCCCCAAAGGGTGAATTTGATGATGGTATCCTGTAGGCTAGCATCACCAAAATCACCCTCTGGGGACCTCATTCTGCTTTGGCCTCATCTGCTGTGGGACACATAGACTCAGATTGAAGTCCCAAATGGTGAATATTGTGATGTACGCCCATTGGGAACCTCAAATATGAAATGTTTCTTCTGCCAATATGGGGATATAGAGAAACTAAATTAAAAAAGAAATAGAATCTATGTGAAGAAGTTTTCATAGAAATTTGATAATAATGAAACTTTCCAGAGAAGATGAGGCCTAAGCAGAATGAGGTCCCCAGAGGGTGAATTTAGTGATGCTAGCCCGCCATGCAGGATAGCGTCACTAAATTCACCCTCTGGGGACCTCATTCTGCTAATAACAGGCGCACTAAACACAGACATGGTATTATCTGATATACACTAGTAAGGGGGAGGAGCTAACTGATGAGTGAAGCTCTTTTTCATTGCTACTAGCAATTTAAATTACACCAATACATTATTAGCCAGTACACTAGTCCAAATAGGTCTTTTACACCACCCTTATCCATACTAACAACCAGCAAGTATATGGTGGCTTGTGGGACCATTTTGAGACACAAATACCCAAGAGTCATATGCACATTCGCCGGGATATCATGTAAACCTATGATAAATGCAGATCTGATCGATATCCACAGCTTTTGAAAGCTTAAGTGGGAGCAATGTTGTTCCTGAACTGAATAGCGTGTCAGGTCTGCTTCCTTTTCGAAGAAATGTCAGACAACTACACAGAAAAGTTCAATGACTAATATAATTACTAGTGTCAATTGACAGGGACCCAAGGCAACTCATTAATGATAACTCTCCATTAACATAAAATTTCACATGTTGAAACCAATGTTATGTAAACAAAACTGTTACATGATTTGTCAACAAACATCGCTGGTCGTGTAGTAAGTTCAAATATATTAGTCTGAGTATATTTTTAGAGTATTTTTCGATGCCTTGACCTTTTGCAATGTTTACCATCAAGTTTTGATTTAAACTTTGGTATCTTATTGATCTAATTCAACTTTCATCGGTAATTCCACTGTAACAGTAATGTTTACATAACAATGGTTTTAGGGCCCTGCGAATCGGGTGTTTTTATTTCGAATCGAATCGAATCATTGTTACTGAGCCAATCTAGTTCAAATACATAGTACATCGATGAAACACCTGAAAATGCGTGGCGAAAACCGAATGGTGATCATTGATGTAGTGCAATATGCGCCTACAACAAACGTCTATGCATTTTCTGTGTCTCGGGAATCGTTGAGTACAGATACAAAGAGCATACATAAATGGGAGAACGAATGTCAACGTAAATAGGGACAAGTGTACCACGTGATGCCTGTTTCATTTCGTTGAATGGCACAGTATTTTTCACTACATATACACTTGCGATGATTGTGTTGTCTGTCGCTTGAAGTTGAACTGAGAGACTTATCGGATAATGTTTACAAAAATACTCAGAACTTAGATTCAGACTCGTATTGACTCAAATCAAACAAAGATCTTAAATATGGCATACATGTGTGTTATGAAATAATTGAATGTCCAATGATTCCCGGAACGACACTAGCACACAGCCTTGTATGACAATTTTGTTGTTCACTTTTGTCTCTCTTACAGATTGGGTCAACTAGTTATATATCAGTTGAGAAATAACTCTTGTGTCGATTAAAGTGATGTGAAACACTCCTTTAGGGTGATCAAATATAACCAGAGAAAAATATTGTTTAACCCTTTACCCAACAGAACGGCCCTGTGCCAATGCATTCTCTTATATATGCGAGTCGACCATAGGTCGCCTCGCATATATAAGATAATACATTGGCTTAACACATTAAAAATTATAAAATTGTTAAAGAATGTAAGAAAAAATGGTAAAAAAGATTTTTTTTAGGCCAATGCATTCTCTTATATATGCGAGGCGACCTATGGTCGACTCGCATATATAAGAGAATGCATTGGCACAGGGCATAACTGTAAACATCACAATGTGGTCAATGAGCCGGTTCCAATGATATCCATATTTGTATGGTTTTATTGAGACAGACCCAAGATAATTTAGGCTGTTGCAGCTTTATTTGGCCGGTTTGTTGGGTAAAGGGTTAACGTAGTTATTTTTCCGCATATTAATCCAAATTAACAGTCTTTCTTATATATTAATTAAATGCAATGACTATCATTGGCGAAATAATTTGCGTTAGTTTATCGCCGATTGCATCGTCCTGAATCTAGATGTAAATATTTACAATTAAGCATAGTTCAGACAATGATATCTGTGGAGGGTTATGGTTTATTTCTTTGAAATTTTCGGTAATACTAGTAGAATGCTACATTCCCACACTTGGCATAGCGCCTGAGTACTAACTTATCAGTTTCTCGCACCGAACAAGTCCATAATATGTCTTTAAGGTTATGCATTATAACCGAAAAGTTTGAAGATAAATTATATAACCGGCGTAGCAATTTCACAAGAGAACCACCATAACCGCAGAATGTATAAGTATAAAAGAAGCGTAAAACTTTGAGATTTATATTGCTGTCAAAAAGACACACACAAAGTTGAAATTGATATGAATGTCAATCAGACATCCAATTATCAGTGATCAAGTGGCATCATGAATTTGTCTCTTTCGATTGGTTAGTGAACTGTGTACATGCATTGATCAACTGATCGATCCACTGTCCTAGCAGGTATTCCAGAAATATTTCGCATGTACTGTGACACGAGTTGTTTCTGAAACCATATTTCTTTGCAAATGTTAGCTCGATCGAGTCTTGTTGATTTTTCTAGGTACTTGTGCACCTAAATACTCATGGGTAATTGGCAGTAACTGTAATGGCAGAGCAGTACTACCTGAGGAATTTGTATGACGCATCGGAATCCCCGTTTATATAAAAAATTATTGAATAGTTTCCATGTACATTTTAGGTACGCGGTATATATAGGCATGGTCATATGGCACGATGCTGCTATGAGTGCTGTCATTTCAATAGCAGAAGTAATCAAGAAATTTTGGTTATCGAGAAATAACTTTAATGGCTAAATCAAAATGTGTGCCAACCAATGTTTTTATAGTATGTTGTGGATTGACCGCTTATGATTAAATTGTTTGGCGCTAACATGTGCTGTCATCGGACATAACGGTGCGTGCGTACGTTTAAGTCTTTTACTACGTTATTATAGTGAAATTTCTTTTCTGGTTAGAGCATTGTGATCTGTAGAAAGCAAGGAAATGCACCTGTCACCAAAGATTCGACGAACGCCGAATCATGGTAGCCGATTTCGAATCGAATCGAATCAGACGAACGATTTCGAATCGAATCGATTCGCAGGGCCCTAAATGGTTTTGACATGCGGAATCTCATTAGAGAGTTATTAATAACGAATATAAGAAATATCACCCAAAATTAAAGACACTGTTATAGTAATGGATAACTTTCCAACATCATTGCACATATAGCAATAAATAGCAAGTTCATTACATTATGATTTGACAACAAAACAATTGTTTGAAAATAGCAGATTTGCACTGAAAGTATCCACGGATATCCAAACTAGGGTGAACAAATATGGCATCAGAATTTTTTATTCAGAAGATTACCAGCTCTATCACTGATTGGTAGTATATATCTGCTGATAATTATCTGATTGACAATTATGGAAAGTTCCATCTCGTTTTACCGATTTGGTAGTATTGTGTAATGTAGAAGTTGAAGTTTAAAGAACTTATGGCAATATTGTTTGTGTTATAACTGGTTATAATTTTGATGGGTCACCCAAATGTTGTCTATTCTATTATAACTAACTGACCTATATCGACCCAGGTACCAGCCTAGAGGGCGAAGTAACTTCTCTCTGATATACAAGTATGATTATTTCAATACAGCATATTTGAAGTATATTTACTGATTATACTGGTGTACCTACTCATTATAATGCTATTATAAATGGGCTCTCACATAATACTTACTAGACAGGAGAAAGGTGATGTTAGCTGAGGGAGTAAATTGAACTTCACTTTTTATGACTTCTCCTTGATAACAATCCATTTCTCCCTAATAATATAATAGAGAGAAGTGACTTCTCCCAATTTGAATTCTCTCTGCTGGTCCCTGTATCGCCATGTGATAATGAACTATGTGCATGATTCGATATCTTCCGAAAATGGCAGTTTAATGCACACAATATACCAGTGGAATCTCTCTTTATAAGCTCTGTGTGTGTCTTGCTAGTTCTTGGTTGCATGTGGTCTTCTTTGTGTGAGCTATGTTCTGTCGTTACATTAATTTTTGTAAACACATCTCTTACTTGTTCATTTCATATATATTTTCAGGGTAATTTCCGATTGGTTGCGGGTTACACCTGTGGAATATGCGGAAAGTCTTATGCGCGGTACACAAGTTTGAGAAACCACGCTCTTCTGCATCAGAACAAGAAATACGCATGCGGTATATGTGGCAAAGAATTCCGCACGGAGAATTATCTGAAACAGCATTCATATTCTCACTCGGACACCCCACAGTGCGTCTGTCAGTATTGTGGAGAAAAGTTCAAATTTCCATCGAAACTCAGCCAACATAAAGTGACGTGCTCCAGCCGGTTTCAACAAGGAGATGAAGGCAACAGACCTTGACTTTTCAACAATCTGTTGTCATACTCAAGAAACTTATTGTATATTTGTATTTATTACATGATCCTACCCTTATTCCATTCAATAAACCCATTCTATAAATTGTGATATTAAACGTTTAATAACAGGAAATAGTGCCAGGTGACCTTTGACTTCCTGTTTGTCATCTGTTTAATTCTGTATGCTACGTGCCTCAAAATAATATGGCTTTCAATATTTTTCCAACAAACTATAAGGAATGAAGAGTTTGAAAAGTTATGTCATTAAATATGCGCCATAAATACCCCAAAGGGTCTTTTTTTATCAGGGACTATTTCTTTACGCGGGCAAACAACACATAGTTACGTGAAATGCCATCGTATGCCTAAAAGAAGCCGATGTTAGTTTAGTGTCCCATTTAGTATGTTTTGTCGAGGTTTTGGATCATGCAATAAATAGAACCTACAACTCGTCCCCAGCTTATGGCGGAATTTACAAAACTCGTCCAGTAAATTAGGTCTGGGCCTCACCAAAGGCTCGGTCCAGACCTAATTTACTGGACTCGTTTTGTAAATTCCACTATAAACTGGAGACTCGTTGTAGATCCTCTATATATTGTATACATTTTAATGGTCAGATCTGTTGTGCTGCAAGAATTCTCTGGACATTGCATGATTGATTCCAAGCGAATTGTGGTGTGACTTTCTTATAAACTATCCAGGCCTTACCATAACAATCCAAATCAATATGGATGGCATCATTTGTTTTCAAAATTTGTGAGACACAACATTATGTGCCATTTGAGGTAATATGAGCAGGATATAATAAATCTGAATAACATATTTAACCTAGTCATAACTATTTATTTTCCCTCCACTCCCTGCAGTTAGTCACAATTTGATTGGCTTCTACCTCTCCCCCAATCTCTTGTTTTGGATCAGCGTCAAGCCTTGAAATAGGGTGTCTGTCATTTGCAGAATGAGGTCCCCAGAGGGTGAATTTAGTGATGCTACCCCGCATAGCAGGCTAACCCTCTGGGAACCTTATTCTGCTGAAAGAGGTCCCCAGAGGGTGAATTTGGTGATGCTAGCCCACTATGCAGGGCAGCATCACTAAATTCACCCTCTGGGGACCTCATTCTGCAAATGACAGACACCCTATTTCAAGGCTTGATCAGCGTCAACTCACAAGTCAAGGTACAGTTAATGGGAAGGTGAAGTGACCAATTTTGAATTTAGATTTCCATGCAACTCACCAGGGTGAAAGTAATGTATGAAGAAGTTCCCCAGTATCAAAGCAGGTATAGGAATACTCATGACAATTCACTTGCGGTTGCTCTCTGTAAATTATAAAAAAAATTTAGAACATAAAATTCAGGCGATCTCACGGAAACCTATCTTGTTAGCACTCTCCATCCTCCATCAAGGCAAACTGTCATTTCAATATATTTACACACTAAGTGTTGTCATCACTAAATCCAGCATTCTGATTGGTCGGCGCCCACGTGGCTAGTTGCAGTTATTTCTCGGTGAATGCGTAACGCCTCATAACACCAAGCTAATAACACCATCGATACGTCATTAGGTTTGGAAAGACGAACGCGTAATGCTTTGGGCGCATTTTGACTCGCGCAGGATTGACTTAATACATCATCGGGTTTCAACATGAAGAGAAATTGTTCCTATTAACTTTTGCCAAGGGTGATATTGGGTATTTTGGGCTGATCTTGTGACGATACACTTTTCGATTTAAATATATTTACAAAAGCGGCTTTTTCGCTAAATGTATATAAATATAAGGATTAACTGTCATGTGGACTATTTTTATACCTCACCGTTACATCTCCATAAAAACAGTCCACATGACAGTTAATCCTTATATAATTTCAAAATATTTTGTTCCATTCAGAAGGGAATTGGTTCAGAAAGAATTGTGCTGAAACTTGGCACAGATGTTTTTCCCCCAATTTTTACATGGATTGCATGTGCATGTTCATCGTCCATTCTATCACACAGAATGATCACAGGGTCTTCTTGATACATCATGCATGTCCTGCAAAAAGCACCATGATGATAATATCGGCCCGTCCTATATTTCCAATGTATGTCTATTTCAGACTTGGATACCAACCCACAATTACGTCTGTAACGTCTGCGGCAAAGTTTATCGCAAGTATTCAAGCTGGAAGTTTCATCTCGGTCTTCACACAAACAAGAAACATGAGTGCCCAATCTGCGCCAAAACCTTCACAGCGGACCAGTATCTGAAGCAACACATGTGTTCTCATTCGGAAGTCCCTCAGTTCAGATGTGATAAGTGTGGTGAAATGTTCAGATATCGCTCCCATCTCAGCAGTCACAGGGGATCATGTGACAAACGACAATGATGACCACATGGTGACTAACAGACTGCAGCCAGTCATGCGAAAATCAAACATAAAGGCCCACTTAATTTTCGAGTGACTGATTATTATTTTTATAGTGCCTTGATATACGGCTTGAATAACAATCAATGCATAAAATATTATTAAAATACTATAATTCATCACAATTTGAAACGTCTGTGTCACAGAAGATGCCAAAACAGAAATAGAAAATAGCTGAAATCATAGAATGATTACCCCTGTTTTGGCTCCTAGAAAGCAACAGAATTCAAACTAAAATGTTTTTTCAATGGAAGGGGAATAACTCTATCTTTAAGATTTAGAGTTGTTCCCCCTCCATTGAAAATAATACAATTTGAACTACAATACAGATGGAAAAAACACGTCAGTAACTAATAAAAAAACAACATGTTCACACTTTATTACACTGGATAAGTTGATAATCTACTTCTCTCAAATGGTATATGATATGGCATATATGTGATTTTGGGGTTTCGAAATTAAGTGGGCCTTTAAAATGTGTGGTGTGAACTTGTGTAGTAGCCCCATCAATCTCAATGGTCAAAGTGGATCTTCAAAACAAATGGCAATGTTGACCACTTAGGCGAACAATTGACTGCACACGGAAATCTAACTTATACCATATGTGTTGTGAACATGCAGTGTAGTTACCATCTCAATGGTCAATGTCCCAAAATGACAATGGTGCACATTTTGTCGACCGAGAACGTAATACCATGCACCTACATACTGAACTCATGTATATAGAAAGGTAGAGTGGTAATGACGCAAGAGCTATACTCGACCTTCACCTCATAATTTGCAGTCACGTTATATTCAACTAATATTAACGGGTCTTTTTCGGGTGGTTTCTAGAACACCAAGGTGGGTGGAACATCTTGATATATAAGTCAAATTGAACATGCGGGTGGAATGGAGTCGATTTGAGATTATAGATGCGCGCCCTACGAGTATACCATTTATCGAGGTCAAGGACGAGTGTAGCTCTTGCGACATTACCCCGCTACCATATAGAAAGGGCAGATAATATAATTTACACTTTAGTAGATCTTCATATTGTAAATATGTTTCAATTACTTGGCTATGTAAATATTTTATCCTGCAAATAAAGGATTTTGCCATCAGCAATTAATGTTTTGACATCAAATACAGTAATGCTCTAAGTAATCGACCCCTTAACCACAGCAGAATTATGGGTAACTTTTCAGGATTTAGTCGGAAATATGGCTTGTTGCCATTCATTGGAAAGCTCTCCCCGAGAGGTTAAGGGGTCGATTACTTAGAGCATTACTGTAGATCACAAGGGAAAGGTTTGGGAGTCATATTGGCATACAAATGACTGATATTAGACATGATGCATCTAGATGAGCTGAAATGAATGTAGTGGGTGTGTTTTGGGGGATGTGGTTGTTGTGGCACGTCGCGGTTCTCACTAAATGTGCCCCCAATGACCACAGCGCTGTATCCCCCCAATACTAGCTTTTTGATGATTTATTTCCATAAAACAACAGAGTGCATACTTATTTATTTTTCACAAAATCTGCCGAGAATTTGAGACTAGCCCATGCAGAACTTTAAGCAGCCCTCTTAATTCAGAATGTTTGGCTTCAGCAATCCGCTGCGGCAACCCTTTGCCATGGCCCAGTTTGCTTCAGCAAATGGCTTTGGCATTGCTGAATTTCTGATTGCCATAGCCAATTATGAGGGCTGATTAAGTCAGCCCAATATAATATTTCCAAGCAATTAGAAACGTTATGTGATTGATATAATTAACTGGCTTCATAAACAATTCGGCTTAACTTTGAAAAGAATGCTCAATTATTCTGGTGACTGCTTTTAGTGATTATGTCAACAATTTGTGACCTCGTGTTTTTTGTTACGTTCTGTGTGTTATTGGGGTATGAAACGGGCGACCCAATTGGCAGTTGACCAATCACCGAACATGATTTAGTGTAACACAGGCAGGTTATGTAAAATATTGAAGAATAAACAGTATATCAACATCGGAGCTAAAACGATACCAATAATAATCAACTTTTAGCTCTGATGTTGCTATATATCTTTGAGATGTCTTGCAACAACCAATGCATTATAAAGTTATTAACCCTTTCAGTGCCAAGTGAGATTTTTGTATCAACCCATATTTCCTTGATCATTTTTCAAATTTATTGATTATAATAATGTGATACATTGATGGAAAGAGCTCTAAGAGCTCGTTCCATCAATGTATCACATTATTATAATTAATAAATTTGAAAAATGATCAAGGAAATATGGGTTGATACAAAAATCGGACTTGGCACTGAAAGGGTTAAGATGCACCTAGATGTCTGTGTGCCCTAGATTCACATCAATATTTTGTTCTCCGGAAACCATATGAAACTTACCAGGAAGAGACACACTTTATTTAACCCTTTACCCAACAGAAGGGCCCTGTGCCAATGCATTCTCTTATATATGCGAGTCGACCATAGGTCGCCTCGCATATATAAGAGAATGCATTGGCTTAACACATTAAAAATTATAAAATTGTTAAAGAATGTAAGAAAAAATGGTAAAAAGTGTTAAAAAAAGATTTTTTTTAGGCCAATGCATTCTCTTATATATGCGAGGCGACCTATGGTCGACTCGCATATATAAGAGAATGCATTGGCACAGGGCTAACTGTAACCATCACAATGTGGTCAATGAGCCGGTTCAAATGATATCCATATTTGTATGGTTCTATTGAGACAGACCGAAGATATTTTAGGCTGTTGAAGCTTTATTTGGCCGGTTTTGGCCGGTTTGTTGGGTAAAGGGTTAACCCTTTTATTGGTTAATTGATTGTCCCATTTACTTCTGAGCATCGGCTTAGTCAATTTTTCATTTGTATGAATGATCAGATACTGTAGGCAAACAACAGTCAGAAATTCTGTAATGTTTCATTTGTATGCAGCTGCATTGACCATCTGATAATTCCTACACAAATGAAAGAATGCCAGCCATAATAAGTCAATACAATGCAAAATATCAGTCATTAATGTCATTGTTATTTTCACAAGATCAACAGAATCATATCATCATGGCATTTAACCCTTTACCCAACAAACCGGCCAAAACCGGCCAAATAAAGCTTCAACAGCCTAAAATATCTTCGGTCTGTCTCAATAAAACCATACAAATATGGATATCATTGGAACCGGCTCCTTGACCACATTGTGATGGTTACAGTTATACCCTGTGCCAATGCATTCTCTTATATATGCGAGTCGACCATAGGTCGCCTCGCATATATAAGAGAATGCATTGGCCTAAAAAAAAGTCTTTTTTTAACACTTTTAACCATTTTTTCTTACATTCTTTAACAATTTTATAATTTTTAATGTGTTAAGCCAATGCATTCTCTTATATATGCGAGGCGACCTATGGTCGACTCGCATATATAAGAGAATGCATTGGCACAGGGCCCTTCTGTTGTGTAAAGGGTTAATATGACAAGTTCAGCAAGAAGGTGTGATGTACAGTAATGCCCTAAGTAATCGACTCCTTAACCACAGCATAATTATGGGTAACTTTTCAGGATTTAGTCGGAAATATGGCTTGTTGCCATTCATCGGAAAGCTTTCTGATGAATGGCAACAAGCCATATTTCCGACTAAATCCTGAAAAGTTACCCATAATTCTGATGTGGTTAAATAGTTGATTACTTAGGGCATTACTGAAGCAAACCATTATTTCTCTCATTGCCCTATGCAGATTGACTCCAGGGCATGCATGGAATTGACTCGATGATCTGAATAGCGTGATCATCTCAATAAATCATTTGCTCTTTGGCATACCACACTGTAGGGATCACTTGAATTGTGTGTGTTTTTGAGACAGTCCAGTCATATATACTTCTCCTTGATCAACTGTTTTTGATAGTTTTAATTAACGATGCATAATCCGAAGTAACCCTCCTAAATTACTATTTCTTTGGCTTTGGCCTAACCAATTATTGATTCGAGTCGAGGAAAGTGAGAGCTTTCCGATGAATGACAACAAGCCATCTTTCCGACTAAATCCTGAAAAATTACCCATAATTCTGCTGTGGTTAAGGAGTCGATTACTTAGGGCATTACTGTATGTTCGACCAACAAGCATCCTGCAGTTCCGACTTTGAAACAAATGCAGGAATTTGCGTGTCATAAATCCCCTGTGATACATGTGTTACAATAAGCGTCAATTGTATTCTTTGGGAAAGAAACTTCGCAGTCTGGAATATTCTCGTATTCTATAACCAACGATTTTATGAACATATCCAGAACTTGAAACCCCTTATATCGGGGCATCGGGCTCCAACATCTTCCCATCCCGGATATTTAGCTATAGAATCAGGATTTACTTCCATGTATAACCTTGTGTTGTTTGTATAACCACCCCTGGTTAAGTGGCTCTCCTAATTTGCTATGATGATGGTGCATGGGTCATGCTGAATTGATATGATGCCGGTAGGGCAAACTGGTGCTGTTAAGAAAAAGTACCGTTATATTTCCTAAAGTTATAAATTTCGCAGTGTATGGTTGATCTGAGCCACATGAAGCCAATGTCTGTATGAAACATCCAAACACATGTCTATTTAAAAAATATATTAATAATGACTGGGCTGGTGTTTGTAAAACAACAGGAAAACATATCTTAATTCTGGTCCGTTTGCAACCACTAACACACTAGCAATTATAAAATATTTTACTGTTTTATACATATAACATCCATTCATTGGTTCGTTCAGATGAGCCAAAGACTACGAAAATTTTAGTTTTAGAAAATATAAAAGTACTTTTCAGCAGATCCCAACATCATAGAAAATTAACAGTATGACTTAACCCTTCCATGACTGGAGCTTCCTTAAATTTTGCGAAAACCATGTGCCAACGCATTCTCTTATATATGCAAGCAAAAATGGATTCCATCACTTTTTCCCAAAATCTACCAGGTGAATGTCTGCTTCATATTGAACTCTGATCTAACACTTCATACTTATTTTCAGACTTACCTGATGACGGAGAAGACATACGTCTGTAAATTCTGTGGCAAGGTCTACGATAAGTATTCAAGCTGGAAGTTCCACATCGGGCTGCACACCAACAAGAAATATGTCTGTCCGATATGTAGCAAAGAATTCTCAGCGAAACCGTATCTCAAACAGCACATGTGTTCCCATTCAGATACTCCACAATTCAAATGCAGGGAGTGTGGTGAACAATTCAGATATCGTTCAAAGCTCAGTGGCCATAAAATGGCCTTCCACCCCAAGCAAAAATAAGATCTTCTTGTGGACCATTAAGTGCTTGGTTCCAAGAAACTTGACTACTTAAATACGTTTTATATAATAAAATAATAAAAATTAGTCAAAGACACCTGTCCGGAAACGCTTCTATCAATTAATATTGATTTTATATCGACTTTTTCTTATGTGATGAGATAATCAATTGGGAAATTTATTCATTACTATATTTACAACTGACTGTCATGAATCTTTCATGTGATCTCAGATAGAGATAAGAGTTATCCTGCTTGCTGTGCTGTGGAAGTTTCAGCGAGCCATAAAATGTCCCAAATCGATTGTATGTATATTATACCAGAAAATTTGAAATAAAATAACTATTAATTGATAGAAGCATTTGCGGACAGGGGTCTTCGATTCGCATTTATTATTTTCTACCTTGGAAACTATATAAAGCAAGTCATAAGAAGAGATAAACCGTCTTTAAAGATGTATTCAGGTTGACGATTACCACAATATGCTATAGGGGAACACCATGCCTGTAGCGTAACACAAGTATAACGTACTCTGAGAATAACTTGGAACTCCAATTTCGTGCATAAGAGTATTAAATCTTCGAATTTATATTGTTTTCGTGAAAGTGAATAAAAAATGCAATGAGAAACATAATTACAATGTATATAGAACGAAAAATATATTCAAGTTCAGTTCAAGTTAACAATTTTTCTGTGAAACTTAGGCCAGACGGCGAGGTACAAAAATGAATGAGATTTGAGTACGAACATTGGAGTGTTCCCCTAGTGTATTGCGACAATCGCCAACCATGTATTCATGGCTTCAGGCCTAATTATATGAAACTCAATCTAATTTACTATCTGGAATGAGAAGTGCCACCCGAGAAGTCTCCATCGTATTTTATATAATTTATTTCATATTCAAGCCTCAAATAGTGTGCCTGTTATTTGCAGATTGAGGTCCCAGAGAATTAATTTATTGACACAATCCCTTATGGTGGGCTAGCATCACCAAATTCACCTCTGGGGACCTCATTCTGCTTAGGCCTCATCTTCTGAGAAGTATCTTTTGTCTCAAATTAACATTGTTTTTAGTTACTTTTTCCCTTCTCGGAAGTTTCTATATCCTCTTAGAAGATAAAATGCATAATTGAAGTGACTAATGGGTGAACATTACGAACTTCAACTGGGGAACTTAAATCTGATCGTAGGTCTCCCATAGCAGTTGAGGCCTAAGCAGATCAGGTCCCCAGAGAGTGAAATTGGTGACAATCGAAAGCCCACTTCGCATGATAGGATCACTAAATTCACACTCGGGGGACCTCAGACACACTATTTGCAGCCTTGGTCTCCATCTTATTTTATATCAATGTATTTAATTTAGTAACAGCAGTAATTATGTCGTTTATTTTTCAATTATAAAGTGACAAGTCTTTGGTGTGTATATAGGGTTAGTTTTGAATTCAAATTGATTCTCTACATATTTCAATAAAACGAAGCAAAAAACCAGTGTTATAATTAAAGATACACAATCCGCTTCGATGGTCCCCGTATCATCCAGTTACAACAACACAGAATTTCACCAAAAGCCGATTAGTTATCAAAATTAATTTACTACCAATAAATACTCACAACAATACCAATCATGATGTCCTATTTGCCGAAAAAGTTATATAATAACGGGTTTTCTTGGTAGTTTGATGGATGCCCAAATGTGGTTTACAACTTCCGTATATGGTGATTCCTAGTTCAAATTAGATTTCCCCAATGTTATCACAAATATAGACACATAGTATTCACACATGTAACCAGTGTGGTGCCATATAACATGTCTATATGCATGAATAAAACCTGATTACCATTTCATACTTAAGTATATGTATGTACCGCTCATCATCTATCACAACATACAGTATACTTGTTGATAGAGATACTTTCATGATTCTCATATTCCAAAATTAATTGTGTAATTTATGATCGCCACTGATAGTATGGGGAGTCGTGACCTATTGTAATGGCATCCACTCATGTCTACTATTTCTGGAAGAAGTCAGTGGAATTTTTGCCATGCCGCCAAATATTCAAGGTGGTGAAAAATAACATTTCAAAAATTGACATCTGTTAACTCTGAGCTTTGATGTTCCTTGACTCAAATCAAATATTTTTTATCCCTAAAGCCGAAGAAATTTAGTGCGTGTTAAAACACATTATGTATCATTAAGTATGTTGTTGTAACTGAAGCTTGCCATTATGAGAGCTCACGACTCGCCGTACTGTCAGTGGCGATCATAATTACATAATTAATTTCGGA
Organism: Siphonodentalium dalli; assembly: GCA_032622095.1. Taxonomy (NCBI): domain Eukaryota; kingdom Metazoa; phylum Mollusca; class Scaphopoda; order Gadilida; family Siphonodentaliidae; genus Siphonodentalium; species Siphonodentalium dalli. The sequence goes on from CP136064.1 coordinate 236,583,017, forward strand.
ATATGAGACGATGAAAGTATCGCTATCAACAAGTATATGGTATGTTGTGATAGATGATGTGCGGATACGTACATATACCCTGGATATATATAAAAAGCATCTTGCTGCATCTGTATTATCAATGTTGGTTATTCTATGTATACATGTATATAAAATAATTATTGGCTTGCTGTGAATCGTGTATTTTACTTCATATTAAACTTTCATGTTAAAAAAAATATTTTTGTGATTGCCATTACATGTTTGACCAAATTGGATTATGCTTCAGCACAATTGGATTGCGCTTCAGCGCAATTAATGTGAATTTGCCCTCCCATAGAATTGTGATATGTGTATGGGCTAAGCTTTGGGAAATTTAAATTCATCTTCAGTGACCATTCGATACATAACTTTAATCAGGATCTCCAAACTTGATCATAAATGTAATTTAATAGTCCGCTTCCAGAATTTCAAAGTAAGTAAATTTGTCACAGAAATTAACCCTTTACCCAACAGAACGGCCCTGTGCCAATGCATTCTCTTATATATGCGAGTCGACCATAGGTCGCCTCGCATATATAAGAGAATGCATTGGCTTAACATATTAAAAATGATAAAAATGTAAGAAAAAATTATAAAATTGTTGTAAGAAAAAATGGTAAAAAGTGTTAGGCCGATGCATTCTCTTATATATGCGAGGCGACCTATGGTCGACTCGCATATATAAGAATGCATTGGCACAGGGCATAAATGTGGTCAATGAACCGGTTCCAATGATATCCATATTTGTATGGTTTTATTGAGACAGACCCAAGATATTTTAGGCTGTTGAAGCTTTATTTGGCCGGTTTGTTGGGTAAAGGGTTAATGGGCTATTGATGTTTATAATTTTTTTTAAATGTAGCAAAATTGTACCAGGCTCAAATATATAACACTGAGAGGATTCCATTTATACTGAAAGTCTGTCAATTGTTTGGGTAGTGTGAGAAGGGATGAACAAGGTGTGGAGTTTATGGGAACTAGAGTCTGCAATGATTCTAATTTGACATAGATCCTGCAGTTTTGTGAAGTTGCTATAGGAACAGAGGACGCTTTGTACCAAAGGAGCCATGAATTCCATTGGATTCTTCAAAACTATGGTTGTCCAATGGAATTAGGCTTGTGTGTTATATTGATGTTACATAGGTAGCCAAGGTTCAATTTTGTTCATGTTAATTAATGCAACAAATTGAAAAATATTGACAAAGTCAATGGGAAAATAACTGTATAACTGGAAATTTACATTAAAACTCTATCCAGTAGGCATATAATCCAATTTCACTCAAATTTGGCACAGGGATTTGTTTGAGGGTTATTAGTGGCCACATGACCTGGGTCCCATACAACTTGTAACAAGCGTGCCAGAAATGTCAATTGACAATTGCATTGATTAAAAAAAAACAAGTTTGGAGAAACAGCCAACATTCAGTAAGATAAGATAAGTTTATTGACAATTACACCCACACAGGACCGATGTCATTCAACAGAAATAACCATAATTATATACGAAACAAAAACTACACAATTGTAATCAGCATTTAACAAAGCATTTATCATTTTTGTTGTTGATATTCTTGTGTTTAACACCTTTTGTGGAAAAAGACACGGACCATGATACAGATGTTATTGCACTGTTCTGTTTTATCATTTTACAGTACATGTAGGACATTGAATTTGTGTGCATCAGTCATATAGTAAACTTGTGATTTACGTTATCTATTTCTTCAAACAAAACTGAGGCGAAGTTTCATAATTTGGACACCTTAAAATTAAATATTTCCTGGTTTCAGTTTCCAATCCACACTTTCTGCATATTCATCATCAGGCATCTTTCATTGTTTATGGCACCCTTTTTCAATTTCTAGAGTATGATTGCTATTCTGCAATTTGCTGAATATCTGACTTTTTTTTACTTCCAAATATGGTTCCTTATACACCAAACTATCGCTGAATGGTCACTGTCACATGGTATTGTGCAAAAACTACCCAGGATAAAATGTGCAAAAAGACACTCAGGATCTCCGAAATGTGCAAAGTCACCCAGCATCTCAAAGTCTCGTTTTCTGTGCTCAATACACGTGGAATACCCATTCAAATTCCGTGAAATTGCACTCGAAAATCACAAACAAATAATTATTGTAATAATAATTCACCCTTTCAGTGCCAGGGGCCGATCTCATCGGCCCTAATTTACAGTCTGTAAAATCGGCAATAAATTTTTATTTTTTTTGGGTTGAATTTTTTTTGGGTATGCTTAAGCATGCTATAGCGAATTTAAAAACAAACTGGATAAAACCTTAGGGGCATGTTATAACTCAAAACTATCACCAAGTATTCATAGTAATAATTTTGATGCCCATGAAAAACGTAAGATTCCCTGGCACTAAACCTACAAAATAAGTCTTACACTGAAAGAGAGTAGAATATAAGAAAAAATTATTAAAATTGTAAAAAATTGTAAAAAATAATAACAAATGATGAAAATTTGTTAGGCCAATGCATTCTCTTATATATGCGAGGGGACCTATGGTCGACTCGCATATATAAGAGAATGCATTGGCACAGGGTATATGGGTTGATACAAAAATCGGACTTGGCACTGAAAGGGTTAACATGCGACTAATTTAAAACCAATTTATTTATGCGACTTTTGAGATCCTTTGTGTCTTTTTGCAAAAAAACTTATGACAAATTCAGCCATGCTATCAGTTGTATCAATACTATGAACACTGCAGCTTTACTTTCAGGAACATTCTCAGTATGTCTTGCAAACCAGTTCTACTGGACTGACATTTTTTTTTCTCATGTTCTTCTAGATATACAACTGGTCGGCTGAACTAAAGTACAAGTGCAACAAATGCGAGAAGCAGTTTGGGACTTCTGAGTCACTGCGATATCACAGGCGACTCCACAGACCCAGCTTATATGAATGTGCTACTTGTAACAAAATGTTCAAGACCAAGTCGCATCTGGTTCAGCATATGGGGCTGCACTCTGACGCTCGGTTGTATTGCTGTCCACAATGTCCACGGACTTTCAGATTTGGTTCGAACATGTACAACCACATAAGGAAAGTCCACAAGAAAATGAAGAAATGATGCGAGTAAATGGCCAATCTTCATAATGACATGTATGTTTCTGTTGTTTTGTGTGTAATATATAGGGAGGTTTTGCAACTAATGGATAGAGTTACGACTATGTTTAGCTATTCGTAAAATTCATGTAGGCCTAAAACATTTGCTAAAATAAAGACGACGATTAGGATTATTTAATACGGCAATGCATGGATAATCCTCCGAAGTGAGATTTTGGCTTTGCAAGATCTACCAGATCAATTTTGAACGTGTTCAATAATCTTCTATTCAATCAGCCAATTTACAGTAATGTCCTAAATAATCGACCCCTAAACCACTGTGGTTAAAAGGGTCATATACTTCGGGCATTACTGCAGGATAGTTTCCCCAGGCTTTATAAGTGATGTCTGTATGATACAACAAAACAAATTCACTGAGTGTCTGTATCTTTAAATGAAATTGATATCATATCCATTGTGAAGGTTCGGACATCACAGCTATACTGTTAGAACATCCGCATAATTTGATTAGAACATCTGCATAATTTGATTAGAACGTCTGCATAATTTGATGATGTACATGTAGATACCCTAAACGTAGTCACAACTATATCCGTATGTTTTACGATACCTCCATATTAATAGAGTGGTTTCACAAACTCATGATTAGAATTAGCAGTTAAAAACATGTAAGGCTCCCTGCATGGACCCCCATCATTCACAAGACATCAAAACATGTTAGGCTCCCTGCGTGAACCCCATCATTCACAAAACATAAACAAATATTCTCCAGGATGCCATGCCAAGTTAGCCTGAATATAATGTGTCTGACATTTGCAGATTGAGGTCACCAGAGCAGTTTGGTGATGCTATCCCGCACAGCGGGCTAGCATCACCAACTTCACCCCTGGGGACCTCATTCTGCTTAGGCATCATCTTCTGGAAAGTATCTATTGTCTCAAATTAACATTGGTTTTAGTTACTTTTTCCCTTTTGGGAAGTTTCTATATCCCCTAATTTGTGGAAGATAAAATGCATAATTAATTGAGGTGACATAATGAGTGAACATCACCAACTTCCATCTGATCCTAGATCTCCCGCAGGAGTTGAGGCCTAAGCAGAATGAGGTCCCCAGAGGGTGTATTTGGTGATACTAATGTATCTGGTGATAACTACTGTTATAAATCTCAAAGATGACAAACAAGTTTGATCACTAAAAGTAACTGAAACAGGTTGGAAAATGTCAGAGACATAAAAGAAAGATTTGCTTTGACCCTTCCATGCTCAAATGGTATACAGTAATGCTCTAATTAATCGACCTCTTAACCAAAACAGAATTATGGGTAACTTTTCAGGATTTAGTCGGAAATATGGCTTGTTGCCATTCATCGGAAAGCTCTCCCCGAGAGCTTTCCGATGAATGGCAACAAGCCATATTTCCGACTAAATCCTGAAAAGTTACCCATAATTCTGCTTTGGTTAAGAGGTCGATTAATTAGAGCATTACTGTAGGTGTCTGTCGCATCTATAAGGACAATGCCTAAGTACTGGTTCCATGAATAAAATTTGTTGGATCTGCTCATCTTTAGGCTTTGTAAATTGCCAACATTTCCAGCACAAAGGTTAAGATCCTTAACAGGGACATGGCGACAGACAAACTCCACATACTCCACATTGTTACACATGACTAGCGGCCTCATTTAGCACTCATTCAGCATGTTTTGTGTTTTCACTGACAGCTAAGAAACCACTGTAGAATATTTTCGGACTTTGTTTGGAAATAAAACATAGCTAAAACATAGCTCTCTTACAACTGGATAATGTAGTTTCCCCAACATGGCAAAAAATAGGTAGAGTTCATGGGGACTTGATAGACAAATTTATTTGTATATTAAATATAAATCTCGCCAGTTCTGATCCCGCGGGGACACTGCCAATTCCAATGACCCGCTTCTGCCTGGATTGGTTTAAGCCTTGAAATACCTTGTCTGACAGTTGCAGAATGAGCTTTCCAGAGGTTGAATTTAGGGACACTATCCCGAACGATGGGCTAGCATCACCAAATTCACCCTCTGGGAAATTAACTCTGCTTAGGCCTCAACTGCTATGTGAGACCTATAGGATTAGATTGAAGTTCCCCAGTTGAAGTTGGTGATGTTCATCCATTAGTCATCTCGATTATGAAATTTATCTTCTGCAAATTCAGGGATGGAGACACTGAACAGAAGGGAAAAATTAACTAAAAATATATTTTTTTAGACTGTAGGTGCTTCCCCTAATTTGCAGAAGATAAAATGCATAATCGTGGTGCCTATAACTACCACCTCTATTCATCCCACCACAAGTTATGGTCTAGCGAAGGACCCTTTAGTTCGACTGCCCTTCTATGTAAAGGACTATTTTCAGTTACATTGTATATCGCTTTTAAAATGTCTTTACTTGCTCATGGCTTAGTTAGAAAACACTATTCCAACACTTTGATGTCATGCAACCTCACCCAGTTTCTGATTTAAGACAAAGTTTGTTTGTTTGTTTGTCTGTTTGTTTGCCTTTGTTTTGTTTTTTATTTTTACTGCTTTTTACTTCACTTAAAGGCCCACTTAATTTTCGAACCCCCGAGATTATTTGATATAAGATATATGCCATATTATATACCATGTGAAAGAGGAAGCTCCAAAACATTGTATTATCAACATATTCTGTGAAATAAACTGTGAACATGTTGTGTTTTGTTGAGATACCAACGTGTGTTCTGTGCTCAAGTTTCATTATTTTCAATGGAAGGGGAATAACTCTATATCTTAGAGTTATTCTTCTTCCATTGAAAATCTTTTTTTAGTTTGAATTCTGGGAGCCGCAACGGGGGAAATGTTTCTATGATTTCAGCTTTATTACTCTATGCCAGTCTATGGGCACCTTCTGAGACACAGATGTTCCAAATGAGGATGAATTATAGTATTTTAATTATATTTTATGGCATAGATTGTTATTAACCCTTTACCCAACAAACCGGCCAAAACCGGCCAAATAAAGCTTCAACAGCCTAAAATATCTTGGGTCTGTCTCAATAAAACCATACAAATATGGATATCATTGGAACCGGCTCATTGACCACATTGTGATGGTTATAGTTATGCCCTGTGCCAATGCATTCTCTTATATATGCGAGTTGACCATAGGTCGCCTCGCATATATAAGAGAATGCATTGGCCTAAAAAAAATCTTTTTTTTAACACTTTTTACCATTTTTTCTTACATTCTTTAACAATTTTATAATTTTTAATGTGTTAAGCCAATGCATTCTCTTATATATGCGAGGCGACCTATGGTCGACTCGCATATATAAGAGAATGCATTGGCACAGGGCCCTTCTGTTGGGTAAAGGGTTAAGTGAGCCTTTAACTTCAGAAGGAACAATTGATAAAAAAAACTTTTCTTTATTTATAGTTTCAGGTATACAGAAGTAAGACAAGGCTTTCCAACAAAGAACGTCAACGACGCTACCGAGAGAGGGTTAACAGCGACCCGGAACGGCAAGCGGCATATCGCTTGAAACTGAAAAAAATATATCGTCAGAGACGGGATACTGGTGCTATAAAACCAGTTCACGCAATGTCCGAACCGGAAAAGGAGGAAAAGAGGAAAACATGGCGGGAATCAAAGAGAGATTCGCGAAATAAGCAAAAGCATGAACAGTCAACCCCGTATCCAATAATGTTGGTAAAACGTGAACAGAAAGATTAGACATTCAAATTTCAACTGAATTTTACACAACTGAAACATATTTGTTTGAAGTCAGTAGTTAAAGTCACATTCTCGCCATTTAATATTTAACCCTCTCATGACAGGAGCTCCACTGCTGCAGCATTAAATATCTTGTGCCAGTGCATTATCTGATACATGCGAGTCTCCCATAGGGAGCCTCGCATGTATAAGATAATGCACTGGCTTACAAGGTGAAGGTAAATATTGTTAGGCTAATGTATTCTCTTATATATGTGAGGCTCCCTATGGGAGAATCGCATATTTCAGAGATTGCATTGGCACAGGATTTTCGCAAATTTTCAGCAAGCTCCAGTCATGAAAGGGTTAATCGTATGTTGTATTATTAAAGCCCCATCTAGCGGTTTGATACCTAAAATGATGATCGCTTTTGTTACACTCTGGTCCCATTTTAGGATCAAAAATATATTGATAAATATTAATATGTCAAATATACTCTTCAAATTGCAGACGTGACTGCCGCATAAAGACTTATAAGTCATTGAATTTAGACAAAAATGGACTATTCAGCATGTTCTTCATTGTCGAGTATGCAATAAAGAGTGTTTCTTGTTAACAAGCCTGCAAATAGCATGTCTGTCATTTGCAGAATGAGGTCCCCAGAGGGTGAATTTAGTGACGCTATCACTAAATTCACCCTCTGGGGACCTCATTCTGCTTAGGCCTCATCTTCTGGAAAGTATCTATGGTATCAAATTGTTTTTAGTTAAGTTTTCCCATCTGGGAAGTTTCTATATCCCCTAATTTGCAGAAGATAAAATCCATAATCGAGGCGCCCAATGGGTGAACATCACCAACTTCAACTGGGGAAGTTCAATTTGATCCTAGGTCTGCCATAGCAGTTGAGGGCCTAAGCAGAATGAGGTCCCCAGAGGGTGAATTTAGTGATGCTAGCCCTCTATGCGGGGTAGCGTCACTAAATTCACCCTCTGGGGACCTCATTCTGCAAATGACAGGCACACTATTTCAAGGCTTGCTTGTTAATGTGTTCATGATATCGTAAAATAAAGAGCGTTTTTTCATATTTTTTTACATGAGAAAATTGAAACAGCTAAATTGTTTTGTCAACTTGTATATTGATATTTTGTGTTTTAACGACTTATCTTATACTGCCTTCCAAATTAACTAGACATAATTCGTGGGATTCAAATGTGATTCTAATATAGACATTTTTGAGTTGAATATCTTGGATCTTGGGACAAGATATCAGTAATCTTTCTAAAGAGTTACGGCCTGCTATTGAATAGTCTTGTCAGACAGACCGATATTCCCATTCAAATATCTGGATTAGAGATATAAATTCTTAATTTGTTTAACCCACAATCTTGGCCAGAAATAAATATGTGGGGAAATATATATATATTACCAACTTTATGTTTTTTTGTTTTTTGTTTTGGTTAGAATTTCAGATATAGGGGATTTAAAGGTACTCAATCCAATCAGAGGGTCCTAAATTACTATTTATTTGGCTTTGGGGTTAAAAAATATTTGATTCGAGTCGAGGAACCCACCCTTCAAAGCTCAGAGTGATCAGATATCAATTTTTGAAATGTGTTAATTTTTGGAGATGTGGGCCACTTCCACATCTCAAACGGACAAATTACGGACAAATTGCAGGTGTGAGATGGATAACTCTAAAATCAAGTGGTTAATAAAAACCACTTGATTTTAGAGTTGTCCATCTTACACCCGCAATTTGTCCGATTGAGACGTGGAAGAGGCCCACATCTTCAAAAATTAACACATTTCAAAAATTGATATCTGATCACTCTGAGCTTTGAAGGGTGGGTTCCTCGACTCGAATCAAATATTTTTTACCCCCGAAATCAAAGAAATAGTAATTTAGGGGTGCTTAATCGGATTGAGTACCTTTAATTAAAAATGTATTCAGGGTTCCAGACCTCCAGTTACAACAGCAGCATAAAAATAAAATCTAATTTAACATCGTTTCCTGCTTTGTTCTCTGGAGAAAAAAAGGTTGCAAACCAAATATGACATATAAACTACACCTTTTAATACACAAGAATATTGTATTATTACTGTAATATTAACAAATCATTGTTTTGTGTCCTAAAACATCAAAATGATATGAAATAAATGCATAGAAAATTCATATCAAACAAAATAGCGTCTTTCTTGTAACACTTCTTGTTCCAAACATGTTAATTTATAAAATAGAATCTAAATAAAAAGAAAGATTGATATCGTTAAATTTGTCTGGAACCCTGAATACATATTTAAAGATATTCCTTGAAAAACATGAATCTGCATTATCAAGAGAAAACACGGACCATCAGAGTTGACAGTGTCCTGGGCCCCTCTGGTATATGACAGGTTTCCTGCCATAACACAGTTCATGAAAACTTCTATCATTGTGTATAAAGAAATTCATAGAGTACTACTTAGAATATGTATTTAGCACTCTTCTGTTTTTCTCAATATTTTTTCATATAAATATTAATCAAGATTTAATTGGCGTTAATAAACATTCAACAAACATCCTGCATTATAATTCTTTCCCAATCGCAATTCTCCATTTGAAGCACAAGGTTCCAGGAAGTTATTGATATTGACAGTTCTGGAATTTGTAAAGGGTTTGGATGAATCTGAGCATGAAAAACGTCGCATTAAACTCGAAACAGGCCAAGGTCAGTCCGAGTGAACTCAGACTATTGAACAGCTAGCTGTGTAATCGATAAGTCTGAAACAATTATCAGGGAATGTTATTACTTTTAAAAAGTATTACGTAATATAAATATATTAAATAGCATAAACCCTTTCTATACTAAAGCATCATTGATGAGTAGTTATCCCATAGGAAATTGTTCAGATTATAAGTTCAGCAAACGACATTTCACTCAAGAAATAGAGATCATGAAAACTTCTATCATTGTGTATAAAGAAATTCATAGAGTACTACTTAGAATATGTATTTAGCACTCTTCTGTTTTTCTCAATATTTTTTCATATAAATATTAATCAAGATTTAATTGGCGTTAATAAACATTCAACAAACATCCTGCATTATAATTCTTTCCCAATCGCAATTCTCCATTTGAAGCACAAGGTTCCAGGAAGTTATTGATATTGACAGTTCTGGAATTTGTAAAGGGTTTGGATGAATCTGAGCATGAAAAACGTCGCATTAAACTCGAAACAGGCCAAGGTCAGTCCGAGTGAACTCAGACTATTGAACAGCTAGCTGTGTAATCGATAAGTCTGAAACAATTATCAGGGAATGTTATTACTTTTAAAAAGTATTACGTAATATAAATATATTAAATAGCATAAACCCTTTCTATACTAAAGCATCATTGATGAGTAGTTATCCCATAGGAAATTGTTCAGATTATAAGTTCAGCAAACGACATTTCACTCAAGAAATAGAGATCCTTCTGCACTATTATTGATCTGTCATCTGCTTTTACTTTTTACTTTTATTACATGTACATCCCTGCAAAACAATAATATACCATTCCGATGTACACTTTTTAACTGACTGGGAGAATCCATTTAGTATAGAAAGGGTTAAATCAAAATGTTGCATCAGTGTCAGCCAACCACAAATCATGGGCATCACGGCAGAACTCAAACGCAGCCAATCAGAAGACCGTTGTTTTGAATTTTAATGCGAAGCGCTGTTGGTGTCGCCATACTACGGGGAAAGACCTGTGTATCAGTGACATTAAATGTGAAGGATATTGGGATGTGTCGGCCTATTTGACATGTAGGTGTTCAATAGTCTTGGTTCACCCAGAATAGGCAAAGATTTGATCATTGATTAAAGCATACAGGATCTCCAAAATGTATCGGCAAGTTATATCTACATTTGGTTCAATTTGAGACAAAATTCAGTAAAACAAGAATATAAAAAACTTCCATATAATTAGATAAAATAACACAAAATACTACATCTGTACTCTTATGAAGTTATGTAAAGATTACGATCCATGGTTGAAAAGTTAGAACACATTCAATGCCTGATGATTATTCATGCGAATGCTAGCAGACGATAATTGGAAACTATGTGTACCATTATCAAAATGTTTGGAAATCCTGGATAACGCAATCAACGTAGTGGAGATCCTGCGTATCATAATCAACATTTTTAAAATCCTCGATACCATCATCATCGTCATTTTAGATATTTAGATTACTGTTTGATAGGCAGAACAGTGTAACAAAAAGCGTTTTTCATCTTCCACTTTGCGGGCATCACACACATCACAAAACCTTCATCAGAGTCTTCCCTTTTATGGCGTGGCTACTCATGCACTTGTGATGTTACAGAAATGCTGTGACTACCTCAAGTGCTTACAAATGCATGTGTGCATCCGGAGGGGAAATATGTGATCACTTATTAGCCAGCACTCATGACTATAATTGGATTAATATTTAAATCACAAAAATATTATACATTTTTGCTTCCAAGTTCATTCATTGATGATTATCGTCACTTATGCTATTACTTGTATTATATGTAATTGTCTCTTATGTCAATTGTGATAAGAAGAGATGTTAATAAACTTGAAAATTGAACTTGATTAGGCCTACCCGCATACAGCGAGATGCTCATTTATTCTTTCTTGTTTCCATTTCCATCCACAGGAATTGAGGAAGACTTTTTTCAGTTGTGAGATCTGTGGAAGATTATACGAGAAGCAGTCGAGCTTGGTTACGCACCGACTCACACATGGACAAAAGAAACTGGAGTGCCCAGAATGCGGAAAGATGTTCCATAGAAACACCCACCTAGTGCAACACATGGGAAAGCACACTGATTCACCGAATTACAACTGCTCTATTTGTCCAATGAAGTTTAGATTTGCATCAAGTCTTCACAAACACATGCACAAGCTGCACGGCACACAGTCGTGATTATAGAACCAGACACGAATCCAGCTGCACAGCACACAGGTTGATTTTCGATTCCCCGATTATTTTTTTTATAGTGCCTTGATATACGGTTTTAATAATAATCTATGCCATAAAATATTATTAAAAATACTATAATTCATCACCATTTGGAATAACTGTGTCTCAGAAGGTGCCCATATAGTAATACTAAATAGCTGAAATCATAAAATCATTTTCCCCGTTATATTGGCTCCCAGAATGCAAAAGAATTCAAGCTATAGTTTAATTTCAATGGAAAGGGAATAACTCTATATCTAAATATATAGAGTTATTCCCTTTCCATTGAAAATAATCGACTTTTTGCAGAAACTTTAGCACAAAACAGACGTCGATATCTCAACAAAAACAACATGTTCACAGTTTATTACAACGTATAAGCTGAAAATACAATGTTTTGGAGCTTCCTCCTTCAGATGGTATATAATATGGCATAATTTTTATATAAAATTATCTGGGGGTTCGAAAATTAAGTGGGCCTTAAACCAGACATGAACCAGCTTCGCAGTACAGTGTGTGAAGAAAATGGGTAGGTTTCCATTACCACCAGCAAGCATTACATCAGTGTCAGCCAATCACAACATCTATCAGCAAAGCGATGCACGTGATTGTCAGAATTCCTACGCAGCGGTGGAATCGCCACATTGCTAAAAAAATAGCATAATAAAGGTTCTGTCACATTGATGAGTTCACACAAAATTAGAGATTACGACAGATTACGACAAGTAATTAAACAGTAAAGGCATAGGTGAAGAGTCCTAATTGTCTAATTGTACACAACAAGGAGAATAGAAGTACGTATTTCCAAGAATCTGAACTGTTAACACCAGTTTGAAGTGGCAGTAAAGGTCATTTGTAAATTTATTTGTGCACTGTGATGTTATACTGCATGGATAGCATGTAGAAGTTATTTATAGCAACGGTAATGTACGACAGAGAACTAAGTTCTCCAGACTATCTACGGCGAAGCTGGTTCGAGTTTTGTTTAATACTCAGACTCTGCACAGCACACTGTACCGGTACCACCATTTTTGACTGTGTTCAGTGGAACCCATATAATGTTACATTCTGTTCATCAGTGTGGAAATATATGAAATTAGCTTCACATTTTGACACCTGCATGATCGTACGAGCCATATAGTAGTTATCCGCTAGTCATTGTGACCCTGTCTCCCATTCGTATGAGGTTGGAAATGTACAAGCCCGAGTTTAGTGTGCCTGTTTTGCAGAATGAGGTCCCCAGAGGGTGAATTTAGTGACGCTACCCCGCATAGTGGGCTAGCATCACTAAATCCCCCCTCTGGGGACCTCATTCTGCTTAGGCCTCATCTTTTCTGGAAAGTTTCTTTGTTATCATATTTCTATAGAAACTTCTTTACATAGATTCTATTTCTTGTTTTAGTTTAGTTTCTCTATATTCCCAAATTGGCAGACGACACATTGCATAATCGAGGTTCCCAATGGGTGTACATCACAATATTCACCATTTGGGAACTTCAATCTGAGTCTATGTCTCCCATAGCAGATGAGGCCATGCAGAATGAAGTTCCCATAGGGTGAATTTAGTGATGCTGGCCCGCTATGCGGATCGATAGTCGCTAAATTCACACTCCAGGGACCTCATTCTGAAAATGACAGGCACACTAAACTCAGGCTTGGAAATATTATGTTCAGGTGCAAAGAAAAGTTGTCCCGAGATCACCTATCCCATTTTCTCAGCTTCAGTTAAAAATGTGATTTATATTGCAATCGTTGTTATGTTGTTTTGATGCTAAAAACATTCCTGCATGTAATTTTGAAAACATCAACAACATAATTATATGTTGCCCAATGAAGTAATATGGATCCCCGCCTCCTCTTTTACTACTAGTACACATTTGCCTCAGGTGCGGTTCGATGTTTGAACTATCACATTTGAAAATTAGATGAATACCTTACAATTGTATATAGCTTACCCACACCTGGTCAAGTTGTCCTGCTAATGTGATATGATGTTAATGGATCCTGTTGAATTGCTATGATGCTGTTAGGGAAAACTGATGCTGATAAGAAAAAGTACCGTTATGTTTTCTAAAGTTGTCATTTTCGCGCTGTTTGAATAATCTGAACATATCCCTGCAGGAACAGCCATTATATGTAAACTATTACAAACAGTTATTGGCAAATATTTTTATACTGGTTGTATTAGTTGTTGCAAACCCCAGTGTAGCCGTTATTAAATTTTTCAAAAAATATGTATGTTCTTGAATGTTTGAAATAGACACTGGCTTTTTATGTTCACCCATACCATAGTATGGTAAACATAATGTCGACGTCCGGATTGACCAATCGTCGTGCGTCCGTCTGTCTGTCTGTCTGTCCGTAGACACTTTACGCATGGTGCAATAACTCAAACATTTTCTATCCGATCGGAACCAAATTATGTATATGATTTTCTCAGACCAAAATACAGATCGAGTTCAAATATGGGTTATGGCCCTTTTTCGACTTCGAATTCACGCATGCTGTCATAACTCAAACAATTGTTATCTGATCGGAACCAAATTTGGTATGCGATTTTCAGAGCCCAAAATACAGATTGAGTTCGAATATGGGTTTGATCCTATTTATTTTAAAGGAGTTATGACCCATTTTTCGAAAATAAAATTAAAAAAACAAAAATCCGATGCTATAACCGAAGTATATTGTGTTCATATTTGATATGTAAGTTTATGATGACATGCCCCTCATGTGTATAGTTTTTGGTATTGATTGGTTGATCGGTTTAGAAAATAATTAACTCTTTACACACATGCTATTCAACATATTTCTTCTGATCTGCCTCATATTTCTTACCTAGGTTTTTCTTAGCACGTTCTTCGTCTGTATGGTTTTTGGTATTGTTTAATTAACCCTTTTCACTCTTATGTTTACTTAGAATTCACCCAAGCTGCTATGACTCAAATCATTTTTCTTCTGATCAACACCAAATTTGGTATATGAATTTATCACCCCTAAATACAGATCGAGTTCGAATATGGGTTTGATCCGATATATTTTAACAGAGTTATGACCCTTTATAATTCAAGTAATTACTGCTGGGAATTTTAAGAGAACATATCTCACAGACCATGTGTGTTATTGAACTGAGTTAATTATCACTATGGACATAAGATATGACATGCTATAAAGCCTGATAGTGGTACTTCTGGCTGGCAGGATTTGTTATCATAATGTCAAATTGATTGATGGCTATCTGGTGGAGTTCTGTTTTCTGTGCAATATTAAGTTAACCCCTTTGCTGAAACAGGTTCATTACTAAAGTTTATGTAAACACTATAGGACACGTGTTCTAAAATATTAAATTGGAATAGTCCATTGTTACTTTGTAGGGATGTTTTGCAGACATTGTTGTCTACATACACTGTTGTCTTATCTTAGACAAAAATTTATCCACACATTCCTCAGTTCCATGATATGATGTCATTGCAAATGATTAACCCTCTCCACACATCATATGGTTTTGATGCTTTTCATTTGATCATTCTCCTATACTATGTCCAGGTTGATGGTGATCCACTTTTGATTTGCATGGATTTGGGATTAAAATTAAACTATTCCATAGACACATATTATGCGATAGACAGATATAATATTATCCCTTTCACTTTGATCCAGGTTCAGTAAGGGTTTCAATAAATCACCAATTGTATATTCATCATTAGAGGAAATGTCTTATTTTGAAATTCCCTCAATTGCATTTGGGCTCCAGGGTAATATTAATGGTGCTGGTATTCTTGAGACTGACTTATTGTATGGGTTTCTAAATCCAATGACATGCTTTGTATATACTATTTTGTGTTTATCAGTTCATTAGTTTGGGTAAGATTAACCCTATTCTATCCGATTTGATAACTCAAATATTTTCATTGATTATGTTTATACATGTAGTTCTTGGCATAGTTGAGGAGAACACACCCCTAACTTGCATAGTGAGGGTCATTTGGTTTATTTGCTTAAAAATATTAACATCCTCCGCCAATCCTGTTGACACAATGTGATAACTAAATATTTTTCACATGATCACTATATTAAGTGTGAATTGTTGAAACTTTAGCACTTATGAAAAGGTTGATGTAAGGATTTATAAAATTTATAAAAATAGCTAATCGCTATCGCCAAGGTATGGGTTAAACATCAGCCGATCGTGATCGGCCTCTCGTTCTCAAATTGCTTGAATTAGCCAAACACCGCGATAATGACAACTTGAGGAAAAATAACTGTACTACTTATTAACAGCATCAGTTTGCCCTACCAGCATCATGGCACGTTAGCAGGACAACATGACTAGGGGTGTTACCATCATAACCATTGTCTGAACATTGAGTGGATATGCTGTCATGTCGGTGAAAATGCATATTATGCTAAAGATGGTGCATCTCTTCCTGGCCACAATTACAACAACAACATTTTTATAAAACCATATATCAAACCTCATATACCTTTATCTGTGAATAAAACACAGATAAAATGAAGATTGTGTATATTATTTGTTGATATATGTATAATAGAATGGTTTATTGAGGACATCAAAATGCATTTTGTCTTGTTGGAGAGTGAAAAAACAAGATAGAGTTCTCCCTCTTGCTATGTTCCGAATATTTCCGCAAGATCGCGTGAAGTTTATGTTCTAAAATAGCTGTCTAGAAAGGTTGCATGTATTAATACCAGAAATATTGAAATACAATTAATATTAATATTCATAGAAGTGTTTCGGTACAGGTGACCTAGATTCAAACCTATTATTTTATACCCCGGAAACTATAAAAAACTTGTTATGAAGAGATCGATACATTATCTTTAATAATAATATGCTATATATCATCATGTTAGTTTGTTACAGACATATTATGTACATATTTCAATAAATCAAACTGGTAATTATACTAATACTAATTATTCCTATTTATACTAAATACTCATCGAGCAGTAGTTCCCTTAGTCAACAAACGACATATGAACTTATTATCTGAGCATTCCGCGCCAATTAACCCTTTACCCAACAGAACGGCCCTGTGCCAATGCATTCTCTTATATATGCGAGTCGACCATAGGTCGCCTCGCATATATAAGAGAATGCATTGGCTTAACACATTAAAAATTATAAAATTGTTAAAGAATGTAAGAAAAAATGGTAAAAAGTGTTAAAAAAAAGAATTTTTTTTAGGCCAATGCATTCTCTTATATATGCGAGGCGACCTATGGTCGACTCGCATATATAAGAGAATGCATTGGCACAGGGCATAACTGTAACTATCACAATGTGGTCAAGGAGCCGGTTCCAATGATATCCATATTTGTATGGTTCTATTGAGACAGACCGAAGATATTTTAGGCTGTTGAAGCTTTATTTGGCCGGTTTTGGCCGGTTTGTTGTGTAAAGGGTTAACAGAAATCTATCGGCACTTGTATGATCTTTTAATTTAACTAAATAAGTAATTATATACCCAAAATGGTTGCGATCTGGTCGGTGAAAACACAGGGTTAAATTGATCCATGAAGTGTCATGAGATAGATGCTGTTGATATGAGCAATAAAGAGCGTTTTGTGTCAGCTTAGAATATATGTAGGAAAATTGGTACAGATGGGTCCCCTGACCAGGGGATTGTCATGAGATAGGAGCTTTTTACCTCAGATGACTTAAAGGGTTGGGGGGGGGGGGGGGTAATAAATTATATGATTAATAAAGAGCTTCTATTATCAGCCCAGATGATATGTGTTAAAACTGTTGCACAAAAATAACATGACGTGGAGAATGTCATTGGATAGGTGCTGTTGACATCAAATGTTTTAAAGAGGCACTAATAATTAGAAATAAAGAAAGAGCATTTATTATCAATTTAAAATATAAATGTAACTTTATCCAGAGAGTCATGCAATAGGTGCTGTTTACCCCAGAAGACTATTGACTAATAATTATTTTAAATGACTTGAAGGGCCACTAATAAATTACACATTCTTCACCTGAGCAATGCCGGGTACCCTATGCTAGTGTTTTATATGAAGAAAACAAACAGAAAATGTCCGATGTTCGCCATGGTTTTTAGTCGAGTTTTTTTCCAAAACTCGACTTATAGTATGATGGGGGACGGTGGGCGGTGGGCGGGCGGGCGGGCGGCGTGTTTTGCTTATAACTCAACCGTTTATTGACGGATTAAAAAAAAATGCACGTAAGCTGCAGACAAAAAATCGGGTTCGTCCGCACATTTATTACAGAGTTATGGCCCTTTGAATTTTCAGCTCGTTAGCGCGATAACTTCAACAAACGTTATCCGATTTGATTGAAATTTGGTATATAGGTGTCTCCCAAGAATATCTCGGATGAGTTCGAAAACCGGCCTGGTCCGATAAAATTTGATAGAGTTATGGCCCTTAATTATTCATTTTTCACGAATTTTCAGCTCGTTAGCGCGATAACTTCAACAAACGTTATCCGATTTGATTGAAATTTGGTATATAGGTGTCTCCCAGGAATATCTCGGATGAGTTCGAAAACCGGCCTCGTCCGATAAAATTTGATAGAGTTATGGCCCTTAATTAGTCATTTTTCACGAATTTTCAGCTCGTTAGCGCGATAACTTCAACAAACGTTATCCGATTTGATTGAAATTTGGTATATAGGTGTCTCCCAAGAATATCTCGGATGAGTTCGAAAACCGGCCTGGTCCGATAAAATTTGATAGAGTTATGGCCCTTAATTAGTCATTTTTCACGAATTTTCAGCTTGTTAGCGCGATAACTTCAACAAACGTTATCCGATTTGATTGAAATTTGGTATATAGGTGTTTCCCAAGAATATCTCGGTCGAGTTCGAAAACCGGCCATGTCCGATAAAATTTGATAGAGTTATGGCCCTTAATTTGTCATTTTTCACGAATTTTCAGCTTGTTAGCGCGATAACTTCAACAAACGTTATCCGATTTGATTGAAATTTGGTATATAAGTGTCTTCCAATAATATCCTGGACGAGTTCGAAAACCAGCCTGGCCCAATAAAATTTGATAGAGTTATGGCCCTTAATTTGTCATTTTTCGTGAATTTTTAGCTCGTTAGCGCGATAACTTCAACAAACGTCCTCTGATTTGTTTAAAATTTGGAATAGACATACTTGCCAAGAATATTTCGGACGAGTTCGAAAACCAGCCTGGCCCGATAAAATTTGATGGAGTTATGGCCCTTAATTAGTCATTTTTCGATTTTACCTATTAATTAGTCTACCGATACTGATGCACACCAATTGGCGGTAGCCACCGGCGGTAAGCCACCGAAAACGAGACACAGCATCTCTGATGCCACCTCTTGTTGGAGGATGAAATACAAGCACACATTCATGCTCTGAATCCATGACATATAAGAGCGAAACTCTTCCATGCCCTGGCCTACTTTCTTACTTGTGACATGCAAGTAGAACATATTTAAAGGCACACATGGTGTTCGAGTATTTTAATAGAACTAGCTGTTAACTAGACTTAAAACAAGGTGAAGCAACGATACCAGGCACTATTTAGATACATTTTTATTTCGCAGATGGCTTTGTTTAGATAAAAACAATGGTGATAAAAAATAATAAATTAAATTTTAGTCTTCAGCAGAACTTGTAATCATTATGTAAAAAGCTTTAGTGTTCGATGGTGTGTAATATTTATATTTTGAAGAATCAAAGGAACAAACACGATGTGCAGCTTTAATTATCTAAGTTCAGCATTTACTTAAACAATGCAATTTGTCAATTTTAACAGTATTGTAACTGTATTGTAAACATTGTAAATGGTTATTCTAGGTGACTTGTAGCACATTTTGGTGCTAAATTGAGTGATATAAATGTCGATTGACAGGCAACTCTGAATTCACCCTTAACAATCATGGAACCAACCATGTCTATAGAAAAATGATGGAAAAATGTAAAGTGATGATACCATCGTTTAACCCTTTACCCAACAGAAGGGCCCTGTGCCAATGCATTCTCTTATATATGCGAGTCGACCATAGGTCGCCTCGCATATATAAGAGAATGCATTGGCTTAACACATTAAAAATTATAAAATTGTTAAAGAATGTAAGAAAAAATGGTAAAAAGTGTTAAAAAAAGATTTTTTTAGGCCAATGCATTCTCTTATATATGCGAGGCGACCTATGGTCGACTCGCATATATAAGAGAATGCATTGGCACAGGGCATAACTGTAACCATCACAATGTGGTCAAGGAGCCGGTTCCAATGATATCCATATTTGTATGGTTTTATTGAGACAGACCGAAGATATTTTAGGCTGTTGAAGCTTTATTTGGCCGGTTTTGGCCGGTTTGTTGGGTAAAGGGTTAAAGGTACTCTTAATTTTCGAACCCCCAGATCACATTATATAACATATCATATACCATTTGAAATAGGAAGCTCCAAAACATTGTATTTTCAACTTACTTGATGTAATAAGCAGAGAAGATGTTGTTTCTGTTGAGATACCGCGTATGTTCTATTCTCAAGTTTCTGCACGAAATCTATTACTTTCAATGGAAGGGGAATAACTCTTTATCTTTAGAACATCTCTGGAAAACAAGGCTTTGTTTACTTATAAATCTCGTAGCTGTGGCATTCAACAGACCTCTGATTTATGCATGTTTGATGTCATCGTGGTTGGGAAAGGCTGCCATGTTCATATATGCAAAGCTTCCATTTGGCCTAATCCGAAGACATACAAGCAAGATAACTCCTAGATCATGCCATGAATTTCTGCAAGCACATCGGTAGATCAGCACAAACAACATGTTTATTACATCGAATAAGTTGAATATACAATATTTTGGAGCATTTCTTTCCAATGGTATATAACATGGTATATATGTTATATAATGTGATCTGGGGGTTCGGAAATATGTGGGCCTTTAAAGCCATGGTTCAAAATCAGGGACAGGATCGGGTATCCACCGTGAAATTTCCAACTACATTGCCCCCACCCTCTTGAATCAGACCAAACTCCCATGGAAAATTTCCAACCAATATTTTGTCAGCCATGAACTTTCCAACTATTGAACATGTTGACGAAAGTCGGGGGAGCTATAATCATGTAACCATCTCTGACACCCATCAAAATTCTTTTTCGTTTCAGACAACGTTCGAAATCAGTGCTCGACCAACAGGATACAGCTGCGACCTCTGTGGAAAGACCTACAATTCTGACTCCGGAATGAGGACACATAGAATCACCCATTTCCCGAAATCTTTCGAATGCATGCTGTGTGGCAAGGCATTCCATCTAAAATGGCACCTCGATCAGCATATGGGGAAGCACTCTGGTTCACCTCTGTTTTCATGTTCATTGTGTTCACGAACTTTCCAATACAAGTCGAATCTGTGCACACACATAAAGAAATGCCGCGGGGCTAAGAATAATTGATGAAGTAATAATTACACTTGGCGAGCTGTATAATGCTCGTCTGTTTTACATATGGTTATCCTTTAGGCCAATTTTAATCAATTTCTATAGATTTACATCCAAGTTTTTCAGAAAAATTTGGCGGAGGGTGAATTTTATTTTTATTTTTAATAACAATCTATGCCATACAATATGATTAAAATACTATAATTCATCACCATTTGGAACGCCTGTGTCTCAGAATGTGCCCATAGAGTAATAGAAAATAGCTGAAATCATAGAAACATTTCCCCCGTTGTGGCTCCCAGAATGCAACAGAATTCAAACTATAGTTTATTTTCAATGGAAGGGGAATAACTCTAGTCTATCTAAAGATATATAGCTATTCCCCTTCCATTGAATATAAGAGAAGTTGAAAATATAAGATTTTGGAGCTTCCTCTTTCAAATTGTATATTATATGGTAATTTGATCTGTGGGTTCGAAAATTAAGTGGACCTTTAAGGCATGTGAAAAACGTTTACATCAAAATTATACAAATAAAAAAAATTGAGGAGGGAACTAAATATAGTGTCAGGAATCAGGAGTGGATGTAAATCTAGCTATTCTTAGTATATTGGCCGTAAGTTATATAGGCACAAATAAAACACTTTATTTTATTAATACCGACAAGTCATTTGTTTTGTTTTCCCATGCCACTTTTTGTTTTGCACCGATCGAGACCAAACTTCCCATCTAAGCGTAAAAACCCACGGGAATGGTCGTCGCGTCGTTTTGGAGAAGCTCCGAGCACCCGTTTTCCACTCTCAGTCACAAAAATGACCGTCCTCGGCACTGTGGGATTAATCGCGTTGATAGTTAAAGAGCGTTCGTATCCGTAGTGTCGTTGATAAAGAGCGTATATATGCGTGTAGTGTGATTCTTACGTCTGGGTCCAGGCGTGAGCGTGACTGTATCCAGACATGAGCGTGTTGTGTGATTCTTACGTACTTAGGGCTTCCTAGGAACGGGGGAGATTTTCATCGGGTCAGTTTTTCCGCCCGATGTGATCTTCACCTTGAAACGGGTACCCACAAATGATATATATGTGTGTGTCCTTTATAGACTCGAACCGATTGAGCTCAAACTTGCTACCTAGGTGTACTTTTGTACGGGAAGTGTCATGGACGGGTTAAATAGCTAAGTATTGAAGTTGCATGACTGCGTTTTAGTGTGAGCGTACTTTGGGAGTATCTGATATGTGTGACCAGTTTTACCTCATCCGCTAATCTGTCACTAGAAACCCAATGTTGAAACCCAACATATGCG
Organism: Siphonodentalium dalli; assembly: GCA_032622095.1. Classification (NCBI taxonomy): domain Eukaryota; kingdom Metazoa; phylum Mollusca; class Scaphopoda; order Gadilida; family Siphonodentaliidae; genus Siphonodentalium; species Siphonodentalium dalli. Next base: position 236,605,520 of record CP136064.1, read on the forward strand.
TGGAAACCCAACAGGTACGTGTCAATCTGATGTCGCCCCAGGATCATAACATTAACAAAATGAAATATACCCTGATGAACAGGCACACATCACTAATTAATACATCCACCCTGGCGACTCGAATCGCGGATGATACGAAATCTTAAAATGGTCACACATATTAGATACTCCCAAAGCAGGCTCACACTAAACTCAGTCACACAACTTCAATACACACTGGCGTTGTTGAAAATTGTGGCATATGTTATCATTATTAGTTTCGACGTGCTTTATATTTTGTAACATAAACAGGACAAGTGTCGCATTTATATATACATGTGTATTGTGTTGTAATTTGATTGTTAATAGACACCAAATTCCATGTTTGTTGCCAGTGATCGTTGCATGTGCAAGAATTGGTTTTCATTTTCAAATAAAACTATTTTGATCCGTAATATTGACTCAAAGGGCTTAACTGCCGTGACAGTGTCGTCACCGGGGGAATCAATACATTATTAGAAATGGTGTGCCTCAATAGAGAAGTCAAGAATGTCATAAAACTTGTATTACAAGCATACTGGACGAACGACGGCAATATCACATCTACAATAAGTGTAGAAGAACATAAGAACACATGGGCAACATTAAAGATACTCAATCCGATAAAACTCCTCTCAATTACGATTTCAATGGCTTCGGGGGTCAAAAATATTTGATTCGAGTCGAGGAAGCCACACATCAAAGCTCAGATTTTTTAGATATCGATTTTAGAAATCTATTATTTTTCATTATCGGGAATACTTTCTGTCCCAGAACACAGTCAAAATTGCGTTATTATTACCACTTGATTTTAGAGTTATCCATCCTTGTCTGTTTGAATAGTGTTTTGGTGTACACATCTCGAGCAGAATACGAAGTTGAAGGCAATTATTAGTACTCATCTCGAGAAAATAACAAATTTCAAAAATCAATATATAATAACTCTGAGCTTTGTTTGATGGGTTCCTCGACTCGAATCAAATATTTTTTACCCCAAAAGCCAAAGAAATAGTAATATAGGACCCTCTGATCGGATTGTTGTTGTTGGAATCTGTTGAGATGGGGACCCTCTGATCGGATTGAGTACCTTTAAAGATACCCTGTCCGATTTGATACCATAAATCCACAATTTGTACGTTTTCTAAACCAGAAAATAATTAGAATGGACCCATGCTCCCATTGATATGTTTTGATGACCACGTATCGTCTTTAAAAAGAGGAGGTTTTAATATGTTCCAAAAATTATAATAAAGAGCGTTCTCAATCATTAGATTATGTGATCGTTTTGGGCGCGTATTAATTATGGGTAATTTCAGCTGGGTAATTTTGTCGATTTTTGCGATGCCTCTGTGATGCGTATATATGGTTATGATTGCATGTATATATTTTTTTCATTTTAATTTGCCCGGTAAAATACGCACTGTCACTAACTCGCGGCCATATTGGATCCACCAGGTCCGGTTCCGTGGTTTTACTTAGCTTTCCATATATGGAAGTCATGAATAATTCAAAAGCTCCATATATGGAAATGCTGCTGCAAAACTTTGACCTGTAGCACAAAAACGACGGAACCGGGGCTGGATGAATCTATGAAACCACGGAATCGGACCTGGTGGATGCAATATGGTCGTGAGTTAGTGACAGGGCGTATTGGGCCTTAATTGTCTCAGGAAGTTCTGAATTATTTGGTGTCACATCGGACCATGGATCTTTAATGATAGTATGTACATGCCTGGAAATAGCGAGCACGACGGGCTAGCGTCGCCCCGAATTCACCCTTTGTAAGCCTCATTCTGCTTAGACCTCAACTGATATGGGAGACCAATGAATAGATTGAAGTTCCCCTGTTAAAGTTGGTGACCCATTAGTCACCTCGATTATGCATTTTATCGTCTGCAAATTAGGGGATAAAGAAACTGAACAGAAGGGGGGAAGTATTTATACTAAAACAATGTTAATATGAGACTAGATCCTTTCCAGAAGATGAGGCCTAAGCAGAATGAGGTCCACAAAGGGTGAATTTGGTTATGCTAGCGCGCTGTGCATCTGGGGACCTCATTCGGCAAATGACAGATACACTATTTCAAGGCTTGTTTGGAATGAGTGATAACATAGGTTAAAGGTACTCAATCCGACCAGACGCTCCTAAATTACTAGTTCTTCGACTTCGGGGGTAAAAAATATTTAATTTGAGTCGAGGAACCCACCCATCAAAGCTCAGAGTGATCAGATATCGATTTTTGAAGCTTGTTATTTCTATTGTTTGTGGCCCAGAAGCACGTTGTCAAACGGACGAAGATTTTAGAGTTATCCATCTTCATCCACAGAAAATAATGAATTTGATTAATTATTGGCAATTCCATTCTCCCAGTGAGTGTCCATTGTGAAAATGTCCAGGCTTGAGACTGGCTTTAGTATATTCAATTATATAAAAACCAGTTTCTTGTGGACAATTTGCCCGTGGTTGTTGGTTTGTTATAGCCACGATCCGAGTTTTGGGTGTCAGTCGCCCAGTATGACAAGGCCACAGACTAGACTGCTCTGCCTGGATTGGAGTTAACACCATGGGAAGCCAAATTCACATTTGATAGCTAACGATTCGATGGTCCCCATATCATCAATTTCCAACAACAACAACATTTTTTCAAATTCCCCTTCAATTATCAGAATCGATTAATTGCCCAAAAATAATAGTACCACTGTCAACTATGGTATAACATTGTCCAAAAAGTTTTATTTATCAACATTTTGTTCAACGAAATATGGCCGGATTGTCAATCTAACGCCAAAGCCTTTGTAAAGCTCGAGATTGCAATGGCTTGATATCCGTAGTCCGTGTGTGCCCGTCAACAATTTCCTTTTACACAGGTCGTACCTTTGGTCGGATCATTATGAAATTAGTCATACCTGTTGACATTGACATGTAGATAAGAACGAGTGATTTCGGGGTCATTCGGCAAAGAAACATGGCCGCCAGCGGCCATCTTTGATTTCAAATTCAATCCATTAGCATGGGATACAGGTCGTACTGTTCGTCTGATCATAGTGAAATTTGTCATGGCTGTCAATATTGACATGCAGATGGGAACGAGTCATTTTGGGGTCATTCGGCCATAAAACATTGGCCGCCGGCAGCCATCTTGGATTTTATTCTTTGCAGGACGACTACAGGTCGGACCTTTGTCGGATAATCATGAAATGTGTCATGGATGTTAACATTGAGATGTAGATGGGAAAGAATCATTTTGGGAACATTCGACAAGAAAATATGGCCACCGGCAGCCTTCTTGGATTTACTCTTCGCATGACTAAATATTTGGGCACGGGCTACATGTCGTACCTTTGGTCGGATCAAAGGTCGGTCCAATCATTATACAATATCTTAAATGGAGGGAAATGTGTTAAATCTTACTCTAGTGTATGCGTTTGTGTTACAGAAAGCGTCAATTTATTACCGGGCAAGCTTGTAGTAATCTCTGGACATCTTATATAATACATTGTATTCACATTGTGGAAATGTGTTGTGTATTTTCTTATCTCCATCATTGTGCAGAAGTTAGAGACGAATAAATGTGCTTAAAATTTTTGGATATGACTCGCTGCAGAGTATGCATGTAGTTCACGTGTCCGCTACCATCACCTGCCATGCTTGCGTTGAGTGCAAATGCCAACTGATATATTCCAGATAGATCGGGGGGGGGGTCGGAAAAAAGTGACATGACATTAGGCTGAAAAAACTTTTTTCCGGCTCTTGTGTACCCACCACCCCCCTATTTGAAGGAAAACATATTTTTTCCAATTTCATGCGGGGTACCCACCCCCTTTTTTACCTCCAAATATGTAATATCACACCATTTAAGCTTGATGGTCAGTATTACAGTTACCCTATTTCCATTTCTGGTTCTTCTAAGTCATTCCAACTTTTGTAACAACACGAAACGGGTTCTAAAAAAATACCTGGAAAAACCCAAAATAACACACAGAATACATGTGCTGATCAGTAAATTATTGATTGATTCTTCCCCAAATATTGTCTAAGGTAGCTCATAATGCTCATTATACATGTAAACAAATATAAAAGCATTAGTGTACCTTCTTTTCATCACAGAAAGTGTAACTTTATATGTGTCCCATAGTATCACATGAATTTATGTCAATTATCATTTTTGAAAAAATTATTAGGGCAACACCACCTGGCAATTAACTCTCCAACAATACAGGTATTCAGCTTAAATCCACTATGTATCACAAAACTAATTTTCATTTCCATGAGCTGAGTTCTTGGGCTAGGTACTGTGCTAAGGCCAGACCCAGGTCAAGCATTCATACAAATACATGTACTGCGTGTAAATAGAAACTTGAAAATATGACGGTCATATGCAGTCTGCAGAATAAGCTCCAAGGAGGGTGAGTTTTGTGATGCTACCCAGCAGAGTGGGCTATAGCATTACCAAATTCACCATATGTGACCCTCATATGTAGCTAGTTCTCCATGGTTGGTCGAGACCAAAATAGAATGAGGTCGTTAGAGGTTGAATTTGTTGATGCTATGCCGGGTAGTATCGCCAAATTCGCCCTCTGCAGACTTCGATCATTTTGCTGATGACCAGCACATTATTTTTAGACTTGCATATTATATTAAGTTATATTATATTTTCTTTCCCTTCTTTTCACTCATCTGTTCAGATTTTGTTTATTCCACTTAGCAGCCTTCTCCATATCTACACATTCAAGGTCTATGTATGCTCGCCCAATCTTTTATCTGGGTCCCACCATCTCAAGATTATTATCTCAGTGATATGCGTTGTTGCAGTCTACAGTCCCATGCCAAGTTCCGATACAATTTTGACTGCGTCATCTGGTCTGATCAGGTATAATAAGTAAATATTAATGAGATAAATGAATAGCTTTTTTCATTTTATTTATATTAAAGTTTATTCATGTGCTACATAACTGTCCATTTTCATCTGGAACCAGTAGCATTGGTACATGGCAATGTGATCGGATGTAAAAGGCGAATTCCTGAGAGTTGGTTCGTAATCTGGATTTCTGAGAAGCATCATGCCCATATCCACATTAACTACCCCCCTAAGCACTGCCCTAAGTGTCATACACACCTTAACAATGATGCTGAACACTTTGAGGCATTTATATTGAAGAAATGTTGTAAGAGGAAAAAATTGCGACCACTCAGGAAAAAAGTTACTTTTTCGCAGCTGAACCACCCACCCACCCCGGCCTAGTGTATGGAAAAAAGTGGATGACCCCCCCCCCCCCCTGGATAGATTGGTAAATTTCCGACATGCAGGTATGCGTACGCCATACCGCTATTGGATGTAGTTACTTGGAGTTAGAGATTGCCAACTATAGACTAGACTTGAGTATATCGCGATTCGTAACCTATGTTGATGCTCCATCACATATTATTTTCAACTTTAACAACTGGTTATGCTGAATTTTAAACAAACGACCGGTATGTAGAGTTACAGAATTACAAACGATTTATTTGTAACCATTAAAGGGGTACTGTACGCCAAATATTGTTGTTGGTTTCTATAGTCTCCGAGTTGGAGAATAAGGTAACATTTTTTTCATTATTTGAAAGTCTGTTGAGTACGAAGTAGTGTTACGGATGACAAATTTGCCGGAATGCAAAAATACAAATTGTCGTTGTCGAGTAATTTTTGTACAGTTTTCAACCAAATGAATCAAATAAAAGTTATATTATAGGCATACTATAGTCCCATATAATCATTTAAGTTATTGTATCGTCGCTAGTCAGTGAGTGGCTTGATTGTTCTCCCCGTATCATCATAATATTTTAAGCGATCGTGTGTGCGATCGGTTTAACAATCCAGTATCCCTCAATTACTTTGTTTGATTACGGGAATTCGTAATTTAATTGACGCCATTTTATGGCTCCAGTCATAAATTCAATTTATATCAAATTGTTAACTTTTAAATTATAAAATTTTAAGATAGCCTATTAACCTGAGCGTTTACAGAATACATCTTCGACTCAAATTACTTATGTTTCTATATATTATCGATATTAGATCGTTGTTGTCACCGGAAATTTAATGAAAATGGCGTACAGTACCCCTTTAATGCATCTGCCAATACTCAAGTCATTGAATGTGACATCATGATTGAAAACAGTGTGCATATTTGCCTGATATACATGGTCACTAACTGAAGCACGTGCATGCTGATTAGGGCATTCTCTGAAGGGGGAATCAAACGACAGAGGCGTACTCACTGTCGTTTGATGTCACCGACATAAAATAATGTATCTCATGAGCTGCTATGTGTTCTGACATCAGGTAACCAGACATTTGCGACACTGTGTACTGGCTGGCGTTTAGAGCTTCGGAGTTTCGTACCAGTTAAGCTTGCCATGCATCTATGTATTAAAGTTTCCGAACCGGTAATGTACCGGACCGAAATGGGTGGACCATTCCAATGGGCCGACTGTACCGCCGGTACCTTTTTTGTTTTTTGCGGTCCGGTCGCATCCCTTCCTAGTTCAGTCATGAACGTCGTGCGTACCCTTCTATTATTGGAAGCAGCAATCTGCGGAAGCGGTCATGTTGACCTATAGGCACCGCCCACAATGATACAATTAAAAAAATATTCTATCCAAGGTAAGAAAAGAAGAAAACCCAAAATACGCTTAAAGGCCCACTTAATTTTCGAACCTCCAGATCACATTATATAAATATGCCATATTATATACTACTAGCCGATGAGCCCGACGTTGTCCGGGCTATTCAAAAACAAAATTTCAAGTCGATAGCTCTACCCGTTTCCGAGGTCTGGTCTGCGCATGCGCGAAGCTGGCGTCGCACGGGCTCGGCGACCCGATAAAATTCGTATCCGGGGCAAGATACATTCACATAGCAAATTTCAAGTCGATAGCTCCACCCGTTTCCGAGATCTCGTCTGCGCATGCGCGAAGCTGGTGTCGTACGGGCTCGGCGACCCGATAAAATTCGTATCCGGGGCAAGATACATTCACATAGCAAATTTCAAGTCGATAGCTCCACCCGTTTCCGAGATCTCGTCTGCGCATGCGCGAAGCTGGTGTCGCACGGGCTCGGCGACCCGATAAAATTCGTATCCGGGGCAAGATACATTCACATAGCAAATTTCAAGTCGATAGCGCCACCCGTTTCCGAGATCTCGTCTGCGCATGCGCGAAGCGGGCGCCACACGGGCTCGCCAATACGACAACGTTCACCGCCTGGTCAAACTACACACACGTACCAAGTTTCGTCCCGATCGGTCGAGAATCGTAGATTTGTATAAATGACAGACAGACAGACAAACATACATACAGACAGAGGTCTTCAAAATATATATGAGATTTGAAAGAGGAAGCTCCAGAGCATTGTATTATCAAATTATTCGGTGTAATAAACTGTGAACATGTTGTTTTTGTTGAGATACCGACGTGTGTTCTGTGCGCAAGTTTCACCTAGGCTGTTCTGAAAAGTCTAATATTTTCAATGGAAGGGGAATAACTCAATAAATAAATAAATAGTAATTCTCCTTCCATTGAAAATAAATTATAGTTTGAATTATGTTGCACTATGGGAGCCGCAACGGGGGAAATGTTTCTATTATTTCAGCTATTTCCTATTACTCTAATGACACCTTCTGAGACACAGACGTTCCAAATGATGATGGATTCTAGTATTTTAATCATATTTTATGGCTTAGATTGTTATTAAAACCGTATATCAAGGCACTATACAAAAAAAATATCGGTGACTCGAAAATTAAATGGGCCTTTAAAGGTACTCATCCCGATAAAACTCATCTCAATTACTATTTCAATGGCTTCGGGGGTCAAAAATATTTGATTCGAGTCGAGGAAGTCACCCATCAAAGCTCAGATTTGTTAGATATCGATTTTAGAAATCTATTATTTTTCATTATCGGGAATACTATCTGGCCCAGAACTCAGTCAAAATTGCGTTAAAATTACCACTTGATTTTAGAGTTATTCATCCTTGTCTGTTTGAATAGATTTGGAGTACACATCCAGAGCAGATTACGGCAGTTATTGGTACTCATCTCGAGAACATAACAAATTTGAAAAATCAATATCTAATAACTCTGAGCTTTGTTTGATGGGTTCCTCGACTCGAATCAAATATTTTTTACCCCCAAAGCCAAAGAAATAGTAATATAGGACCCTCTGATCGGATTGTTGTTGTTGGAATCTGTTGAGATGGGGACCCTCTTTACGGGTTGAGTACCTTTAAGTCAAAGTATGTTCAATATAGAGTTATCACCCTTCAGGATTTAATATCGTAGATATGCGAGTTTTTAATAAATAATATATTAATTAGTATTTAATCTGGGCCGGATTAGATATGTTTTTATATCTAACGCGATGCGCGAATCAGGTGATTACGAGCTATACACGTGCGTGTAACTGAATGTTACTAATGTCCAAATTTAGTTCACTGAATATTCTGCGATTATAAGGAAAAGGACCGTTGTACATCTCGTCTGTCCATCTCTGAATGAGGGTATCACCCCCCCCCCCCCTTCGGTACGCGGGATTCAGGGTGTTTTGAAGCCGTACGCGGGATTCATACCCCGGAATTAACTGGTATTCGGGTTCAAGCAAAACATCTTGGACGCAGGTTTTGATGGCGCAAAATAATATTTTGTGCTAGTTATCTGTATGAATGAGTGGGTAGAATAGCTTCTTGGGCATATTCGACCACCATGCCATCATAAAGTATCATTAATCGTATCATAACGGCCTCATAACGCCCATAATACTCTACTCCAATATCATGTCAGGTATAATGGATCATAATGTGTCTATGTAACTTCTGCTTGTATCTGTCTGACATTAAAACAGTCAATGTGTATGTCATTTATCGCATATTATTTCTTAACATGTATTCAGGATTCACCCCCCCCCCCCCCAAATTAACTAGTATTCAGGATTCAGGGGGAGGGGGTGATACCCTCCTGAATAGTCTCCATATTGCAATCATGTATTTGTTGTGCTTGGTGTGGGATTTGCTCTACAGCCGACATGTGCGTTCTCTAAGTGTGTTCTTCGTTTTATTTTCAGGGTTCTGAAGGTCATAAATGTCCAGTATGCGGCAAACAATACATGCATTTCTCATCACTCAAACGGCACAAGGTCCTCCATGAAAAAGATACACCAGAGCATCGATGTGACATATGTGGGAAGGCTTTCATGCTGAAGGACTACCTTCGACAACACCTGGCTACACACGTCAACAAGAAGATGCTGCTCACCATCATTCCACAACAACCGCCCGATCACAGCCCAATTTAGATGTGCTTCTCAAAACAGCCCAATTTAGATGTGCTGATCACATTCATTCCACAACAAGTACCGCCCGATAACTGCCCAATTTAGATGTGCTGTTCAAAACAGCCCAATTTAGATGTCACAACATCATACTTGGCATTTAAGCATCGACAGACTATCATTTCCTATATATGTGTGTAGCCAAAATAAAATCACCAACGGCTATACACGGATCATGCAACGGTTATCATGTGTCACTTCGATTGACAGCATACATTGAAACGCACAGTCCGTAGTCCGTACATTATATATATATACATAAGTCTACATATATATATGAGATGGCCGATCTTAGTTATACATATATATATATATATATATATATATATATATATATATATATACAGGAGATGAACGATCTTTCCTCAATCGTATGGGCCGGAATAATACCAGGAATTGCCACAGTGGATACGTGTTACAAACACACTCAAGACAGATGATATGATATGATAACTGACTGCAAATTGAAAACGAACATTTGCAACTACGTTCTCTGTTCGTTTGTTTGTTTGTATTTTTTTTTTTTTTTAGTATATATTTCGTCATACAATTATTCTAACTAATGTCGTCTCCTTGCAATCATTTAATTTTCAATGAAAATGTTGCTTTTCACATGCAAACATATTTTCATTACTTTTGTATATATTTCGTATCAATGTAACACATTCGTGCAGTTAATTGTGTGTATACGTTATACTTTCTTCTCAGTAAACTATACAAGTAGGCCATGCACTTGCTTGTCCGAGTTCCGCTCAGTAAACAGATCGGGTCGTTATATATACTTGCTACATCAGATCACTGACCATGCAGATGTTGGGAATATTGATATTAGATATAGAAGATCTCCAACTCGCCCACAGTTTATAGCGAAATTTACAAAACGAGTCCAGTAAAATATGTCCCAAGGCTCGGTCCAGACTAAAATTACAGGACGAGTTAGTACTTAGTCAAACATTTCCATATAATCCATAAACGTATTTACATAGGACGAGAAACTACAACGGCCTCAATATAAGGCAAGCGGGAAGTCAAGCTGGGAGTTTGTCCGCGGTCTCAGCGTCAAGAAATAGTGCCAGATAAATAATACATTTTGGGATTTTTAATGACTTAAATTTAATTAAATATTTGTTCAAACTAAATCAACAATAGTAACAATAGAGTACGGAATGTAAACAGACGACAAATGTAATTCAAAGATCACGGTTCCACGCAGCAATAGCTGCAATACATTTCAGCATGTGCACACCTGGCGCTATTTCCTGTTATACAACGGTCGTTAATTACAGGTATTATATAATGTAAAGCGAGTCGGATCATGTATAAAGAATATATACCATTGTATAATTATAACTATTCTTTAATTATCGATCTTCTTCCAAATCAACGGAAATATATCAATAAAGAGTAGAATCTAACATTGTAGGATAGCTAGTCTCGACCATGTGGCAAATTTCTTTTCAAACCTGCTCAAACATTGTCATTTTATGTACATGTATACACTATATAGTCATGTATATATGCAGTTAAAGATAATTTGCTCATGTGATAGATAATAATTTACATTTGACACTGAATACATCTTTAATAGGAATTATATAGTTCAGAATTTCTTCTGCTAGAAATTAAAATTAAAGGTACTCAATCCGATCAAGCACCCCGAAATTACTTTTTCTTGGCTTCGGGGGTAAAAAATATTTGATTCGAGTCGAGGAACCCACCCTTCAAAGCTCAGAGCGATCAGATTACTAACAATAATAACCACTTGATTTTAGAGTTATCCATCTTACACCCTGCATTTGTCCGTAATTTGTCCGTTTGAGCACGTGGAAGTGGACCAGATCTAAAAAAGTAACCAATTTCAAAAATCGATATCTGATCACTCTGAGCTTTGAAGGGTGGGTTCCTCGACTCGAATCAAATATTTTTTACCCCCGAAGCCAAAGAAATAATAATTTAGGGGGGCTTAATCGGATTGAGTAACTTTAAGTTATGTCAAAGCGAAGTATGTATGCGTCCTTATATCAGAATGCTAAAGGGGAACTATAAAATATGTTTCAAGTCATTCACTCAGTTATAAAAGAAGGAGAATTGTGCAAGATGCAAACTGTTCGATGGCATTTAACTGTACATGTTTCATGTAGTATAGTTTTTTAATATTGGTTATTAAACTTCTGGTTTCTCAATATCGTTAGTTGTTCTGGTCCACGTGTGGCTGCATGCAAAATCCATGCCGGGTTTAACTCCCTTGATGACTCGATAAGACCGCTGATATAGCCAACATTTTGTACACTGTGCACTTCCGCGATATTAATATTTATATTAAGCGACAGGAGTCACATGTTGCCCTTATCAAGCACACAAAATATCGAACAAAGTTTGTGTAATTTCGTACCTTTATAAGTTTGGAAATTCCCACTGGAACCAGCTGGAACCAAAGAACTACTTAGTGCAATGGCGTGCTTTGGTTATCCAGTTATTTTGTCAACACAATAAGTGTCTATACATGGACAACAACACGCATGGCAAACATCAGTCAAGTCAAACACTAGATCATGTCATGAATCTCTACTCAAGCTATACGCCCGTAGAGATCACATTCTACCAGCACAACACCTGGGAACATTTTTATGATTTGACAGGGAACCTTATACAGTTGAAATAATAACACTAGGAATATATTTCTTAGCTATTACCTGTTCCTTAATGATGTACTTCACTGTATGTGAAGGTCCAAACTTGAAATTGCATGCTTTTCTGTGACTTTTGTGAGCCTATATCACAATAAACATTGAATTAATTACCCAGGAGAAATTCTATAATTGTAAGCAATGCAAAGCAAAATCGCTCACAAAGTCACTTAAATCGTGAAATTTTGAGTTGGGATCTTCACCTAAGGTGAAGTATATTATTAAGGAACAGATAATAACTAAGAAATATATTCCTCGCGTTATTTGTTCGACTTTATAATCTTCCCTGTCAAAACTTCGAAAAGTTCCCAGGTTTTGTATTGGTGGAATATGATCTCTATGGGATGTTAGCCAGAGTAGAGATTCATGGCAAGATCTAGTCAAACGCGATAGTTCTAATTCCCTCATATGTCAATGAAATAACTATTAGCAGATATTTTCTACCAACCCCTGCCAATCCGGCGACTTGATCCGATAGCTGGTTGCATTGAGATTTCTGTGTTCACCATATATTTTCATTAAGATAATCATATTGGCTACCCAGTTAAGGCATAACAAATTACTACAAGCTCCATCTCACTCCCAGACCCCCACCCCACCACTTCTTATCCATGTATATACGGAACTGCACCCATTGTAAATATGCACCCGCACAATACATGCTCAAGTATAAGTAAAATGTTCATTGTGTCATTATACTTGCATAAAGGCCCTGCCCTTACAAATTAAACTTTTTGTGGGTCCTGTTATATATCTACTGTAAAATATTGAATATGAAATAAATTCCATTGAATCTTGAATCTTATCCGCGCATACTTTCAGTGTTAAAGGGGTACTGTACACTAACTATGGCCATTTATAAGACAACTCCTTTTATACTCAACATGTATGCAACAAATGAATGAATTTGAGCCATTGATTAGTGTTGTATGTATCGTTCATATGCTCCATTAACGATACATACTACATGGTAATTATAATGAAAATGAATTTATGGCTGGAGTCATAAATTCATTTTCATTATAATTACCTTGTTGTTCGCGTCATTCTTAGAGCAAATTAGTGTATTTTGCACTAATCTATGACTCAAATTAATTCATTTGTTGCATATATTTTGTTGAACATAAAAGGAGATGGTCCCATAAATGACCGGATTTAGTGTACAGCACCCCTTTGGGTTGCCTATACTTTCAAACAACTTTTTTATTGTCAAATCATAATATACTGAAATATCCATAAGTATGTGCAATAATGTTGGAAATTCATCATTGACTATGACACAGTGTTTCAGTTTGCATGACTGTTGTCATGGAATTCACAATTGTAGACATGTAAAGAAGGCATGATCTTGGGTGTATCAGTGCTGCATATCGATAACGCTCTAAAAGTAATTAAACTGTTGCTGCAGACGCCTGGTATCCTAGCAACCGTAAGCTCCGGCTCCTACTAATGCATACATGTATGAGTGGAAAGCTCCATTGATGCATGAGCAGCATGCGAAAATCGCCAACAAGACAACCGCCCTGAATCTCAGTTCGGTCTATAAGTTTTTAGTGATGGAACTCATTTCTTCTCAAACCACATAGGAAATTAGACTTTGTGGCAACGAGGTCTCCTGATCCTTAATTAGGTAAGACACTTAAAGGCCCACTTAATTTTCGAAACCCCAGATCACATATAAAATATATGCCAATCCCATAGTATATACCATTTGAAAGGGGAAGCTCCAAAACATTGTATTTTCAACTTATTCGATGTAATAAAATGTGAACATGTTGTTTTTGTTGAGATATCGACGTCTGATTTGCTCAAGTTTCTCCACATAGTCTATTATGTTCAATGGAACGGAATAACACTATATATTTAGATATAGAGTTATTCCCCTTCCATTGAAAATAAAATATAATTTAAATTCTGTTGCATTGTGGGAGCCATTGCGCGGGGGATGATTTTATGATTTCAGCTATTTTCTATTACTCTATATGGGCACCTTCTGAGATACAGACCTACCAAGTGGTGATGAATTATAGTATTTTAATCATATATTATGGCATATATTGTTAGTAAAACCGTACTACCATCAAGGCACTATAAAAGATTATCAGTGACTCGAAAACTAATGTTATGGTGCATGCACACCTATAGCTCAACCAAAATGCCTATGCACGCTGCATGACAAAACATTAATGCCTACATGACAAAATAATAATTCCTACATGACAAAACAATAATGCCTCCAATCGTTATGCCTTTTCAGGAAAACTTCTCCACTCAGCCGGTGATCCAATGTGACGTATGTTGGAAATACATGCAGGCGGACTCGATTAAACGTCACAAGCATCTCCACCATGGAATGAAGCCATTCGTATGCACTGTTTGTAATAAAACTTTCGCACTAAAAGATTATCTACGTCAGCACATGCAGAAACATGCGGCGCCGAAATACGAATGTCAGATGTGCGGGAAGATGTTCCACTTTAATGCGGGACTAAGAAGTCACATAGCCGTCCATCATAAAAACAGAGAGTGATTCAGATGCCGCCTCGAGCAATATGTTCTACAAGAAAACCAATGTCAGAAATGGTAACGCGCTCAAAGATCATATATTATATACCCATGTTTGTAATTATAGAATATAAAATATATTGGTTTCGCGAATGACCAACTCAGAATTCCGTTAAAATAACAATAACAACCAGCACCTAATTAACGAACCGGCGGCCGACTCTGCCGTCTCCGACCACAACCCTCAGTGGGCTGCAGAACGAAAAATGTCTATAAAAGTTGAAATATAAGACTTACAAATTATCTTTTTCATTTCTTTTATTTGTAATTGACATAGCTTGTCACAAACCAAAAATCAACATTATTGACATAATAATGTAAAGGACAATAAACGAAATTGAAATTCCCAACTACACATTTTACCGGACTCGGCCTCCTGGTCGCGCAGTTCGACTTTTAAACCCGTCCCAAAAATTCCATTTTTTTTTATAAATAAAACTCCCAACGTAAACTCCAGCACCCAGGCGATACACGAATTTGTACATTAGTATACACGCGGCGCGCGTAATTATGCTATTTAGGTACATGTTTTTGTCTATTTTATTCATTCTGCTACGTCATATATTTGTGGCTGCAATTAATTGCATATGAATTGATGTGATATGAGGTACAGATATATAAAATACAACAGATTGTGGAGAAGATATTTTTCCTGAAATCATGACCTCACACTTGACCTATCAGATCATATCAATGTTGCTTATAGATGCTTGCCCAACTCTCGAGTAAATTTACTGATGGTAGCAGCATGTGTGCGTCTTTTTTCACTGGTTTCGTTAGCTTCCTAGTTGATCATAAGCGTGTTGCAAAAATCAAACCCCAATCCAATATGCATGTTAATTGATCGATATTGGCATATGAATCAAAATAATATGAAATTTCTTCTGAGAATCAGATGTGGATTCGTAAAGTCAGTCGCGTCTCGTCGGAGATTCATGCTATGCATGATCGGATAATCTAATAAACGATTGAACAGTCTAAAGTTATGTCTTATAGCCCCATGCTGTGTGCTAAAGCTTAATGGACTATGGCTGCATTTCAACGCCATTTGTCCAGTAACAACCAGCTGCACCCCCCCCCCCCCCCCCCCTCACACCGCCGAGGGCATCATCTGCATACACACTGTGGCCGAAGGGGTCACTCTCACCAGTAAAAGTGCTGAAGGGTGCACATGTTTGGAAAATATATGCCGCAGGATACACAGGTATGGAAATCTCGCTTGAAATGACGTTGTTTAGTTAATGCGTTTGTCACGATTTCTGCTGTATATTCCATAGAGCAGAAATCGTGGCAAACGCATTACAAACTGTTTATATTCCAATAAAAATTAGAATGAACTGAAAACAAATTGCTGATGGGCATCAAACAGTTGAAGTAATTTACTGTATAAGCACCGAAAGAAAACCTCGTGTACCCTGAACACATTAAAAAACCTGTGTGCCCTTCAGCACTTTGGTTGTCGGTCATCAGAACAAGGTTGCATTGTTCTTCCAACAGTTTACACAGCCATTTAAAAATATATTTATATGTTTGGATCCTCCATAGATATATTGGTTTTGTCTTGAATTGTTGACTTGTTGAATTGCTTCCCCCTACCCCCTTGCTCCGGGGAACCTGTTGCTCGTCAATGAAATTCGCATATAAGCACCCCACGTGTCACTCTGTGTTGCACCAGAACAAAATGGAGCCGTTCAGATCAAACAACCCTAAGACTTTGAGGTGAGTCTGATGTATTTGTATATGCTATATCTTATACGAAGACTGGAATTTTAGATGTGATATTTCCTGTAATATATACTACATGTATAGATTAGAGATTTGATCCAATTTTCACTTTGTTTTCAGGCTGGCGAAAATACCGGTAGTTCTCACTGCGCCAATTGCAAACGACTCTTTCCAAATGGATGGGCTCTGGATAAGCATCAGGAGTTGTGCTTGACAAGACGACTGCCATTCGAATGCGACGTATGTCACATCCGGTTCGGATCGAACGGTGCAGTGAAGTCACACAGCTACAGTCACACCCACACTGCGGAACACAGCTGTACCCTTTGTGGGAAACTGTATAAGCAGAGACAGAGTCTTGATAAACACGTCAGAACGACCCATCCCAATACGACCCAACGGGGCACGACGATGTTTGATATGAGTTGAACTTTCTGAGAACAATTCCTGTGTATTTTCAGCTATGAATTACCATTCAGCATAATGCGAACCTTAAAGGTACTCAATCCGATCAGAGGGTCCTATATTACTATTTATTTGGCTTTGGGGGTAACATATATTTGATTCGAGTCGAGGAACCCACCCATCAAAGCTCAGAGTGATTAGATATCGATTTTTGAAATCTATTAATTTTCGGATATGTAGCCCACAGGTTGGCAGAACACGTGGTCAAAACGGACAAATTGCGGGTGTAAGATGGATAACTCTAAAATCAAGTGGTTATTATTGTTAATAGTAAGCACTTGATTTTAGAGTTACCCATTTTACATATCCGAAAATTAATAGATTTCAAAAATCGATATCTAATCACTCTGAGCTTTGATGGGTGGGTTCCTCGACTCGAATCAATATTTTTTACGCCCAAAGCCAAAGAAATAGTAAAATTCCTGGTAGCTAAATGATGTATTCAGGACTCCAGACTAAAATAACATGTTTGGAACAAGAATTTCCACGCGAAAGACACACGTTTTGTTTGGTATTAGATATTCTTAGCGTTTATTTCATATCTCGATATTATAGAGGGACACAACTTTTTTTTTTTTTAATATTTCAATAAAAAAATATATATTTGCAACAATTTTTCAATGGAACAAAGCAGAAAACGGTCAGATTCCAACAAAAAAATTTGAAATTCCGCTTCAGTTATCAGAATCGCTTAATTGCCCAAAAATAATGATAACCACAGTCAACTATAGTATAAAATTGCACAAAACCTGTTATTTATCAACATTTTGTTCAACGAAATTTTGCCGGTTTGTCAAATAGCTGATACAAAAAAGCTACTTGATTTTAGAGTTATCCATCATCGATATCTGATCACTCTGAGCTTTGATGGGTGGGTTCCTCGACTCAAATCAAATATTGTTTTATTCCCCCATATTTGTTTATGTTCTTGTAACTGGAGGTCTGGGACCCTGAATACATTTTTAACTCAATGTTACAGCCATATAAACTGCATGGACGATATAATCATTAAGTATTGTCGAATAGTAGACCACCTAGCTGGTTAGTCCATGTAAGTTTCCTTCGACGTAAACCAGCTAGTAATATCGATTGGGATAATGCTGAAGCTCGTGGTGTAAATCGCCAATCCCACTCGTGGATTAAATTTGTTATTCAGAAACACCATGCGTATATTCTATATATATTTGAATATCGGGGCTCAGCGTTGTTGACCCGCTCACATAAAATCCACAATAACTGTAATAATATGTCACAATTGTGATATAAGCCGGTTTAATTAGACCATAGAAAATTATATATTTATTCTGAACTTCATAAGAGTTGCCACCTGTAATGTCTATATTGACGATCTGAATAAACTTAATTGAATAATAATTAATTGAAAGGAGAAATGTAATGCGAAAAACATACTTTATCACATTGTTAGATAAATACGAACTCATTTTACCTCGCGAAGTGACAATGTGAATTAAATGTAAACAAACCGAGGTTATACTGGTAATTAGGCGGCATATTATATGCACAATTTAACACGGACGTTTGATTATAATGCATCAGTATGCCAGTCAGATGTCATTCTTCCCGATATACATGTATATAGCACCATGTATTGATGTGTGGGGTATAAAACCGACACAAAGTCCCACCACTGCACCTGGGCGTAAAGTCTGCTATAGAAAGATATATACACGGGACTTGGGCGTAAAACAACATTTTCCCAAACGATTTCACTAGCTGGTTTATATACGTCGAAGGAGACTCAGAAGTTGGACTACTAGCTGGTCTGCATCAGATGGATCGACGAACATCGGCAATATATACTCACGTGGTCTAGAATACACAAACACCGTGATAGCATATCTTGGGTGTTTAAAGGTTCTCAATCCGATCAGAGGGTCCTATATTACTATTTCTTTGGCTTTGGGGGTAAAAAATAATTGATTCGAATCGAGGAACCTACCAATGAACGTTCAGGGTGATCAGATATCGATATTTGAAGTTTTGTTATTTCTATTCTTTCTGTCCCAGAACACGCCATCAAAAGGATGTTCTCGGTCAAAATTGCGCACTTGATTTTAGAGTTATCCATCCTTGTCTGTTTGAATAGTATTTCTGGTGTACACATCTCGAGCAAATTACGAAGTTAGGGGCAATTATTAGTACTCATCTCGAGAAAATAACAATTTTCAAAAATCAATATCTAATAACTCTGAGCTTTGTTTGATGGGTTCCTCGACTCGAATCAAATATTTGTTTACCCCCAAAGCCAAAGAAATAGTAATATAGGACCCTCTGATCGGATTGAGTACCTTTAATGTTAACTGCCGCCAATACGGAGATAAGGGCGTGAATACCAACCCGTAAACATGGCATCATGCTGTTACTGGTCTTGTTCCGGGTGATCGAATCTTCCAGTTCAAAATAACTTCCTGGTATAGTCCATCGGAGTCAGATACCAGACGCTCTAAACGCACCAGTATAAGTTAACTATACAGACCCACATTTGGGTCTGATTACTTGTTGTGGACTTTCTATTTCTCGAATCCCAATTCCACGTCAGAAGCGTCAATCATAACTCATAGTAGCACCAATATAACAGTTTACAATCGGGGCGTTTAACCCTTTACCCAACAAACCGGCCAAAACCGGCCAAATAAAGCTTCAACAGCCTAAAATATCTTCTGTCTGTCTCAATAGAACCATACAAATATGGATATCATTGGAACCGGCTCCTTGACCACATTGTGATAGTTACAGTTATGCCATGTGCCAATGCATTCTCTTATATATGCGAGTCGACCATAGGTCGCCTCGCATATATAAGAGAATGCATTGGCCTAAAAAAATCTTTTTTTAACACTTTTTACCATTTTTTCTTACATTCTTTAACAATTTTATAATTTTTAATGTGTTAAGCCAATGCATTCTCTTATATATGCGAGGCGACCTATGGTCGACTCGCATATATAAGAGAATGCATTGGCACATGGCCGTTCTCAATCCGATTCGATGGTCCCCATATATAATCAGATTCCAACAACAAAATTGTTTGAAATGTCGCTTCAGTTATCTGAATCGATTAATTGGCCCAAAATAATGCTAACCACTGTCAACTATATAAAAGTATAAAATTGCCCAAAACGTTTTATTTATCAACATTTTGTTCAACGAAATTTGGCCGGATTGTCAAATATCTAACACCCAAAGCCACTTGATTTTAGAGTTATCCATCTTCATCCGCAATTTGGTCAGAGATCGTCGGCTTGACGAATATTTGCCAGGCCGCCACAAATTTCAAAAATCTATATCTGATCACTCTGAGCTTTGATGGATGGGTTCCTCGACTCGAATAAAATATTTTTACCCCCAAAGCAAAAGAAATAGTAATTTGGGAGCGGTAATTCGGATTATGCATCTCAAACGTAGCGCATGTATATAGTGCGATGTGACGTAATTTGGGGAAAGACCGCAAGCGTTAAGAGAAATGAAAGGTTGGCGGGAATACGATGGACTCAGTACTGTCATCCGTATGAATCTGATATATTGAGTGTAAACAGACTGTAAACGCACGCTCACACGGAACACAAACCACCTGTAAACTTACATGTATTTAAGCGCCCGTTTTTTTAAAAACACTGGACGCATTATGTTACCGTGAATTTATTTATTGACGTAGTCTCCCTTTAAAAGAAAAATGCGTTAGAGGTCCATCTAACGCAGCAATGCGCCGTTGAGTATTGCGGAAAATTACTGTCTGTATTGCAGGGACTCAGGGATGTTGAAGTGGGTTCATGCGAATTTCATAAACTCTGTAAAACAGCTACCATCAACAAGAATGAAACAGTAGATTGATTGTGTTCTTATTCTCATTCATTAACCCTTTACCCAACAAACCGGCCAAAACCGGCCAAATAAAGCTGCAACAGCCTAAAATATCTTCGGTCTGTCTCAATAGAACCATACAAATATGGATATCATTGGAACCGGCTCCTTGGCCACATTGTGATGGTTACAGTTATACCCTGTGCCAATGCATTCTCTTATATATGCGAGGCGACCATAGGTCGCCTCGCATATATAAGAGAATGCATTGGTCTAAAAAAAATCTTTTTTTAACACTTTTTACCATTTTTTCTTACATTCTTTAACAATTTTATAATTTTTAATGTGTTAAGCCAATGCATTCTCTTATATATGCGAGGCGACCTATGGTCGACTCGCATATATAAGATAATGCATTGGCACAGGGCCGTTCTGTTGGGTAAAGGGTTAATAACTCTCCAATAATGAGATTTCCCATGTCCGAACCATTGTTATGCAAACATTACTGTTACAGTGGAATTGCCGATAAAAATACAATTTGACCAATAAGATAAACAAGTTTAGTCAAAACTAGACGGCAAACATTGGAAAAGGTCAAAGCATTGAAAAATATTCTGAAAATCTTATTCAGACTAAACTATTTGAACTTACTACACGATTAGCAATGTGTGTTGACAAATCAATGTAACAGTTTTGTTTCCATAACAATGGTTTCAACACGCGAAATGTCAATGAATATGAGAAGAAAGTGTGTCTATTTATCCATGTTCTTCTTATAGTGGTGGTGATTTTACACTTCATCGATGGCTATATATGTGTTCATAGTAGCATTAGTCGCTGCTGTTAGCTATATAATGGTGCATGTTTGTAAACTGTAATTGACTGATTATTTGTCAACGTCGCACTTCAATCATCGACAGTTTATAACTATCGTTACCTGACGTGGGGAAATATATAAAAGGTATATTCTATATCAACATGGAAGTCTGCGAAAGTCTACGAATACATCAAACATATTATCTTATAGTTTTATATGCGACGGCTACCATCCCTGGTTATAAGTGGTCCTGCTAATAAGTTATGATGTTGGTGGGTCCTGCTGAATTGCTATGATCCTGGTGGGTCTTGCTAATTTTCTATGATGTTGGTGGGTCCTGCTGAATTTTTATGATTCTGGTGGGTCTTGCTAATTTGCTATGATGTCGGTGGGTCCTGCTGAATTGCTATGATGCTGGTGAGTCCTGCTGAATTGATATGATGTTGGTGGATCCTGCATAATTGCTATGATTCTGGTAGAGCAAAGCGATGTTGTTAAAAAAAATGACCGTTATTTGTTTTATGTTGTCATTTACTAATCCGAGCGATTTGAGCACAAACCAATGTGTGCGAAACATTCAAAAACATGTCTGTCTAATTTTAAATATTTTTAAAATAATGATGGTGCTGGTTCTTTGCAAAACGACAGGAATAGGTTCTTATTTATTGTCGTTCTTCAACAACCAACACAGTCATACTAATTCACAATATACATGTTTTTTTTTTATACACATTGTGGCATTTCCTCGGTTTGCTCAGATCATCCAACTTGAAACAACGCGAATATAACAACATCAAATAAAATGTTCATAACAAAATTATAAAACACACATCGCTTTCCCTATATACCAGTATCATTGCAATTCAGCCGCCAGTATCATAGCAAATTGCCAAATTAGCAGGACCAATTAACCATGTGTGGCTACGATGGTGGACTATAGTTCAGTTATCATTGGACTAATTTCCCTGCTACAAATCGATATGGAATTGTTTTGCGCACGATAGTCTGTCGATGATTGTTGTTGTCATTGTTCAATCTACCCCCTCCCAATTTCACTTTAACTGCATGTATATACTGTATATATGACAAGCATGTACATCATTGATATTTTTCATAATCCACTTCTATTTCGTTCAGTTTTAAATATGTATAATAAATTTGTCTTTAATCATATCGATGTCGTATTTGCGTTAAACCTCGGCGTATGGACAAGAGATATCATTATTTTAAACCCAGCTCCTGTGTTCTTCCTCGCCCTTCTATTTCCCGAATGGACACCTTATACCATGCTTTATACCACAAATCGACATATGTAATCTAGAACGATCATGACTCACAATCAGTGTTCGCGCTGGACCGAAAAATTTTGTGGCCAAAAGTTTAGCCAAATGAAAAAAACTTGGGCCAAATTAAAAAAAACTTTGGCCAAATTAAATCCTCAGTTTCTCGGCGCTTCACAATTAGTGACTAAAATATTTGTTTTAAACTTTATTTATTACTCAGAGTAAAAACATAACTGAAACAACACAAAAACAACACCAACACTGCTCCCAATGTGTAATGCACAATGAGCTCACATGGAGACATCTAACAGAGAACTAGTTCGGCACTAAACCCGCATACAAACACAAATATGTACATACAGCTTATGAACCATACGTAATTAATATCCTTGTCGGTAGAAGTGTGCTGCTCATTTGCATAAGGGATATATGTAACTTTGAAACATGACACGTCAGCATGCGAGACTGCAGAGCTGCTGTTTTTTTCTGGTTACACATATATGAATGCATTGTTCGTGTCAAAAATATCCTAGTATGCATACGTGCCGGAAAAAATTTAGATAATTGCGTCGACAGTATATATGTACAACGCTGTGTACAACACAAAACAAATGTTATAGTGCATGTTTGCGTATGTTTCGAACAGATTTGTATCGGAATATATATCTTCAATTGTGTTCACGGTTAAGTGCACATGCAAACACCGCTAACACGAACCATGTCAAGTGGCGTGGTTTTTTGTTCTTAGTCGAGGACTATTTTTTTATACAGAAAATCGTTCTTAAATGTTTCATTTATCAATATTTGTCGGAATTATTCATCGGTATGAAAGTAGTTCATCCTTGTATTTTTCATAACTGTGTTTAAGTCGGTTAAAGCATGCATGGACTCGCAATTGGACATTCGGAAACTAGAAGATCTCGCCCTTCGAGTTCGGCCATCTATTTCCTGAATGTCCAGTCTCTCGTCCATTAACCCTGCTGCTTCGTGCATTCTTAAAATTATATGAGATAATCATGTTGAAGGCCATGCAGGAACATAGTTTATACATCACAAATCAAGTCTCTAAACCAAAGCGGTTTTGATTTTAAATTTGTTTAAACGTTTGTCTGGCGGGATAAACCAGTGCCGATATGAGCTGTGGGAAAACTCATATTTATGTTCCTGACCCTGAACGTCTGAAGCGACGGTTTAGATATTGCATTAGTGACGTAGGTTCCTGGCCCTGTGTGTGTGGTGTCCATGCACGTTCTTCAAGTTGTATATAAAGTGATGCATACCCTGAAGCCACAAGAATCAAGGGGTCATATCACTCGCCAAACTGTTCATATACACCCAACCACGAATCTGGTTTTGGGAGGGGTGCACACATGTTACCAGCGTTTGTACAATTTCCGTAACATTATCATTTAATTACATATAATTATTATTGGCATGATAGTTTCAACAATGGAAGTTTCCACAATTATTAATTATTGTTGGCGTAGCTTACATTTGCTATGCGACAAGGCGTCTGCAGAAATAGTTCAATTAGTTTTACAATGCCCGTCCATACCATATGCTATATAGTACACCGGGAACAAACAATCTTTTCGTCTTAAATTGTGAAATATTTGACTATAGTGTCACGAAAATAAAAAAAATAGTGTTATAATCAGTGGTTAATTTCCAACATTATCACACAAATCAAAATATAGTACATTCAGTCACTGATTGGTATTCAGTCACTGATTGGTAGAATATATCTGCTAATAAGTATTTTATTGACAGCTGTAGAAAGCTTCATTGAACATATTGTTCAATATTAGGGATGAAAATCCCACCCCTGTCGCCACGTTTGTCGTTTCACTGCCTGACCTATATATCTGCAAACAACCGAGACGGAACTAGATCATGCATCCCCGGTATATCTCGGCTGTTACCATGGTTACCCATGTTACTTAGGTTCAGTGAAAATTATCCAAGAACCGTTCACAATGTTCCAATTCGGACCACTATTTTGGATCCACCAGGTCCGGTTCCGTGATTTTACTTAACTTTCCATATATGGAAGTCATGAATAATTCAAAAGCTCCATATATGGAAATGCTACTCCAAAACTTTGACCTGTAGCACTGAAACCACGGAACCGGTGGTGGATGCATCTATGAAACCACGGAACCGGACCTGGTGGTTACAGAATGGCCGCGAGTTAGTGATAGGGCATATTTGTACGCGTTTTCGTATAATATTATAGAATCCGAGGCTGAGTCTTATGATATACTGTCTGTACAGTGGGCGACACACATCCGGTCACCGGAACATGATTTTTAGAAGTTATTGCAACACAGCCATGTGCATTTCAACATCTATGCGTCATCGATGATAACTAAAGGTAGTATATAGAGCCATGCAAGTTTGTTATGTGTGAGTTTATGCTTGTAGAGACACCGACAAATAGCTGTTTGAATACAACTTAAATCGTTCTACTCGTTTGCGTGAACTTAGATGTTCGTCATTGAACTGTTCAAAGTCCGTACCCGCGCGTTTCTGGGACGACAAACTTGACATCGAAATATAGAGCTTATCGTACTGGTCACTGTTACAAAGAAGGCAAGTTTCGGTGATAATTTTTCAACTCACCGTTCCGAATTAATACGAAAATGCGCACAATAATTCCACTTCCGTTCCTTCACCAAGCATCGTGCAGCTTCCCACTTAAAGGTACTCAATCCGATCAGAGGGTCCTATATTACTATTTCTTTGGCTTTTGGGAGTAAAAAATATTTGATTCGAGTCGAGGAACCCACCCATCAAAGCTCAGAGTGATTAGATATCGATTTTTGAAATCTATTAATTTTCGGATATGTAGCCCACAAGTTGGCAGAACACGTGATCAAAACGGACAAATTGCGGGTGGTAGATGGATAACTCTAAAATCAAGTGCTTACTATTAACAATAATAACCACTTGATTTTAGAGTTATCCATCTTACACCCGCAATTTGTCCGTTTTGATCACGTGTTCTGCCAACTTGTGGGCTATACCTATCCGAAAATTAATAGATTTCAAAAATCGACATCTAATCACTCTGAGCTTTGATGAGTGGGTTCCTCGAATCGAATCAAATATTTTTTACCCCCAAAGCCAAAGAAATAGTAATATAGGACCCTCTGATCGGATTGAGTACCTTTAAGGTGTGTATAGTAATTTGACTTCGCAATCAACATCGCGTATACCAGCCTTTTATTTGAGGGGGCATGAATCCTGAATATTGGGTAACAGCGATGGGGGGTGTTGTATACCGCGTATACCACAATGGGGATGGGTGAATGACTCCCTGCACTGTCTGCACCAAATATGGCTGAACGATATTCACATTTCCTATAAAGATCCTATTGTTGTGACTTCGTAGAACAGCTCAAAGCATTTAGAGCCTCCAGTCGCTTTACTCACTGACAAGTTAACGTGGCAAGTCTAAAATTGTTACATGTGCGTTTCTTCGTATTCCAAGCTATAAGACCTATAATGTATACTTGAATATTTATCTTTGTTTTCCAGGACGCAGCCAATTCCAGTAAATACCTCTCCCGTAAATTCCTCTGCACAAACTGTAGACGGAAGTTTCCCACCAACTGGGGACTGGAACAGCACCAAGAACATTGCTTGACAAGATTATTGACATATGAATGTGCAATTTGCCACATCAGGTTTGACTCAAGCAACGCGGTGAAATCACACAGCTTCAGCCACGCAGACACCGCATTACACATGTGTCCATACTGTCGCAAAATGTACAAACAGAGGCAGGGGCTACGGAAACACGTGAGGATGAACCACGGAGAAAGGACGACCAACACGAAATGAGATGGCTAGGTTCCAGATCTCAAGAAAGTTCAATGTATTTTCTCAAATGTATATAATTTATATATAATTAAAAATATGCCATGGCATGTCTTACCTATCCATGAACAATATAAATAAACTAGAGACCTTTCGCAAAATCACGATTACGATTACGGATAAGGACAATATCCTGCTACTGTATACGGCAAAAAAATCGATCATTACACACGGGAGTTCTAATGTGAGACAAAATATACCCCTCGCAGTCAAATTATGTGAAGATGTATCAAGGGTGTGCATGATGCCATCGGCCCTGCTTGGGGACTCTCTAACATTATCCGTGTGGTGTATGACACACGGATAAGAACATGGGATCTGAAAGAGACACACATTACTTTTTCCATCAAATATATATGTGTAACTGAATATAGTGGGGCATGTGCCGTCTCAAAAATCAACCATCGTATATAAGTTGTGATGGTGTCCACTTTACTGGGACAATATACCCTATACGTAATCGTAATAGTGATTTTGCAAAAGGTCTCTATTATTTTCTCCAGAACAGCAAAACCATGCATGCAGTGTACTCATATTTTATGTGAATGAACATGCTTCATGTAGATTTACTCAATCGGCCGAGTGATCTATTATATTGGTGGATCATTGTGGTATAACAGACATACAGGGTTCTGTGCAGGTGCATGCATGGACGTGTCTATATAGAGGGTCTCCGCTTGGGGTGGGTGTGTCCACCTTGGAATTTCCAACCACGCCTCCCACTACTGTATTCTGAATTGACCAATATATACCATGGTTCGGTCCAGCCTTATGAATTGTTTAGATCTGAAACTTGCAAAATCCTAGCATCCAGTCTGGCATCAAGCTTTCCAAGTGTTGGAAATTTCCAACCTGATACGTCCCCCCCCCCACCCCCATGGAAAATCAAACCACGAGAACAGTTTCAACCGATTGGCACTGGTGTGAAATTGCCAACAAATGCAAACAAATGTGTCAATTTAGGATGAAATTTCCAACTGTTGAACATTTTGACCAAAGTTGGGGTGGGGTGAGTCAAAAACATACTATACCCCCCCCCCCCCTTCCGTCGCCAAGCCCTTATGCATAATATAAGATTTATGGAGGCCAGAACTAAGTATGAGTGTCCATTGCTTCAAATGTGCTTGTTTCAGTTAACTTGAACTAATTCTCATTTCTTGTAGAAATGACCATGCTAGTGTCGATCGAACTGGCACATCGAGATGTCCCTCAACTCAGATCATATAGGTTGAAGATAAAATCATGTATGATTTCTTCCTGTATATAGACAATAGAAACCACAATTCATTGTGTGAGGAACATGTTTAACATCCGTTATGTATATGCATTAATTGTCACGGAAAGCTTTGAACTATATATAGTACATCACTGTAATTATTTCATCACTGTATTTATTCATGTATACTGTACAATTACATTTACTTACATTTTACTATGTACACACTATGATGTAATAGACCTAATTGTTTTTTACCTTTTATTTGTTTCAGACACGATACCCCGGATACAGGTGCGCATGTGCGATGACCTTCATAAGTATTGTGGACTTGCGAAATCACAGCCGCACGTGTCCGAAAATGGAACATGGGTGCGATGTGTGTTCTGAGCGCTTCTCTTCACGGGCTAAACTGGCCTCTCACCTCCCAAGCCATTCTGATTCTCCTATGTTCACATGTGAATACTGCGGAAAGAAATACCGGCAGCAACAGAACGTCAGACGGCACATCAGAACAAAGCACGAAGCACATGACTCGCATGAAAGAAAGGACACATAAGGACCTGTATTATATATACAAATATTAAATATAGTGTAAATGCGTTAATTGCAATGTGATTGGCCACTTCGGTGTCACACCTGTGCCCTATACTATAGAACACAATTATTGTAATCACAAGCTTCTGTGGGGCACACAAAAGGTGTCGATTACCATTGACCTCCACTCTTATTCTAACATTGTATAGGCGACTTCTTGTAATGCCGCGTTCACATGCATGGTGACCAATAAAATAATAGGTTTTCCACATGTGACTTGATTGACCAATGAAAAAAAATGATTCCTCGGAGACACTCATTGATATGTTATCGCTAGTGCATGGGTGATCCGCGTTCAATTTGATTAGTGGTAATCGGTATCCTTTAAATAATAGCCCAGTGAGTACGCCGCAACCGTTCGTGCATTGTGTTATATTTCATCAATGGTTATCGTCTGTTCCAACAATTCAAGTTGTACGATGTATTTCAATTTCTAGTTGTGTTGTCATTCAGAATCGCTGGAGTATTCTATTGATAATATGTACAAGAGACGTAGCTAGAGGGTCTCAGGTGCAGGTTTAAACTCCAAGTTGTGTACCCCCAAAGGAGACCCTCTAACAACGTCCCTGCACGAACGTCATAATTGGTCAATACTCCAATACAGAATTTAGGTTGTTTGCCACGAGACAACCGCTTGATTGCCGCAGTGTGAATGCCATTCTGATCAAACCCAATCACCCATCGGCAATGAGCCCACAAGCACACGAGTATAATCTACACTATTACAATACAGTGGTCTATTGCACTTGACGCCTCCTGTGTACCTCCCATAACCTTGTGATTAGAATTATTATGGTCCATAGTATAGGGCCATGGTAGTAATTAGACGTGGCTACACGTATATATGCCATGTCACTAACTCGCGGCCATATTGGTTCCGGTTCCGTGGTTTTACTTAGCTTTCCATATATGGAATTCATGAATAATTAAAAAGATCCATATATGGAAATGCTACTCCAAAACTTTGACATGTAGCACTAAAATCACGGAACAGGGGCTGGATGAATCTATGAAACCATGGAAGCGGACCCGGTGGATCCAATATGGCCGCGAGTTATAGTGACAGTGCGTATTGTGGTGTGGATTTGTCCACATATACCGGTAAAGATTTAAAACTGTCGAAGAATCATTTGTCCAGTTAGGTAACAAGTTGATTTCCTCGACAGACCTATATCTACCCCGATTATGTCTGTAACATCACTGTTATTTAACGAAAATAGCAACAGGGGCCAGATGTGACATGGCTGCACCCAACGAATCTGACCTTTGCTATAAGCGAAATCACTTGCTGGCGGCTACAAGATGGCCGAGTCCGGGGAATCTCATTCTTATCGGTTCCGATTCCTAAATTATACCAGTGAATTCTAGACAGTGAGTATAGACAACCAATTTTCACTCAATAATGTCAATATGGGAACATTAAAGGCCCACCTAATTTCGAACCCCAGATAATTTTATATAAAATATATGCCACATTATATACCATTTGAAAGAGGGAGCTCCAAAACATTGTATTATCAACTTATTCAGTGTAATAAACCGTGAACACAGGTGAACATGTTGTTTTGTTGAGATATCGACTTGGTGTTCTGTGCTCAAGTTTCATTATTTTCAATGGAAGGGGAATAACTCTATATCTTAAGATATAGAGTAATTCCTCTTCCAATAAAAATAAACTATAGTTCGAATTCTGTTGCATTCTAGGAGCCATGGCGGGGGAATGTTTGTATTATTTCAGCTGTTTTCTATTACTCTATGTGCACCTTCTGAGACAAAGACGTTCCAAATGGTGATGAAATATAGTATTTTATGGCATAGATTGTTATTAAAACGGTATCAAGGCACTACCAAAAAAAATAATCAGTGACTCGAAAATTAAATGGAACTTTAACTGGTTCGCGCTGCATGCTTTGAAGTCATTTCCTCCGACTATATAGATAAGATAAGATAAGTTTAATTGGCAAAAACATCCTTATAAGGACAGTATGCATACATAATAACATATAATTGTACATTGTGTATTGAACAGTATAATAAATTATATTAATATAAGGTCAAGCTGAATGTGCAATGGATCATCTATTCTGTATTTGTTCATTGATTTATGATACGATGCTCATCACGTGCGGAGAATAATCTTCGGATCATATGACAAATTGAAGTGCATGTATTTGACACATTGTTGGATAAGATTTTGACAAGCTGTTCAGTTTGGGTCATGCTTTCAAAGTCTGAGAACTGTGTCTTCATAAGGTTTGTGAGCTCGAGACGTTGTGTGCGGTAAGCGCTGCACTCTAAAAGAAAATGTTTTTCATCTTCAATAGCATTATCGGAACAAAATATATATTATAGGCAACAATGTTCCCAAGAAACCTCCATCGTTATATGGAATAAGTATTCCTTGATATTTTCGCAATTGACCGAGACATGTGTGTAAACCCGCATCATATAAACAACACCACTAGCCATATATAGCCACACCTGGTTAACCCTTTGTAAATGGATTCACACATTCAGTGATAAATGTATACACGTGCAGGATGGGTCTATTGTTCATTTGAATGGGTGTTCGTGATAAATTAGAAGACGACAGAAAGACAAAAAGATAATACAAGCGCCGAAGGATGTTCCTATTATTTGGTGGGAAATGTTCAGATAATAGCGAGTTTGCGATTTCAAACCGGTACGGGTATGGGTACGCGTACGGGTAGCTATCCGTACCGGTACACGTTTTGTAATCGCAAACTGTTTTACGGGTAGAATTAATCACATCGACTGCATGGTAATGTATGGTGAGCCAACTGCAACAAAAAATATATTATAATATAGATAGATTGTTATTCGCATTCGCTTTATTGTCCGATGTTATACATACCGTTATGGATTGTTGGAAATTTGTATTTAGATTAGATGGGCGGGCCTTAAGTTAATCAGTTGCTTTCACCGGTGGCAGTTGGAAGGGGTTGGTGCTTTTCTTTCACTCATCTTGATAGCATTTTCAACAATTGGATTATACAAGTCATAGACCGATCGAGTGTTGACTATAACTCGGTTGGAATTTTCAGACTTAGAAAATAGATTATGATAGCTCAAATATACAATTACGTTAAATTTTCCAACCAATAATCGGTATAAAATGTATTGTTTTAGACCCAGGGTCTAATAATGTGGTGCATGTACTTTCAGTCAGATATAAGACCGAATTTGTCCTTTATTTTAGTTAGGGAATATTTAGTCATCGTTGGTTTGAAATCTCTCAATCGATCGAAGAATCGGGACAAGGGAATATTTATCCCAAGAATTGGGATTTTTGTCGGGATCTAAACCCGGTGGTAGGTTTGAAAAATTGAACTTTGGTAGCAAAAAGGTGTTAAAATGTAGTCTGTTTATTTTAATGTATTGAATAAATAAAGAGCGTTTGCTTCACTTCTGTGCGAAACACAGAAAACAGCTGAAACTCGTTCTGATTATGCTTAGATTTTGTAGAGTAATATGTATAGGTATTTCGTGTCTTTAGATACCTATATTATCCCCGCTACAATATACACAAGTATTGTGGTTCAAATGCGTCATGTCCGTTCAGATAGTAAATTTTAAAATAAGAAATCAGTCACCACCTATATATATATACGATAAAGTAACTAAACGGTTGTATTCAAATGTACAGTGCATAGATTAATCCACGATATACTGATTCCCTTGTACAAAGGGTTGACACAGGGACGTGACGACAGGGGTGTCTCGCCCCCAACTTTGGTCAAATCTTCAACTGTTGGAAATGTGATATACCTGAAACAACATTTGTTGGAAATTTCACACCAACAATATGTTGAAATTGTTCTCGTAGTTTGATTTTCCAAAAAATTATTAGTGGAGAAATTGTAGTTTTTAGACCAACATTTGCATATTTTACTAGTATTAGCAAACAAATTGGACTGAAATGGCTATCAGAAACTGTTGAAAATTTTCCAACCTTTGGGGGGGGGGGGTGTCAGGTCTAAAAAATTACAACAATTGGAAAGTTTGATGCCAGTCTGGATGCTAGGATTTAGCAAATTTCATGTTCAGATTTCAAAAATATCTCACACCGGGCCGAACCATGGTCGATCCGACCAGGTGTCCTAACCCCTCCCGAGTGGCCAGTCAGTAACTGATAACTAATTTAAGAAAATACAATTCTGGGTGAATTTGCATGGCGTTAGACCACTGGATATAAGGATATTAGGATTTTTCAGGCTCAGATCTGCACATTTTCTTGTACTGCATGGTCGACCCATTGGATTATCCCCCCCCCCCCCCGACTAGTGACAAAACGACTACTGATTTATTTAGAATATGCTACCACCCAGGCGGTTGTGAGGGACCAGTTGGGAAAAATCAAAGCCCAACCCGGGGGTGCAAATGGAATTACACGCAAACTTGTGAATTTGATATGGTTCAAGGGGTGTAGTTAGAAATTCGAAGGTGGACACCCCTCCTTACGCGGAGACCATATATAGTCACGTCCCTCCAATGGGTCGAGACTGTGTGTATAGAGCACTATATACTCACTCTATTAACGACAACCTGTCATTAATGCGTGATAAAAGTTGTCAGTCAAATGATCGGCCTTCCGTATTTATCTAAGTGCTATAGAAGCCGCCTCGAGAATTTGAACATAAAACCTGGCTTAAAATGACAACTTTTAAAATCAATGTTGTTTGCTCATGACATCTTGCAATAAATAGGTTAACGCGCAGCTGACTGGAATTTCGTGTAATTCATGAACCTTGCGTGAGAAAATCGTAGTGAAAGGTTACCGGACTCATCTACCCGTTACAAATCGCTATCGCTTTATGAGCTGCATTGAAAGTACACAAGAGACCATGACGATGTTCACCGATTTACCCGTACCGCGGCGTTCCCGTCGGACGGGTATCGCAAACTCGCTAATATAATTTCAACACGAATGGTCGTTTTGTTGAACTTATTATTTGAAAATTTCTTGTGGGAAGTTTGGATCTACTCATCCATGAGAATAATTAAAAATAGAAATGGTTTATTGAACATTTACTAAATTATTGTGATATTTGGCTAAATATTGGATAGCCATAGTAAGTTTTATATATTTTGAATTCGTATAAGATATTCCCCTGGCTGTCGGGTATTTGGCAAAATAATCACCGAGGCGCCACCGAGGTTTATATATTATATCGAATATCCGACGGCCGGGGGGGGGGGGGGGGATTTTACTCTATGTATGACTAAATTCTTCGACACACCCTTTACATGCCAGTGATGCCACACCCCTCAACCCTCAACAGATCTTAAATGGTTCTTCTGGGTGACCTTTATATAGATGGGAGCCATCAAATATTTATCAATTATAGTTTTTTCACTGGTTCCAGTCTGACTACCTGTATTCTTATGCTATGAAATATTGATATGCCCAAATAGAGGATACACCAAAGCGCCCTATCCCCACTTGCACTCATGGTTTAGTTACTATGGATACTCGCGCCGGTATTTTACTCATCCAACCTCCCTGGACCATCGCTGAACAGTATGAGCATGTAGTCTATTATGTTACAATGTACAATTAAGGATTTTCTTCTCTTCCCGGCAACACTTACAACAACAACAATGTTTGTTTATAAAACTATTTAACCCTCTCATGACGGGAGCTGCGCTGGTGCATCATTAAAACCATATGCCAGTGCATTCTCTTATATATGCGAGTCTCCCAAAGGAAGCCTCGCATATATAAGAGAATGCACTGGCTTATAAGGTCAAGGTAAATATTGTTAGGCCAATGTATTCTCTTATATGTGCGAGGCTCCATATGGCAGACTCCCACATATAAGAGAATGCATTGGCACAGGGTTTTCGCAAAATTTCAGGAAGGGCTAAGGCACTTTTTAATCTTTATACTCAAACACACAGGAGAAGTATCTGGTTTTATACACACTTCACTTAAAAGTATTTTTAAAGATGGTCTATCTCTTCCTATAACAAGTGTTATATAGTTTCCTTAGCTATAAAATAATAGATAATGATCGAGGACCCCTGTCTGGCAACGCATCTATCAATTAATATTGGTTATATTTCAAACTGTCTGGTGTAATCAATTTGGGACATTTACGGCTCGCGTATGTTCGGTGCATAATAAGTGGGATAACACTCTCTAAAAAATATATAAAAGGTAACGAAAAAATGTCCCAATTATTTATCGCATTATATAAGAAAATATCGATATAAAATGAACACTAATTGATAGAAGCGTTTTCCAGACATGTGTCTTCGACTCGTATATTATTTTATACCCGGAAACTATATAACACTTATTTAGGAAGAGATATAGCAGCTTTGACATGTTTCTTTTCAGTCAACACTATTGTAATTAAAATAGGAAACAAATTATTTCAAAGAGATACATTGTTGTATATATGCATGACCCAGAACTATTTGTTTGACCATTTTTGTTACAGGCTATCAAAGGGATGCATTATTATGTTGTTCAAATCACAATTTTAAGTATATGGGGCACGGTCCACGTTACACCTGTTTGTTAAATATGTTTTATCCGATCTGACATTGATTTAGTCAAAAGTCCCTGCCAATTCTCTGCTTTATCAGACGAATACACATGAATAGTATATGCAATCAACGCTTTCGAAACTTGCTGATACTATTATTATTGCAAACAATAAATGACAAATATTGATATCTATTGGCAAGGTTTAAAAAAAAAAGATAAGTCATCACTTTCGAGTTCTGAATACTTCTTTTTGGACTAATTGGATGAAGATGGCCAGCCGTTTTGCAATTGTTTTCAATAATAAAGTTCCATCTGCGGCCCTAGAACAAGTCTTCTTGGTGCAAAACAGCCTGGAATGTCATTTGAATTTATGATTTTATTACCAAGTCCCGTCACGTTACTCTTCTATAACGGGCTTTCATTGAGAAGGCGTACAACATTTACGCGTGGACCCCGGGCATTCACGTAAACCCCTGAATTAATCATCTGACATGTCCGCGATTACTCTACCTTCAAAATGGTATATCATATAACGTGCTAGAAAAAGGTAAAGTGATGATACGATCTCGTTTAATGTATTGCTTACTTACATATTCTGATATATGTATAGCGCGACAAATCGAAATTTTCTGGAAAACAAAGCTTTGTTCACTTATAAATCTCGTTGCTTAGACATTCAACAGACCTCTGATATACGTATGTTTGATATTGCCATACTTGGAAAATGCGGCCCTCTATGTTCATATACGCAGCGTGTCAATTCGATCTAATCCGAAGACATACACGTACATTCTGTTATATCGATATAGAAGAGTAACGGGGTGGTACTCGGTCCAAAACAGTACCAACCCGGCCAACCGATCGATACCCCAAGCTGTGTTGGACCGAGAAGACTTGGTCCACTGCGACACATGCCCTAGCCCAAAATAGAAGTGTTATTTTAAATATTGTTGACGGCGTGGAAACAATCGGAAGGCGCGTATACACCTCCATTTCAAGTTTGCTCCATTTGATTTCTCAGGTAGGTCTGAAAATGTATTCTTTATCTAACCCTGTAGCATATGTACTCTACAAGTTGCCCCAATATACAAAACTGAAGTAACAACATTAGTGTCGTTTCTCTTCCAGGTTGGCCCCATAAAGTGCGCATGTTCAATGATCTTCGATGACCTTGAGGAATTCCGCAGCCACGAGAGTTCCTGTCCTTGTCGTCCATATCAGTGCCACCTCTGCCCCAAGCGGTGTGCCAACAACGGTCACCTACGTTCTCATTTGTTCAAGCATTCTGACAGCCCGATGTTCCGTTGTGATCATTGTGGAAAGCAGTACAGACAACAGCAGAGTTTGCGGAGACATGTCCGAACAGTCCACATGGATTCCACTAATAACCAAAATTCATCAAGAACAAATACTCACAACATGTAGCATGTATGCATGGTTCTTTGGTCACGTTTTTAAACTGTATAGTGTATACAATTATAATTAGTATTTTAGACGGTGTTTGTTCCAAAGTTCGAAATAGTCAATGCCAGCTAGCATGTTGTCATTTATTAGTTCTTTTTTTCTTCTTTTTCTTATTTCACTGTGAAGTAGTCAAAGTGATTTTGAACTGATGCTGTAAGGTCGTGTTCGTTTTGCAATACTGTCTGATAGAATAATGTGCCGAACATAGATGTCCGTAACATGTATTGAAAGAAGACTTTTCTGTTTAAAAATTTGACGACAGCGTATAGAGACACCAAATTACTTATTTGTTTAAAGGTACTCAATCCGATCAGAGGGTCCTATATTACTATTTCTTTGGCTTTGGGGGGACAAAATATTTGATTCGAGTCGAGGAACCCACCCATCAAAGCTCAGAGTTATTAGATATCGATTTTTGAAATCTATTAATTTTCGGATATGCAGCCCACAAGTTGGCAGAACATGTGATCAAAACGGACAAATTGCGGGTGTAAGATGGATAACTCTAAAATCAAGTGGTTATTATTGTTAATAAGATATTTATCGGAATCACTTCCACTCTACCACTCTGGTATATTCTGGTTTTACTCACTGATTAAAACCAGCGCTAACCTTGAGATCACCATGCAGGCAGGTATACTATCACTGGGATGAACCGGGTGGAAGTATCAGTGTATACCAAGGTGGTAGCACCATGGTATAACATGATAGAAAGGGTAGGCTAGCCAGATGGGAACACCCAACTGGTGGAAACGCTAGGGTTTATTGCAGGGCAGTGTCAAATCCCAGGATGGAAATCCAGGGTTATCAAGGTGAGAACAACAGGGTATACTAGGGTATACTAGGGTAGGTACACCCGGTGGATACATTTGGAGTAAAATTCAGCTGGGTTTACCAGGGCGTCACCATGGTACACCAGGATTTAACCCATGTATACCATGAGTAAAGTGGTGTCTTGATGGTCCATGGGTGTCTTGATAGGCACATGTAGTTAGGCGCCCGGGTTTGGTCACATTTTACTAGGGTGTATTTACCCAGGTGGGTGTTTTATCTGATTCATGCATGGTCCTACACCACTTAATACTAACATCTGAGATTCTGTTTCGGTTTTTTAGGTCGCGGTATCACCCCCCCCCCCCCCACGGCCAAGTGGTCCTGCTGATTTGGTATGATGCTGGTGGGTCCTGCTTAATTTATATAATGTTTTGCCAACTGATGCTATTAAGAAAATGTACTGTTATGTTTTCTACAGTTGTCATTTTCGCGGTGTTTTCATGGCTAATCAGAACGAACAAATAAATCCGATTGATACATTCAAGAACCGATATACTTCATATCATACTTAAACAATAGCTTCGCTAATGTTTGCACAACGACATGGACACCCATTTATAGATTATGATCTGTTTGCAACAACCAACAAACCCATTATTATATATTTTTTAAATGTATTATACACATAACGGCTTTTCCTTGATTCAATCAGATTAGCCATACACCACGAAACGAAGACTTTAGAAAATAACGGTAAATATTCTCGACAGCATCAGTTTATCTAACAATATCGTAGCAAATCTCTTCCTAAACATGTTTTATATAGTTTCCGGGGTTAAACTAATAGATATGAGTCGAAGACACCAGTCCTGTCCGGAATTGCTTCTATCAATTAATATTGATTTTATATTGAAATTGTCTTACATAATGCGATAATTAAGTTGGACATTTTTTCCTAACTTTTTTTTTAGAACCTTTAGATAGAGTTATACTCTCTTGCATGGTACTCTCCTATAAAGAACGCGAGTCATAACATGTCCCAATTGATTGTATGTATATTATTCCAGAATATTCTAAATAAAATAAACATTTAATTCATAGAAGCGTTTCGAGACGGGTCTTCGATTCATATTTATTATTTACGAGGGGATTGCCCGAAAAATGACGGGTGACATACAGGACAATCGTGTGAAGAATTAGTAAATTATTAATGCTCATTCAAGTCATTTACAATAATTATTAGTCACCTGAGGCAAACAGCACCTTTTGCATAACACTATAATTGTCACACTATCAGTTATACCATCTATATTTTAAGTTGATATGAACGCCCTATATTGCTAAATATTAATGCATCTTTCTTTAAGTCATTTGATGACAATGGCACATATCTCGTGACTTTCCCCGTGTCATGTTACCTCGGTGCACCAATCTCCCCACATATCTTTTGAGCTGATAATAAACGGTATATGTTAATCATTCAATTTACCAGTCCCACTTTAAGTCAGCTGAGGTCAAAGGCACCTGTCCCATGATATTCCCCTGGTAATGTGAATGTGTACCAATATTCATATTGGTATATTCTAAGCTGATAAAGAACGCTCTTTATTGCTAATATACGCCCCTTTAAGTCGTCTGGTGTCAAAAATGGCGGGCGACAAACATGACATGCAGGAAAATATCGTCACCGCTGATAACGATATAAGAAAGCCGACAAACGTACGGTGCGCGGAGTTTGTACGGAATTTGGCACGGACGCTGCTGAAACCACATCGTCTTCAGGGAAGGTAACGCATTATGTATCAGTACGAACATTACCTTTATAACCTTTGGGATACGCGCTATAACTCAGATAGTCTTGTATCGATTGACATGAAATTTTGCGTGTCGCATTGCGTGTCGCAAGACATGGTCAAAATTTGGGCGCAATCGGACTTGAGGGTGATTTATTTATAAACGCGCCAAATTCGTGACAGATAAACATACAGACACACACCCCCAACCTCACATACACAGACAATCATTTGGCTGTTGGTTGTCTGTTATTTTGAGAGATTATAGATACCCAGGAAACCAGAGGAAACTATTTAAAACTTGCCATATAAAGAGATAGACCACTCCTCAAAAAAGCACAATACAGGTGCGCGCGGACAGTGGATGAACATCCGTTTGGCAAGATGTTATATATAAGGATTAACTGTCATGTGGACTGTTTTTATGGAGATGTAACCGTGAGGTAAGTGGACATAACTTGTGTAAAACCCGAAGGGTTTTACATACAAGTTATGACCACTTACCTCACGGTTACATCTCCATAAAAATAGTCCACATGACAGTTAATCCTTATATTTATATACATTTAGCGAAAAAGCCACTTTTGTAAATGTATTTAAATCGAAAAGTGTATCGGGACAAAAACAGCCCAAAATACCCAATAGAACCCTTGGCAAAAGTTAATAGGAACAATTTCTCTTCATATTGAAACCCGATAATGTATTAAGTCAATCCTGCGCGAGTCCAAATGCGCCCAAAACATTACGTGTTCGTCTTTCCAAACCCAATGACGTATCGATGGTGTTATGAGCTTGGTGTTATGAGGCGTTGCGCATTCACCGAGAAATAACTGAAACTAGCCACGTGGGCGCCGACCAATCAGAATGCTGGATTTAGTGATGACAACACTTAGTATGTAAATATAGCATTTTGAATTGCAATGGGCCAAACAATGAAAGTTATCAAACGACGTCTCTCTTGAACTGGAAGCGTGATTAGTGTTCCCAATGGGCCAATACATAAGTATTGATCACAACACGGCTGCACAAACCTCGGAACAAAATAATCGTATTGTATTCGAGTTATCGAAAATATAACGTGTATAATATGAGTCAAGCGACTTGCGTTGGTAAAACTTGAGTAACGCACGTACGTGTAACTGAACCTGTTTGTCCTTATGTGCGTGGAATATGCTACAAACGATGGCCACTATATGTGATGAATTGGGTCACATAATTTAAAATGTGTAGTGCTCTAAAATAGTAACAATTACTGTCCAACTCCAATGCATGGACAACATTATGAGAAAAATATATCCCGGTGACAGATCGATAGAAACTTCTATTTTAAATATGCATTCATGGTTTCAGGGGAAATTTTACGAAACCTATTTTTATTTTTAGTTAGATTATATTGTTTGGAACAATAAGTGTTACCGTCACCTGTTACCTATCTGGAGATTCTGCCGTCAAAGGCACACCGACGGTCTGTCGTGGTTATTTGTACAGTAGTTGAATGACATGCATAAAACCATCACCATTGTGTATGTATGTATATTTAAAGGTACTGAATCCGATCAGACGGTCCCCATACCATCAAGATACAACAACAACAACATTTCTTCAAAATACGCTTTAGTTATCAGAATCGATTTATTGCAACAAAATAATGCTAACAACTGTCAGCTATATGGCATCAAATTTCCCAAAACTTGTTATTTATCAACATTTTGTTCAACAAAATGTGGCCGTATTATCACTAAAGTATCACGAAATTTTACCGTATTACAACTTGATTTTAGAGTTATCCATCTTCATCCGCAATTTTGCCCGAGAACCTTCGTTTCACTCCGTGTTTCTGTGCCACATATTATTACTTCAAAAATCGATATCTGATCACTCTAAGCTTTGATGGGTGTGTTCCTCGACTCGAATCTAATTTGTTTTACCCCCCCCCCCCCGAAGCCAAAGAAATGGTAATTTAGGAGCGTCTGATCGGATTGAGTACCTTTAAGATTGGCAGCATGCCGGTATATCAGTTCTTACAAACTTTTGAATAAAAGATCAGTTTAAATCTGGGGTTTGTTATACCTCTCTCTGTGCAGATTATATGTCAGTCTCCGTGAGTGAAAGTGAAAATCAGTAAGACCATGCAGTTTTTGAGATATCATTGGTAGCTGCACTAGGATCATAAAAGATTACTAGTTACATAAAATATGCTATTTTGTTTGATATTTTAATTTCCCTGCAATGATTTCATACCATTTCGCTGTGTTAGATGGACACCGGTCAATTAATTTGTTAAAATATTTTAATTAGATTTTACACCCCAGTAACGAAGTTATTGGTAGTATATAGGAAACAGCTGCATGTATACGTCCGTCGGGCAGTGTGAGTCCGTCCGTGTACACAACATTCTTCGAGCTTTTATTCATACATCTTTTTTTAAACTTATCAAAGATATGTATTACCATGGGAACCTGTGCACCTGTGATTATGAGATCCGTCCGACGTTTTTAGTGGAGTTATCTCCCATTTTTAACTTAGGAATTGTTCGCAACATGCATAATTTTGTCCGAGCTTGTATTCCAACCAATGTCCCAACTCCCACTGTGCCAAACCCATACCCCCACCATTGAATTATTTAGGCACGCAGTATATGAAGCCCATATGTCGAATCATTGCATTTCAGTAAGCCTCGATGTCGAATCATTCCATTACATTGCAGTATATATATGTGAAGCCAATATGTCGAATCATTGCACTGCAGTCTGTGACACAGGTCCGAGTATATATACTAATACTTAGTATATATACTCGTAGTGGTGGTATCGCACCAGGGGACCTGTGATTGCAGTATGTGAAGCGTCGATGTCGAATCATTGTATTATGGTATGTGAAGCCTCGATGTCGAATCATTGCAGTATGTGAAGCCTCTATGTCGAATCATTGCAGTATGTGAAGCCTCGATGTCGAATCATTGCATTGCAGTATGTGAAGCCTCCATGTCGAATCATTGCATTGCAGTATATGTGAAGCCTCTATGTCGAATCATTGCATTGCAGTATGTGAAGCCTCCATGTCGAATCATTGCATTGAAGTATGTGAAGCCTCGATGTCGAATCATTGCATTGCAGTATGTGAAGCCTCCATGTCGAATCATTGCATTGAAGTATG
Organism: Siphonodentalium dalli; assembly: GCA_032622095.1. Lineage (NCBI taxonomy): Eukaryota > Metazoa > Mollusca > Scaphopoda > Gadilida > Siphonodentaliidae > Siphonodentalium > Siphonodentalium dalli. The sequence goes on from CP136064.1 coordinate 236,647,668, forward strand.
TGAAGCCTCGATGTCGAATCATTGCATTGCAGTATGTGAAGCCTCCATGTCGAATCATTGCATTGCAGTATGTGAAGCCTCGATGTCGAATCATTGCATTGCAGTATGTGAATCCTCGATGTCGAATCATTGCATTGCAGTATGTGAAGCCTCGATGTCGAATCATTGCATTGCAGTATGTGAAGCCTCTATGTCGAATCATTGCATTGCAGTATGTGAAGCCTCGATGTCGAATCATTGCATTGCAGTATGTGAAGCCTCCATGTCGAATCATTGCATTGCAGTATGTGAAGCCTCCATGTCGAATCATTGCATTGCAGTATGTGAAGCCTCCATGTCGAATCATTGCATTGCAGTATGTGAATCCTCGATGTCGAATCATTGCATTGCAGTATGTGAAAGCCTCGATGTCGAATCATTGCATTGCAGTATGTGAATCCTCGATGTCGAATCATTGCATTGCAGTATGTGAAGCCTCGATGTCGAATCATTGCATTGCAGTATGTGAAGCCTCGATGTCGAATCATTGCATTGCAGTATGTGAATCCTCGATGTCGAATCATTGCATTGCAGTATGTGAAGCCTCGATGTCGAATCATTGCATTGCAGTATGTGAAGCCTCTATGTCGAATCATTGCATTGCAGTATGTGAAGCCTCGATGTCGAATCATTGCATTGCAGTATGTGAAGCCTCCATGTCGAATCATTGCATTGCAGTATGTGAAGCCTCCATGTCGAATCATTGCATTGCAGTATGTGAAGCCTCCATGTCGAATCATTGCATTGCAGTATGTGAATCCTCGATGTCGAATCATTGCATTGCAGTATGTGAAGCCTCGATGTCGAATCATTGCATTGCAGTATGTGAATCCTCGATGTCGAATCATTGCATTGCAGTATGTGAAGCCTCGATGTCGAATCATTGCATTGCAGTATGTGAAGCCTCTATGTCGAATCATTGCATTGCAGTATGTGAAGCCTCGATGTCGAATCATTGCATTGCAGTATGTGAAGCCTCCATGTCGAATCATTGCATTGCAGTATGTGAAGCCTCCATGTCGAATCATTGCATTGCAGTATGTGAAGCCTCCATGTCGAATCATTGCATTGCAGTATGTGAATCCTCGATGTCGAATCATTGCATTGCAGTATGTGAAAGCCTCGATGTCGAATCATTGCATTGCAGTATGTGAAGCCTCTATGTCGAATCATTGCATTGCAGTATGTGAAGCCTCGATGTCGAATCATTGCATTGCAGTATGTGAAGCCTCTATGTCGAATCATTGCATTGCAGTATGTGAAGCCTCGATGTCGAATCATTGCATTGCAGTGTGTGAAGCCTCGATGTCGAATCATTGCATTGCAGTATGTGAAAGCCTCGATGTCGAATCATTGCATTGCAGTATGTGAAGCCTCTATGTCGAATCATTGCATTGCAGTATGTGAAGCCTCGATGTCGAATCATTGCATTGCAGTATGTGAAGCCTCTATGTCGAATCATTGCATTGCAGTATGTGAAGCCTCGATGTCGAATCATTGCATTGCAGTGTGTGAAGCCTCGATGTCGAATCATTGCATTGCAGTATGTGAAAGCCTCGATGTCGAATCATTGCATTGCAGTATGTGAAGCCTCTATGTCGAATCATTGCATTGCAGTATGTGAAGCCTCGATGTCGAATCATTGCATTGCAGTATATGAAGCCTCCATGTCGAATCATTGCATTGCAGTATGTGAAGCCTCTATGTAGAATCATTGCATTGCAGTATGTGAAGCCTCGATGTCGAATCATTGCATTGCAGTGTGTGAAGCCTCGATGTCGAATCATTGTATTATGGTATGTGAAGCCTCTATGTCGAATCATTGCAGTATGTGAAGCCTCTATGTCGAATCATTGCATTGCAGCTTCTGAATGAAATAATTTTAATTGATCGAAGCGTTTCAGACAGGGGTCTTCGATTCATATCTATTATTTAATACCCGAGGAATTATATAACACTTGTTATAGGAATCATTACTTGATAATTCAGAGAGCAAATTTGTGTTGGTACTACGAAGCACAGGGGCCTGTTTCGCGCTCAGTTGTCCGCCCCCCTTTTGCGCCGCCGATATACGCCGCTTCTATATACGCGCCTGCTTCACGTTAATGGTAGGATAATAGACACGTGTCTATTATCCTATCATTAACGTGAAGCAGGCGCGTATATAGAAGCGGCGTATATGGGCAGCGCAAAATGGGGGCGGACAGCGGAGCGCGTTACAGGCCCATGTGCTTCGAAGTTATAACAATTATACTCATAGCATTGTGCATGTTTTGCATGTTGAACGTTACACTCAGAATCCACTCTGTTTATTTTTAGGGCTCATGGATACATGCACAGCTCGATCCTAATTCTCTAAACCAAAGACATGCATCTTCAGAAAATCTACAAGGTATTCCATGCAACATGTGCGGAAAACCGTTTGGAACATTAACTCTACTAAGACAGCACATGAAAGGACACACAGAATCTCCGTCATTCAAATGTCCGCTCTGTGACAGATGCTACCAATACAGACCTGGCCTTACCCGTCACATGAAGCGGGCTCACTCAGTCGCAATGAACATTCAGATATAAGGCATTATCGTTCAGATAGTATGCACCCACTGACAACTGTCAGAAAGGGTTAACGCTATATATATATATATTATATCCTATTTCATACTTAATAAAAAGAAAATCTTAGAAAAAATGTCCACTTCCTTAGGCAAACTTCGCCCTAATTTGTGATCAGAAAGACCTGATAATGTATATCCACCCTTCACCAAGGACCATTAATTTAGTCTGGGAGTTCTGGAAAGTGTTAAAATAAAATAATTGTAGTCAAGTTTGAGCTATTGCCATGGGTTGCCGTCCATCGCCCGTCAACAAGTTTCGTTAGCATACCCTACAGGTCATATCTCTCACACGATCATCGCCAAACTTCGTATGGTCTTCAGAGTAACCTCTAGATGGGAGCCATCGATTTTTTCACGAAATTCATAATAAAAAAAAGCACTACCAAAAGTAGCCATCTTGAATTTCATATGTATTTTATATTAATTATATATTTGAATCCATCGGTGCTCCCTGCATCCCACATTTATTGAAGAATTGTTTTGAAAATTTAAAGGACCCCCTCTAGATCACCTCGAATTTAAATAATTTTCGAATAAAAACATGGCAGCTAGTCGGCAGCCATTTTGGATTTTACGCTTTGCATGACAAAATCCTTCCATACACCATACAGACCACATCCCTCATCAACACCAAACATTATAAGTATGGGTCTCCATGGTGACCACTAGATGGGAGCCATCAATTTTTTTTTCTTCCGAATTTCGTTGAAAAACATGGATTCCAGCAGCCATCTTGGAATTTACTCTTTGCATGACTAAATCTTTCCATACACCCTACAGACCACATCCCTAAGCTGATCATCGCCAAACTTCATATGGATCTTCGGAATGACCTCTAGATGAGTCAGCAATATTTCTCTCTGAAATTCGTTAAAGTTACTCAATCCGATCAGTCCCCATATCATCACGATACAACAACAAAACATTTCTTCAAAATACGCTTTAGTTATCAGAATCGATTTATTGCAACGAAATAATACCAACCACTGTCAACTATGGTATAAAATTTCCCCAAACTTGCTATTTATCAACATTTTGTTCAAACAAAATATGGCCGTATTATCACTTGAGTATCACAAAATTTTGCTGTATTACCACTTGATTTTAGAGTTATCCATCTGCATCTGCAATTTTGTCCGAGACCTTCTGTTTGACCACATGTTTCTGGGCCACATATTATTACACATCTCGAGAAATAACAAACTTCAAAAATATATTTCTGATTACTCTGAGCTTTGATTGATGGGTTCCTCGACTGGAATCAAATATTTTTTAACTTTCTGCATACCTAATCGCTCCATTGACTGTAATACATGAAATTATCATCTTTCCAAATTGAGCTGCAGTGTCATTGATACTTTCATTCTAGTTGAAGCAAATTTCATTGAGATCTGATAATCCATGGTTGAGATATAATAGTGGATGGACGGAAATCCTGATGCCAAAGCTGCATACCAAATGTCATCAGGATTCGATAACCCATGGTTGAGATATATGAATGGACAGACAGAAATACAACATTTTCAGATAAACATAGAGGGATAACTTTTGAAAGGAAAATGAGAACAATGTCAATGAACACTCTTTTGAAAGCCCTCCTGATGCCAAAGCTGCACACCAAATTTCATTGAGATCCGATTACCCATGGTTGAGATATATGAGCGGACAGACGCACACATGCCCCCATGGACAGACATACACATTGAATCCAGTATATCCCCATCTTTTGGGATGGGGGTATAATTATTAACAGCCCAACATCCTAAGTACTAGAGGCCCGGCCCCCAATATGATCGATGGTTGATAATAATTTCTGAAAGGCTGCTAATAGAACCGTATATGCCTGAGAAAGTAAAGTTAGTACTATGATTAGCTCAACTTTACTTTGTAAAGTTTGAGCTATTGTCATGGCTTTGTCGTCCGTGTGTGCGCGTGATGCGTCGACAATTTCCTTTAGCACGGGCTACAGGTCGTACATTTGGTCGGATCATTATGAAATTTGTCATAGCTGTTGACATTGACATGTAGATGGGAACGAGTCATTTTGGGTTCATTCGGGGAAAAAACATGGCCGCCAGTGGCCATCTTGGATTTCAATATTCAATCCATTAGCACGGGCTACGGGTCGTACTGTTCGTCTGATCATCATGAAATTTGTCATGGATGTTAATATTGACATGTAGATGGGAACGAGTAATTTTGTGGTTGTTCGGTAGGTACACCCGGTGGATACATTTGGAGTAAATTTCAGCTGGGTTTACCAGGGCGTCACCATGGTACACCAGGATTTAACCCATGTGTACCATGAGTAAAGTGGTGCCTTGATGGTCCGTGGATGTCTTGATAGGCACATGTAGTTAGGCACCCGGGTTTGGTCACATTTTACTAGGGTGTATTTACCCAGGTGGGTGTTTTATCTGATTCATGCATGGTCCTACACCACTTAATACTACCATCTGAGATTCTGTTTCGGTTTTTTAGGTCGCGGTATCACCCCCCCCCCCCCCCCCCCACGGCCAAGTGGTCCTGCTGATTTGGTATGATGCTGGTGGGTCCTGCTTAATTTATATAATGTTGGGCCAACTGATGCTATTAAGAAAATGTACTGTTATGTTTTCTACAGTTGTCATTTTCGCGGTGTTTTCATGGCTAATCAGAACGAACAAATAAATCCGATTGATACATTCAAGAACCGATATACTTCATATCATACTTAAACAATAGCTTCGCTAATGCTTGCACAACGACAGGGACACCCATTTATAGATTATGATCTGTTTGCAACAACCAACAAACCCATTATTATATATTTTTTAAATGTATTATACACATAACGGCTTTTCCTTGATTCAATCAGATTAGCCATACACCACGAAACGAAGACTTTAGAAAATAACGGTAAATATTCTTGACAGCATCAGTTTATCTAACAATATCGTAGCAAATCTCTTCCTAAACATGTTTTATATAGTTTCCGGGGTTAAAATAATAGATATGAGTCGAAGACACCAGTCCTGTCCGGAATTGCTTCTATCAATTAATATTGATTTTATATTGAAATTGTCTTACATAATGCGATAATTAAGTTGGACATTTTTTCCTAACTTTTTTTTTAGAACCTTTAGATAGAGTTATACTCTCTTGCATGGTACTCTCCTATAAAGAACGCGAGTCATAACATGTCCCAATTGATTGTATGTATATTATTCCAGAATATTCTAAATAAAATAAACATTAATTCATAGAAGCGTTTCGAGACGGGTCTTCGATTCATATTTATTATTTACGAGGGGATTGCCCGAAAAATGACGGGTGACATACAGGACAATCGTGTGAAGAATTAGTAAATTATTAATGCCCCTTCAAGTCATTTACAATAATTATTAGTCACCTGAGGTAAACAGCACCTTTTGCATAACACTATAATTGTCACACTATCAGTTATACCATCTATATTTTAATTTGATATGAACGCTCTATATTGCTAAATATTAATGCATCTTTCTTTAAGTCATTTGATGAGGCACATATCCCGTGACTTTCCCCGTGTCATGTTACCTCGGTGCACCAATCTCCCCACATATCTTTTTGAGCTGATAATAAACGGTATATGTTAATCATTAAAAATTTACCAGTCCCACTTCAAGTCAGCTGAGGTCAAAGGCACCTGTCCTATGATATTCCCCTGGTAATGTGACCAATGTGTACCAATATTCATATTGGTATACTCTAAGCTGATAAATAACGCTCTTTATTGCTAATATACGCCCCTTTAAGTCGTCTGGTGTCAAAAATGGCGGGTGACAAACATGACATGCAGGAAAATATCGTCACCGCTGATAACGATATAAGAAAGCCGACAAACGTACGGTGCGCGGAGTTTGTTCGGAATTTGGCACGGACCCGCTGAAACACCGTCTTCAGGGAAGGTAACGCATTATGTATCAGTACAAATATTACCTGTATAACCTTTGGGAAATGCGCTATAACTCAGATAGTCTTGTATCGATTGACAAGAAATTTTGCGTGTCGCAAGATATGGTCAAAATTTGGGCGCAATCGGACTTGAGGGTTATTTATTTATAAACGCGCCAAATCCGTGACAGATAAACATACAGACACACACCCTCAACCTCAGATACACAGACAATCATTTGGCTGTTATTTTGAGAGATTACAGATACCCAGGAAACGAGAGGAAACTATTTAAAACTTGCCATATAAAGAGATAGACCATCGGCCACTCCTCTAAAAAGCACAGTACAGGTGCGCGCGGACAGTGGATGAACATGCGTTTGGCAAGATGTTATAGCACTTTTGATTGCAATTGGCCAAACAATGAAAGTTATCAAACGACGTCTCTCTTGAACTGGAAGCGTGATTAGTGTTCCCATTAGGCCAATACATAAGTATTGATCACAACACGGTTGCACAAACCTCTGAACAAAATGATCGTATTGTATTCGAGTTGTCGAAAATATAACGTGTATATATGAGTCAAGCGACTTTCGTTGGTAAAACTTGAGTAACGCTAGTACGTTTAACTGAACCTGTTTGTCCTTATGTGCGTGGAATATGCTACAAACGATGGCCACTATATGTGATGAATTGGGTCACATAATTTAAAATGTGTAGTGCTCTAAAATAGTAACAATTACTGTCCAACTCCAATGCATGGACAACATTATGAGAAAAATATATCCCGGTGACAGATCGATAGAAACTTCTATTTTAAATATGCATTCATGGTTTCAGGGGAAATTTTACGAAACCTATTTTTATTTTTAGTTAGATTATATTGTTTGGAACAATAAGTGTTACCTTCACCTGTTACCTATCTGGAGATTCTGCCTTCAAAGGCACACCGACGGTCTGTCGTGGTTATTTGTACAGTAGTTGAATGACATGCATAAAACCATCACCATTGTGTATGTATGTATATTTAAAGGTACTGAATCCGATCAGACGGTCCCCATACCATCAAGATACAACAACAACAACAACAACATTTCTTCAAAATACGCTTTAGTTATCAGAATCGATTTATTGCAACAAAATAATGCTAACAACTGTCAGCTATATGGCATCAAAGTTCCCAAAACTTGTTATTTATCAACATTTTGTTCAACAAAATGTGGCCGTATTATCATTAAAGTATCACGAAATTTTACCATATTACAACTTGATTTTAGAGTTATCCATCTTCATCCGCAATTTTGCCCAAGAACCTTCCTTTCACTCCGTGTTTCTGGGCCACATATTATTACACATCTCGAGAAATAACAAACTTCAAAAATCGATATCTGATCACTCTGAGCTTTGATGGGTGTGTTCCTCGACTCGAATCTAATTTGTTTACCCCCCCCCCGAAGCCAAAGAAATGGTAATTTAGGAGCGTCTGATCGGATTGAGTACCTTTAAGATTGGCAGCATGCCGGTATATCAGTTCTTACAAACTTTTGAATAAAAGATCAGTTTAAATCTGGGGTTTGTTATACCTCTCTCTGTGCAGATTATATGTCAGTCTCCGTGAGTGAAAGTGAAAATCAGTAAGACCATGCAGTTTTTGAGATATCATTGGTAGCTGCACTAGGATCATAAAAGATAACTAGTTACATAAAATATGCTATTTTGTTTGATATTTTAATTTCCATGCAATGATTTCATACCATTTCGCTGTGTTAGATGGACACCGGTCAATTAATTTGTTAAAATATTTTAATTAGATTTTACATCCCAGTAGCGAAGTTATTGGTAGTATATAGGAAACAGCTGCATGTATACGTCCGTCGGGCAGTGTGAGTCCGTCCGTGGACACAACATTCTTCGAGCTTTTATTCATACATCTTTTTTTAAACTTATCAAAGATAGGTATTACCATGGGAACCTGTGCACCTGTGATTATGAGATCCGTCCGACGTTTTTAGTGGAGTTATCTCCCATTTTTAACTTAGGAATTGTTCGCAACATGCATAATTTTGTCCGAGCTTGTATTCCAACCAATGTCCCAACTCCCACTGTGCCAAACCCATACCCCCACCATTGAATTATTTAGGCACGCAGTATATGAAGCCCATATGTCGAATCATTGAATTTCAGTAAGCCTCGATGTCGAATCATTCCATTACATTGCAGTATATATATGTGAAGCCAATATGTCGTACAGTCGAATCGTTGCACTGCAGTCTGTGACACAGGTCCCTGGTGTGATACCAACACTGCGAGTATATATACTAATACTTAGTATATATACTCGTAGTGGTGGTATCGCACCAGGGGACCTGTGATTGCAGTATGTGAAGCGTCGATGTCGAATCATTGTATTATGGTATGTGAAGCCTCGATGTCGAATCATTGCAGTATTTGAAGCCTCTATGTCGAATCATTGCATTGCAGTATGTGAAGCCTCGATGTCGAATCATTGCATTGCAGTATGTGAAGCCTCGATGTCGAATCATTGCATTGCAGTATGTGAAGCCTCTATGTCGAATCATTGCATTGCAGTATGTGAAGCCTCTATGTCGAATCATTGCAGTATGTGAAGCCTCGATGTCGAATCATTGCATTGCAGTATATGTGAAGCCTCGATGTCGAATCATTGCATTGCAGTATGTGAAGCCTCGATGTCGAATCATTGCATTGCAGTATGTGAATCCTCGATGTCGAATCATTGCATTGCAGTATGTGAAGCCTCCATGTCGAATCATTGCATTGCAGTATGTGAAGCCTCGATGTCGAATCATTGCATTGCAGTATGTGAATCCTCGATGTCGAATCATTGCATTGCAGTATGTGAAGCCTCGATGTCGAATCATTGCATTGCAGTATGTGAAGCCTCTATGTCGAATCATTGCATTGCAGTATGTGAAGCCTCGATGTCGAATCATTGAATTGCAGTGTGTGAAGCCTCGATGTCAAATCATTGCATTGCAGTATGTGAAGCCTCTATGTCGAATCATTGCATTGCAGTATGTGAATCCTCTATGTCGAATCATTGCATTGCAGTATGTGAATCCTCGATGTCGAATCATTGCATTGAAGTATGTGAAGCCTCGATGTCGAATCATTGCATTGCAGTATGTGAAGCCTCTATGTCGAATCATTGCATTGCAGTATGTGAAGCCTCGATGTCGAATCATTGCATTGCAGTGTGTGAAGCCTCGATGTCGAATCATTGCATTGCAGTATGTGAAGCCTCCATGTCGAATCATTGCATTGCAGTATATGTGAAGCCTCTATGTCGAATCATTGCATTGCAGTATGTGAAGCCTCTATGTCGAATCATTACATTGCAGCTTCTGAATGAAATAATTTTAATTGATCGAAGCGTTTCCAGACAGGGGTCTTCGATTCATATCTATTATTTAATACCCGAGGAATTATATAACACTTGTTATAGGAATCATTACTTGATAATTCAGAGAGCAAATTTGTGTTGGTACTACGAAGCACAGGGGCCTGTAACGCGCTCAGTTGTCCGCCCCCCTTTTGCGCCGCCGATATACGCCGCTCCTATATACGCGCCTGCTTCACGTTAATGGTAGGATAATAGACACGTGTCTATTATCCTATCATTAACGTGAAGCAGGCGCGTATATAGAAGCGGCGTATATGGGCAGCGCAAAATGGGGGGCGGACAGCGTTACAGGCCCATGTGCTTCGAAGTTATAACAATTATACTCATAGCATTGTGCATGTTTTGCATGTTGAACGTTACACTCAGAATCCACTCTGTTTATTTTTAGGGCTCATGGATACATGCACAGCTCGATCCTAATTCTCTAAACCAAAGACATGCATCTTCAGAAAATCTACAAGGTATTCCATGCAACATGTGCGGAAAACCGTTTGGAACATTAACTCTACTAAGACAGCACATGAAAGGACACACAGAATCTCCGTCATTCAAATGTCCGCTCTGTGACAGATGCTACCAATACAGACCTGGCCTTACCCGTCACATGAAGCGGGCTCACTCAGTCGCAATGAACATTCAGATATAAGGCATTATCGTTGAGATAGTATGCACCCACTGACAACTGTCAGAAAGGGTTAACTCTATATCTATATATTATATCCTATTTCATACTTAATAAAAAGAAAATCTTAGAAAAAATGTCCACTTCCTTAGGCAAACTTCGCCCTAATTTGTGATCAGAAAGAACTGATAATGTATATCCACCCTTCACCAAGGACCATTAATTTAGTCTGGGAGTTCTGGAAAGTGTTAAAATAAAATAATTGTAGTCAAGTTTGAGCTATTGCCATGGGTTGCCGTCCATCGTCCGTCAACAAGTTTCGTTAGCATACCCTACATGTCATATCTCTCACACGATCATCGCCAAACTTCGTATGGTCTTCAGAGTGACCTCTAGATGGGAGCCATCGATTTTTTCACGAAATTCATAATAAAAAAAAAAGCACTACCAAAAGTAGCCATCTTGAATTTCATATGTATTATATATTAATTATATATTTGAATCCATCGGTGCTCCCTGCATCCCACATTTATTGAAGAATTGTTTTGAAAATTTAAAGGACCCCCTCTAGATCACCTCGAATTTAAATAATTTTCGAATAAAAACATGGCAGCTAGTCGGCAGCCATTTTGGATTTTACGCTTTGCATGACAAAATCCTTCCATACACCATACAGACCACATCCCTCATCAACACCAAACATTATAAGTATGGGTCTCCATGGTGACCACTAGATGGGAGCCATCAAATTTTTTTTTGCGAATTTCGTTGAAAAACATGGATTCCAGCAGCCATCTTGGAATTTACTCTTTGCATGACTAAATCTTTCCATACACCCGACAGGCCACATCCCTCATCTGCATCACCAAACTTCATATGGATCTTCTGGATGACCTCTAGATGAGTCAGCATTATTTCTCTCTGAAATTCAGTTACTCAATCCGATTAATCCCCATATCATCACGATACAACAAAACATTTCTTCAAAATACGCTTTAGTTATCAGAATCGATTTATTGCAACGAAATAATGCCAACCACTGTCAGCTATGGTATCAAATTTCCCAAAACTTGCTATTTATCAACATTTTGTTCAAACAAAATATGGCCGTATTATCACTTGAGTATCACAAAATTTTGCTGTATTACCACTTGATTTTAGAGTTATCCATCTGCATCCGCAATTTTGTCCGAGACCTTCTGTTTGACCAGATGTTTCTGGGCCACATATTATTACACATCTCGAGAAATAACAAACTTCAAAAATCTATTTCTGATTACTCTGAGCTTTGATTGATGGGTTCCTCGATTGGAATCAAATATTTTTTAACTTTCTGCATACCTAATCGCTCCATTGACTGTAATACATGAAATTATCATCTTTCCAAATTGAGCTACAGTGTCATTGATACTTTCATTCTAGTTGAAGCAGGATATCTCCTTTGTTTCACTTTGTTCATACATATAGGCCACAGCAGCGCTATATCTTAGAGTATGCATGTTCAGTCATTTACTTTAATCGTTTATATAATAAATACTCATTGACGAGTAATTCCCTCAGAAATTATTCGATAATAAGTTCAAATGAAAGTGTCAATGACACTGTAGCTCAACTTGGAAAGGGAATAATTTAATGTATTACAGTCAATGGAGCCATTAGGAATGTGGAAAGTTGAATATCTAATACATGTTTATAGACATGAAGAGAAAAGTAAAATCCAAGATGGCTGCTGGCGGCCTTGTTTTCGGTCGAATGACCCCAAAATGAGTCGTTCCCATCTACATGTCATCGTTAACATCCATGACAAATTTTATGACGATCAGACTAAAGGTACGACCTGTAGCCCATGCTAAAGAATTTAGTCATACAAAGAGTAAAATCCAAGATGGCTGCTGGCGGCCATGTTTTTTGGCCGAATGATCCCAAAATGACTCGTTCCCATCTACATGTCATTATTAACATTCATGACAAATTTTATGATGATCAGACTAAAGGTATGACATGTAGCCCGTGCTAAAGAATTTAGTCATACAAAGAGTAAAATCCAAGATGGCTGCTGGCGGCCATGTTTTCGGCCGGTTGACCCCAAAATGAGTCGTTCCCATCTACATGTCATCGTTAACATCCATGACAAATTTTATGATGATCAGACTAAAGGTACGACCTGTAGCCCATGCTAAAGAATTTAGTCATACAAAGAGTAAAATCCAAGATGGCTGCTGGCGGCCATGTTTTTAGGCCGAATGACCCCAAAATTACTCGTTCCCATCTACATGTCAATATTATCATCCATGACAAATTTCATGATCATCAGACGAACAGTACGACATGTGGCCCGTGCTAATGGATTAAATTTTTAAATCCAAGATGGCCGCTAGTGGCCATGTTTTTAGTCCGAATGACCCCAAAAATGACTTGTTCCCATCTACATTCCAATTTCAACAACCATGACAAATTTTATGATGATCAGACTAAAGGTACGACCTGTAGCCCGTGCTAAAGGATTTAGTCATACAATGAGTAAAATCCAAGATGGCTGCTGGCGGCCATGTTTTTCGGCCGAATGACCTCAAAATGACTCGTTCCCATCTACATGTCATTATTAACATTCATGACAAATTTCATGATGATCAGACTAAAGGTACAACCTGTAGCCCGTGCTAAAGGATTTAGTCATATAAAGAGTAACATCCAAGATGGCTGCTGGCGACCAAGTTTTTCGGCCGAATGACCCCAAAATTACTCGTTCCCATCTACATGTCATTGTTAACATTCATGACACATTTTATGATGATCAGAATAAAGGTACGACCTGCAGCCCGTGCTAAAGAATTTAGTCATACAAAGAGTAAAATCCAAGATGGCTGCTGGCGGCCATGTTTTTGGCCGAATGACCCCAAAATTACTCGTTCCCATCTACATGTCAATATTATCATCCATGACAAATTTCATGATCATCAGACAAACAGTACGACCTGTGGCCCGTGCTAATGGATTAAATTTTTAAATCCAAATGTTTTTTGTCCGAATGACCCCAAAATAACTCGTTCCCATCTACATTCCAATTTCAACAACCATGACAAATTTTATGATGATCAGACTAAAGGTACGACCTGTAGCCCATGCTAAAGGATTTAGTCATACAAAGAGTAAAATCCAAGATGGCTGCTGGCGGCCATGTTTTTCAGCCGAATGACCTCAAAATGACTCGTTCCCATCTACATGTCATTATTAACATTCATGACACATTTCATGATGATCAGACTAAAGGTACAACCTGTAGCCCGTGCTAAAGAATTTAGTCATACAAAGAGTAAAATCCAAGATGGCTGCTGGCGGCCATGTTTTTTGGCCGAATGACCCCAAAATTACTCGTTCCCATCTACATGTCAATATTATCATCCATGACAAATTTCATGGTGATCAGACGGACAGTACGACCTGTGGCCCGTGCTAATGGATTAAATTTTTAAATCCAAGATGGCTGCTGGCGGCCATGTTTTTTGTCCGAATGACCCCAAAATGACTCGTTCCCATCTACATTCCAATTTCAACAGCCATGACAAATTTTATAATGATCAGACTAAAGGTACGACCTGTAGCCCGTGCTAAAGGATTTAGTCATACAAAGAGTAAAATACAAGATGGCTGCTGGTGGCCATGTTTTTTGGCCGAATGACCCCAAAATGACTCGTTCCCATCTACATGTCATTATTAACATTCTTGACAAAATTTATGATGATCAGACTAAAAGTACGACCTGTAGCCCGTGCTAAAGAATTTAGTCATACAAAGAGTAACATCCAAGATGGCTGCTGGCGGCCATGTTTTTGGGCCGAATGACCCCAAAATTACTCGTTCCCATCTACATGTCAATATTAACATCCATGACAAATTTCATGAAGATCAGACAAACAGTACAGCCTGTGGCCCGTGCTAATGGATTGAATTTTGAAATCCAATATGGCCACTGGCGGCCATGTTTTTTTCACGAACCCCAAAATTAATTATTCTGGTCTAAATGTTGATGTCAACAGCTATGACAAATTTCATAATGATCCGACGAAAGGTACGACCTGTAGTCTGCATTGTTGACGCCTTACGTACACACGCACACACGGGCGACGGACGACAAAGCCATGGCAATAGCTCAAACTTTACAAAGTAAAGTTGAGCTAAAAATGACCATAGGTCATTTGTTGAACTTATCACCTGAACATTTCCCACCAGAGTATGAATTCTTCTGCACTTGTTAGCTCAACTTACTTTGTAAGTTTGAGCTATTGCCATGGGTTGGCGTCCGTCATCCGTGTGTCTGTCCGTCAACAATTTCCTTTGGCGCGGGCTACAGGTTGTACCTTTGGTCTGATCTTTATGAAATGTCATGAATGTTGACATTGACATGTAGATGGGAACAAGTCATTTTGGGGTCATTCTGCCAAAAAACATGGCCGCCAGCAGCCATCTTGGATTTTACTCTTTGCATGACTAAATCTTTTGGCGCGGGCTACAGGTCGTAGCTTTGGTCGGATCTTCATGAAATTTGTCATGGATAGTTAACAATGACATGTAGATGGGAACGAGTCATTTTGGGGTCATTCGGCCAAAAAACATGGCCACTGGTGGCCATCTTGGATTTCAAAATTAAATCCATTGGCGCGGTCTACAGTTCGTACTGTTCGTCTGATCATCATGAAATTTGTCATGGATGTTAATATTGACATGTAGATTGGAACGAGTTATTTTGGGGTCGTTCGGCCATGGGCTATAAGTCGCATCTTTGGTCTGATCATAATGAGATTTGTCATGGATGTTAACAATGACATGTAGATGGGAAACGGGTCATTTTGATGTCATTCGCCCAAAAAACATGGCCGGCAGCAGTATTTTACTCTTTACATGACTAAATCCTTTCACATAGGGTACAGGTCGTATCTTTTGTCGGATCATCATGAAATTTGTCATGGATGTTAACAATGACATGTAGATGGGAACGAGTCATTTTGGGGTCATTCGGCCAAAAAACATGGCCGCCAGCAGCCATCTTGGATTTTACTATTTGCATAACTAGGCCTTTCAACTTTCCACATTCCTAATCACTCCATTGACTGTAACACATGAAATTGTTCCCTTTCGAAGTTGAGCTACAGTGTCATTGACACTTTCATATTATGTTTGTGTGTGTTTCATGGGAGAATCCATTTAGTATAGAATGGGTTAATATGCAGATCATAACAAAACAGTAATTGTCGTCATCTATATAGATATAACAAAGGCTCAAACACTATTGTGGCTTTAACCCTTTCTTTACTAAATGGATTCTCCCACTCAGTTATAAAAGTTTATATTGGAATGGTCTACTATTCATCTGGATGGGCGTTCAGGAAATATAAGCAGACAGCAGACAGACGAAAAGATAATACAAGTGCAGATGGATTCCTATTGTTTGGAGGCAAATATTCAGATAATAAGGTGAACAGTTGAACTTATTATTTAATAAAATGAGTATTTAAAAGAGAAAGGGTTAAAGGCCAAATATTTTACTGCTGTGCATATCGATCAAACAAGATGTTGCACCACGGGTGCTTGGATACCCTCCGCAGACGGAAATCCAACATTTTCAGATAAAGAAAGAGCGATAACTCTTAACAGAAAATGTGAACAACATCAATGAACACTCTTTTGAAAACACTGGTGATGCCAAACCTGCATACCAAATTTCATTGAGATCTGATAATCCATGGTTGAGATATAATAGTGGATGGACGGAAATCCTGATGCCAAAGCTGCATACCAAATGTCATCAGGATTCGATAACCCATGGTTGAGATATATGAAGGACAGACAGAAATCCAACATTTTCAGATAAACATAGAGGGATAACTCTTGAAAGGAAAATGAGAACAATGTCAATGAACACTCTTTTGAAAGCCATCCTGATGCCAGATGAGATCCGATTACCCATGGTTGAGATATATGAGCGGACAGACGCACACATGCCCCCCCCCCCCCATGGACAGACATACACATTGAATCCAGTATATCCCCATCTTTTGGGATGGGGGTATAATTATTAACAGCCCAACATCCTAAGTACTAGAGGCCCCGACCCCCAATATGATGGATGGTTGATAATAATTTCTGAAAGGCTGCTAATAGAACCGTATATGCCTGAGAAAGTAAAAGTTAGTACTATTATTACCAATCATATACCATGACCTAATATTGACACATATTCCTTTGAAACAATTCTATCAATTAGTGTTTACAAATTCAATATTAAACAAGAGGTTGTACCACAGATGCTGGGATACCCCCATGGTGAAAATTAATATATGGGCAGGTCAGAAACCAAATTGTGAAAAAAATGTGATGAACGAACAAATTACTTGACAATTTTAACGAACGACGGACGGAAATCCAACATATTCAGAACAACTGCCAAATTTGCCCATGAGAACATTACAAATGGAGACTATTTGTTATATAATTATACCCACACTTTCGAAGAAAATGGGGTGTATACTGGATTGACTGCGTCTGTCCGTCCGTCACGCTTTCTCCCTCCGTCAGTCCGTCCATTTGTCAGTCCGACCTCATAACTAGAACAACTATGAACCGATTTCAATAATTTTTTGTATGCAATCTCCTTAGGACTGGCTCTCCGCATGATGCTAATTGCGATTCGGTCCGACTTTTTTTTTTTAAGTTACGCCTCATTTTCGACTTATTTTGACTTAGAAAATTCTGTGCGACTTAATAACTTTAACAAATATGAACCGATTTCAATAATTTTTGGTATACATGATTCTCACAATACCCTCTCTACATGATGCGGCTAGGGATTGGCTCAGACTGTTTTTCGTAATATTACACTTCATTTTCGACTTATTTTGACTTAGAAAATTCTGTCCGACTTTTTTTCTGTACAAGCTTCTTGTGACATCATATCGATATTATTAGTCCGAATTTTTCTTTAAAGTTAAAAATCTTTTTTGTTGGGTTTACGGATAATGCGGGTTGAATTTGCCACGGTGGGGGTATGCTAGCACTCGAGTGCACACCTCTTGTTTTATTGAAATCAAGAACAAGGCATTTAACGCTTGACTGGAGCTTCCTGAAATTTTACAAAAACCCTGTGCCATTCTCCTATACAGTATATGCAAGTTTCCCCTAGGGAAATTTATCTTGACGTTGTAAGCCAGTGCATTTTCATATATATGTGAGGCAAATATAAGAGAATGTACTGTCACAGAATCTTTAAAGATGCACAGCTCCCGTCATGGAAGGGTTAATAATTATCAAATGGGTGTATAAGAAGTCTCTTTAAAAAGATGACGATAATCTTATCAGATTTATGTCTCTAGAATTACGTATGATATTCCATTTCTGTATCGTTGGTGGAATTCCCTTCATTCCATTGGTCATCTCTCAGACTGGGTGCTATTTCATTGGTTGTGGCGTAACAGCTCATTGCAAAGAAGAATCCAATCTCTTTAAGAAGCCGATGACAATTACACACAGATTTGTGATTGATTACATTTAAATGCGAGATCAGAGGTCAATGACGTGCTGACAATTTTCTCACACAGAGCGAAACATGAGAGTGTTATAATATAGAATAAAGGCAGTATATTCATAATTTAATGAAATTTCAATCAGGTCATTAGATTGGTATAATTTGGGCACATCATGGTTTGTCCTTGTAGCAGAACATTTTGAGATTTGAACTAAACTGAAAGTGTCAATGACAACATGGAAAGGGAATAATTTCATGTGTTACAGCCAATGGAGTGATTAGGAATGTGGAAAGTTGAAAGGCCTAGTTATGCAAAGAGTAAAATCCAAGATGACCGCTGGCAGCCATGTTTTTTTGCCGAATGACCCCAAAAAGACTCGTTCCCATTTACATGTCATTGTTAACATACATCACAAATTTCATGATGATCCGACAAAAGATACAAACCTGTAGCCTGTGTCAAAGGATTTAGTCATGTAAAGAGTAAAATCCAAGATGACTGCTGGCGGTCATGTTTTTTGGGCCGAACGACCCCAAAATGACTCGTTCCCATCTACATGTCAATGTCAACAGCCATGACAAATTTCATAATGATCTGACCAAAGGTACGACCTGTAGCCCGTGCTAAAGGAAATTGCTCACGGATCACGCACACACGGACGACAAAGCCATGGCAATAGCTCAAACTTTGCAAAGTAAAGTTGAGCAAAAACAATGGAAATCCTTCTAATTTCCCTAAATGATTGATTCCAAGATAATATTCCATTGTTATAAATGTGTTATGATTGTAGTATTCCTCAGTAATATAAACATGGCTATGCAATGACAGAAAGTTCATTTTCATGTATATTTTGGGCACATATCAGTATTTTGGGCCACAGGAGCCTGTAACGCGCTCCGCTGTCCGCACCCTTTTGCGCTGCCCATATACGCCGCATCTATATAGGCGCCTGCTTCACGTTAATGGTAGGATAATAGGACTATTATCCTACCATTAACGTGAAGCAGGCGCGTATATAGAAGCGGCGTATATGGGCAGCGCAAAGGGGGGGGGGTGGACAGCGGAGCTCGTTACAGGCCCCTGTGTATTGGGCACAACGTTTACCGAGTTGAAGTTGGGGGATATAAAGGCTTGATATAAATAATAATAATGACCAGTTTTATATAGCGATTTTAACCGATTACTTGCTCTAACACGCTTGGTACAATATTACCCCAGTCATTTGTACAAGCCAACAAATGAACTGGCTGCAGCCATTGCAGGCACTGCTTCAGTTTGATCAGAACATGCTCTGATACGCATCAGTATGACAAGCTGACTGGTACTCTTTTAACGCATGAGTGATGCGAAGCCGACACAGTACCCTTGCTCAAGGGTCACAACTTGGCGCTGGTTTTGAAACAGCGGGCAATCTGACAATTGCACGTCGCTCAAAGCGACCAAGCCGCTGCTATGTGGAGACTTAATGACCGGCGACGCGCTGCGAACCCATATCGACGTGTTTACAGCGAATACAAGTCCGACACACTAACCACTGGACCACGGAGCTCCACTCATCTATAATCTATATAAACTCCACTCATCTAGGAGACATTATCTTCTAGTATTTATCAGCCTCTGATGTTCATTACTGATTATTTGTTCACATCCTGTTGTTTTTATAACTACTACTAAATACTACAATTCCCGCACACATTTACTACGCCAGGAACTCGGTCGTCTAGGGAAAGCTCCGTCGTCATAGAGATAGGATCCTGAATATCCTGATAGGAAATCTGGAGACGTAAATCTGATTATTGACGGCTTTTTAACCCTTTCGTGATGGAGCTGCATTAATGACCCTGTGCCAGTGCATTCTCTTATATATGCGAGTCTCCCATAGGGAGCCTCACATATAGAAAAGAATACACTGGCTTAAAAGGTCAAAGAAAATATTGTTAGGCCAATGTATTCTCTTATATATGCGAGGCTCCCTATGGGAGACTCGCATATATAAGAAATTGCATTGGCACAGGGTTTTCACAAAATTTCAGGAAGCTCCAGTCATGGAAGGGTTAAAAGTGACTGGTGTATTGGCAAGCTAATGTTTGGTTTGTATATTGTTCTTGCTTTCATTTTGGGGGTGGGGTGTATTGGATAGCATTGGAAAAGGAAAGGCATAAAGAACATGGTAGGGTCGAATAATTGAATCTGTCATATATGGTATAGTTAAATGCTACTAAATGAATGCACCAGTCAATTAATCAGTCCTTAGGGTTATGGCTAGGAAAGACTTTCATGAAGGTCAATGGCTCAGGTTGGACTTACTGTTATTCTAATATTTGGTAAATTGTAAGAGTTCTTCAACAAAAGGTGTCTAACATCATGTACATGTATATCAGGACTATATTATGATCATGAAATACAAACATGATAGAAATCGGTATTTTCTCATAATTTAACTGCAATATTTAAGACCAAATGTTGGATCAAGATAATGAAATTATATTTCCTGTGTTATTAATCAATTTTAAATGAGATTTTTTAACCACTTGTGCATGAACCTGTGAACATGAGATCATCATATGGAGACAAATTTAATTGGAAAATATACAACTTTATACTAAGCCCCAAAATCTTAGCAGGAAAAGGGCTTTTATTACGTTACTGCAATCACAACTTAAAATATAACAGTAACAAAGACAGAAGTCCTTGATAATTGCTTGCATTACCCTTCACACAATTACAAAACTTTAACAATATATTTGTAAGTCAACAACAGGAAAAGGTTTGCTGCCGCTGATGATCAGCATTTAAGTAGCCTGGGGCCAGCCTAGAGGATGACTTAAATTGTGTCACCTCTCCCTTATTTTCGTCCTAGGGAGAAGTGACTTCTTTCTCATATACCAGTATGCGCATGTCCCCTACAGCATATATAAACTGTATCTTCTTATTATAATGGTGTCCTTACTCAAAATAATTGTTTTATAAATGGGCTGTTGTATTACATAATACTTATTGGATCATATAATGATGATGTTGGGGGGGGGGGGGGGGCATAATACTTATTGGATCATAGAATGGTGATGTTGGTGTGTGAATTGAACTTGAGCCATTATGACTTCTCCTTGATCGTCCACTTTTCCCTAATAATCAAATAGGGAGAAGTGACTTCTCCCAATTTGAAACCTCTAAGCTGGTCCCTGATGTAGTGTCAAGCCTGAGTTAAGTGTGCCTGTCATTTGCAGAATGAGGTCCCCAGAGGGTGAATTTAGTGATCCAAATAGCAGGCTAGCATCACTAAATTCAATCTCTGGGGACTTCATTCTGCTTAGGCCTCATCTTCTCTGGAAAGTTTATTATAAAATTTCTATCGAAACTTCTTTAGAAAGATTCTATTTCTATTTTAGTTTCTCTATATCTCCAAATTGGCAGATGACACATTGCATAATCGAGGTTCCCAATGGGAGTACATAAAAATATTCACCATTTGGGAACTTAAACCCAGAGGGTAAATTTGGTGATGCTAGCGGCTATGCGGGATAGCGTCACTAAATTCACCTTCTGGGGACCTCATTCTGCAAATGGCAGACACACTAAACTCAGGCTTGAGTAGCGTTCAGACGACTGTGTTGAGTTGGTCCGCTGATATGACACGATCCATTGTCTGTATTAAACCGTTCAGACGACTGTGTTGAGTTGGTCCGCTGATATGACACGATCCATTGTCTGTATTAAACCGTTCAGACGACTGTGTTGAGTTGGTCCGCTGATATGACACGATCCATTGTCTGTATTAAACCGTTCAGACGACTGTGTTGAGTTGGTCCGCTGATATGACACGATCCATTGTCTGTATTAAACCGTTCAGACGACTGTGTTGAGTTGGTCCGCTGATATGACACGATCCATTGTCTGTATTAAACCGTTCAGACGACTGTGTTGAGTTGGTCCGCTGATATGACACGATCCATTGTCTGTATTAAACCGTTCAGACGACTGTGTTGAGTTGGTCCGCTGATATGACACGATCCATTGTCTGTATTAAACCGTTCAGACGACTGTGTTGAGTTGGTCCGCTGATATGACACGATCCATTGTCTGTATTAAACCGTTCAGACGACTGTGTTGAGTTGGTCCGCTGATATGACACGATCCATTGTCTGTATTAAACCGTTCAGACGACTGTGTTGAGTTGGTCCGCTGATATGACACGATCCATTGTCTGTATTAAACCGTTCACATGGGTGCGCTGCATTATAGCGCATGTTTTCTGATTGTAACTAACAAGTCCGATATTGGAATAAACTTGCAAATCAATCTATCTGTTATTCTAGGATAATGTCAAACCTGCCGAGAGCTTTCCGATGAATGGCAATAAGCCATATTTCTGATTAAATCCGCATACAGTAATGCTCTAATTAATCGACTCCTTAACCACAGCAGAATTATGGGTAACTTTTCAGGATTTAGTTAGAAATATGGCTTGTTGCCATTGATCGGAAAGGGCGAGAGCTTTCCGATGAATGGCAACAAGCCATATTTCCGACTAAATCCAGAAAAATTACCCATAATTCTGCTGTGGTTAAGGAGTCGATTACTTAGAGCATTACATACGCAACAGATTCGTCTGAACACTGCTTTTGGTATAAAAGAATAAAGCCATCTAAACCGTTAAAATAAATTTTGGTTAATTTAAAATATCACAGCTTCAAAAACTAGTTGTTGGGAAATTCCAGATGGAGGTTTGGTAAAGTCTCCAAGAGATATTTCACTCTGTGGTCAGTTTTGAAATATTCTTGTTGTTGAGAATCTCAATCCAATAGCCGTCCGGGTCCAAAATGAAAGCCAGTCCCTTCATCTTACCTACAAGAGGAATAAAAGTGAATTCTGAGAAAACATTCCATTCAGAAGCTTTTATATCTAAATATTAATATTTTCTGTTGAGTATGGTAGGAGATGGCACCGTAAATGGCTGGTATAGGTACAGTCTCCCATTAAGTACTCAGAAAAATCTCATCTAAGTCATAGATATTTTCCAGCTATTTCCCACAGAAGTGAGACAAATTTATTCTCTATTTTTACCATATCAAGAATGCACTAAAAAGGAACACTCATTATTGTTTCATGTCGAGGATAAATCAGAACCTGATGTTTGAAATTCTATGACTTGAATAAGTGTACGTTCAGACGACCACGATACAATCGTAAGTGGAAAGATTTCCGTCGTAGGAAGTAACCGGTAGTTCGACTGCGCATGCTCACGTCAAAAACGTAGGTAAAAAAATAATATCAAGCGCTGTTTGATTTTAGATGCGAACTCGTGGCGTATCCTTGGTTACCTCCACTTGCGACGTAATTGCAGTCGTGTGTACGTAAAAATCGTAGCTGGAAATGACCGTAGGGTAGTCAATCACATGCTTTAGGAACCACCTACGATATAATGCCCGACGACATCGCAATCGTGTGAACAAACTATCCACGATCTCGTCAGGCCCGATTGCTCCACTTACAATTGAATTGTGGTCGTCTGAACGTACACTAAGTCTTCCTGTGGCACATGAAGTTCTTATCAAAATATTTAATGTATTTGTCGACCTACTTTGATCTCAGGAACTGGACCGGGATGTACCAAAAGAGAGCATAATTCAAACCGACATAGGGCTGTAACCCTTTCATGACAAGAGCTGCGCTGGTGCAGCATTCAAGACCCTGTTCCAGTGAATTCTCTTATATATACAAGTCTCCAACAGAGAGCCTCGCATATATAAGAGAATGTTCTGGCTTACAAGGTCAAGGTAAATATTGTTAGGCCAATGCATTCTCTTATATATGCTAGGCTCCCTATTGGAGACTCACATATATATAAGAGAATGCATTGGCACACAGTTTTTGCAAAATTTCAGAAATCTCCAGTCATGGAAGGGTTAATAGCAGGTTCATAATATCAGCTATGTGACCAAGTCTCTCAATTAAAATGTATATCAAGGAGCTTACTGTTTCAAACTGATATTCCAGTATCTTGGTGAATTACCCATATGATGAATGTTTTCAAAAATTGACTATTTATATTGGTGAGATACAGTAATGCCCTAAATAATCGACTCCTTAACCACAGCAGAATTATGGGTAATTTTTCAGGATTTAGTCGGAAATATGGCGTGTTGCCAATCATCGAAAAGCTCTCAGTGAGAGCTTACTGATGAATGGCAACAAGCCATATTTCTAAATCCTGAAAAGTTACCCATAATTCTGCTGTGGTTAAGGAGTCGATTATTTAGGGCATTACTGTATGACCAGCAGGCCTGAAAATATGGTGGCGGACATTTGAAGAATGAGGTCCCCAGAGGGTGAATTTAGTGGCACTAGCCCGCTGTGCTCTGGGGACCTCATTTTGCTTAGACCTCATCTTCTCTGGAAAGTATCTTTATCATCAAATTTTTTTAGTTTCTTTTTATTTTAGTTTAGTTTCTCTATATCCCCATATTGGCAGACGCACAATGCATAATCGGGGTGCCCAATGGGTGCACATCACCATCTTCACTATTTGGGAACTTAAATCTCTATCTATAGCAGATGAGGCCATGCAGAACAAGAGATGGACTGTCATCCAGTGCATACCCCCTAGTGTGGGCATACCTATAAACAATGACTGATATACTCAGAAAGATATATGGACCCAAAAATCATCATTTTCAGATAAACAAAGATTAATAACTATAGAACAAAAACCCTAAACAAAACGATAGAACATGCCATTGAATGTCCATACCAAATTTCATTGAGATCCGTGCATTACTGTTCAAGTTATGGCCTGAAGAGACATCAGACGGACCAAAAAGCCAACATTTCCATGTAAACAAAGATGAATAACTCTAGAATGGAAAACACGAAAAAAATTATTGAACGCTCTATTGAATGCCCTTATAGTAGTGAACATCCATACCAAATTTCATTGAGATCCGAGCACCACTCTTCAAGTTATGACATGAACAGACATCGGACAGTCATACATACACACAGACGGTTACACTGACAGGTGCAAAACAGTATAATGAGGTCCCAAGAGGATAAATTTGGTGATGCTAGCCCACTGTGCAGAGTAGCGACACTATATTCACACTCTGAGGACCTCATCCTGCAAATATCAGGCACTATATTTTCAGGCCCAATATGACCTGGTGTACCATTCTAGAAAACAAATTATTTAAAAACTTGACATGTACTACTTCACTAGTTTTAGATTAACCCTTTACCCAACAAACCGGCCAAATAAAGCTTCAACAGCCTAAAATATCTTCGGTCTGTCTCAATAGAACCATACAAATATGGATATCATTGGAACCGGCTCATTGACCACATTGTGATGGTTACAGTTATGCCCTGTGCCAATGCATTCTCTTATATATGCGAGTCGACCATAGGTCGCCTCGCATATATAAGAGAATGCATTGGCCTAAAAAAATATTTTTTTAACACTTTTTACCATTTTTTCTTACATTCTTTAACAATTTTATAATTTTTAATGTGTTAAGCCAATGCATTCTCTTATATATGCGAGGCGACCTATGGTCGACTCGCATATATAAGAGAATGCATTGGCACAGGGCCCTTCTGTTGGGTAAAGGGTTAATCACTGATTAAATGAATCTCTCAACAAGAGTCAGTATATATGGTATATATATTCCATATATGGTTTTCAAGCATGATTTGCTTATCTCATAATACCGCTGTTCCATACCAACAAATAACAAGCAGTCGCAGACAACGGTATCCCCCGCCTAATTGTGCAGTTGGGGAAGTGCATTCTCCATAATGTTTGCGTTCTCAGTATGTGCTAAACAAGAGGTGGGATTTTGTCCAAAATCCTGGCTTGTGAAATCATATTAGGTACTGACATTTGTGGAAATTAGCCATGTGACGTCGTCCATTTGCACCAAAAATAATAAACAAAGTCCAATAATTCTGCTGAAAATATCCGGCCGGACCCGGTTTGCGAACTCGTTCTAGATACTGGTCATGTGAATTCATATATCAAAAATCTTTGAAATCCATTGACATTTGTGGAAATGAGCCCTGTGACGTCGTCCATTTGCACTCAAAAAAATAAACAAAGTCCAATAAGTCCGCTTAAAATATCCGGCCGGACCAGGTTTGCAAATTCGGGCTAGATACTGGTCAAGTGAACTCATATATCAAATAACTTTGAAATCCGTTGATATTTGTGGAAATGAGCCCTGTGACATCGTCTATTTGCTATTTGATAAATTCGACAAAAATAATAAACATAGTCCAATAACTCCGGTAAAAATATCCAGCCCGACCTGGCTTGGGAACTCATTCTAGGTAATGGTCAGGTAAACTCATATACCAAAAGTCTTTGAAATCCGTTGACATTTGTTCAGGTTATGACTCTTACAAATTCGGGACGACGGATGGAACCCATTCCTATATCCCCGCAAATTTACAATTTGGCGGGGGATAATAATAAGTTCTAAAGGGACCTAGTAATAGAAATATAGCAATAACGATCTTAAAGATGTATTCAGGGTTCCAGACCTGCAGTTACACAACAACAACATACAAAATCTAATTGTGCACATTTTTGCTTGCTTTGATCTGCTAAAAATATGGTGAGAATGAAATGCGAGATATAACCTAGACCAATATCTACCAAAGAGTGTCATTTTGTTATTCAAAAATTAACAGATTAATCACTGCTGTCCCTCTGAAACATCGAAACTATGTAAATGTGAATGGGTAGAAAAACCAATATCCATCAAGATGATGTCTTTCAGGTGGCATTTTGTGTTCAAAACATGTTACACTAGAATCTTGGTACAATGTTAATTAAGTTTCATAAAAATTGACCTGGAACCCTGAATACATCTTTAACTTTCATTGTTCTAATTACCATCATGGGGCTTCTTCTTGAACTCAACACCAAGTTTCTCAAATCTGGCACATGCTGCATCCACATCAGGCACCATTATGCCTATATGACCTAAAATGATCAAGAAGAAACAAATTGTTGGTGTAGCATCAAAGTGAATTAGAGCTGGTCTGTCTCCAAATGCTATACTCCTACATTGCATATACCACCAAGAGTGAGATACCCAGATCAACAAAAAAAGGTAACTATACTAGATGTCATCATGAAGAGATATATATAAATTTAAATCCAAGATGTAGTGGCCATGTTTTTCAAAAACCATCTAGAGGTCATCTTGAAAATCCATATGAAGTTTAGCAACAAGCAGACAAGGGATATCGACTGTAGTGTGTGCCAAAGGATTTCTTCATACAAACAGTAAAATCCAAGATGGTTGCTGGTGGCAATGTTTTTCAATGAAATTTGGAAAAAATTTATGGCTCCCATCTAGTGGTCACTCAAAATATCCAGCTGGAGTTTGGTGACAATCAGATCATGATTGTGGTCTGTAAGATGTGCCTAAGGATTTAGTCATACAAAGAGTAAAATCCAAGATGGCTGTTGGTGGCCATGTTTTTCTATGAAATTTTCAGAGAAAATTTTATGTCTCCCAACTGGAAATGAGAGATGTAGCTGTAGGGTGTGTTAAAGGCACGGGCGGCGTTCGTTGCAGAAATATTTATATTTGTTCAAATCGCCATCAACAGAAGGAACAACAAAATATATACAGTTCCGCTCATATGCCAAACATAATCAGTGCGTAAATAGTATATTGTCGTCAAGACGTACGATGGTGTACGTAAACAAGAGACTGCTCGTGTTACAGAAGTTGTGCTTCTGTTTACATAACACAGTGCAATTATATTGGTTAATCACACAAAAATTATATAAACGCTCTTTATTATTTCCATATCAGGAAAACAGTAACAAATAACGCTCTTTATGTTTACCATATCCGGATCTAAACAAAAGCCAGGAAACGTAACGTTTTTTGCTTTTGTTTACATTACAAAGGGGGAAAATTGACAATAACATACTGTTTATGCCATATTTCTGATTGGCATAAGAACAAAGTCTGTCTATATTTTACTTTTCTTTCTGCTTATGGCGGTTTTTGACGGAGGTGAATATTTTAACAGCATACCCACAGCCAACGCCGCCCGTATCTTTAACAGAAATTGTTGACAGACACAAGCTGACAGACGGACGGATGGAAGGACAGACAGACGACAATCCATGGCGATAGCTCAAACTGGACTTAGTCAAGTTGAGCTAAAAAAGGATGAGGGATGTGGCCTGTAGGTTGTTTTGAAGGATTTAGTCATGCAAAGAGTAAAATCCAAGATGGCCACTGGCAGCCATGTTTGTAAAAAAAAATTGAAAAAATTGATGGCCCCCCCATTTAAAGGTCACCCTGAAAATGCATATATAGATTGGTGATGATAGGACGAGGGATGTGGTCTGTAGGGTTTGCCAAATAATTTAGTCATACAGAGAGTAAAATACAAGATGGCTGCTGGTGGCCATGTTTTTTAACGAATTTCGGAAATAATCGATGGCTCCCATCCAGAGGTCTCCCCGAAGATCAATATGAAGTTTGGTGGCGATCAGATGGGGGATGTGGTCTGTAGGTGTGCCAATGGATTTAGTCATGCAAAGAGACAAATTAAAGATGGCTGTCATTGGCCATGTTTTTCATTGAAAATCACTAAAATTTTATGGCTACCATCTAGAGGTGATCTTAAACATGCCTGTAAATTTAAAAAAACATTTCTCCAATAAATGCGGGCTGCATGGTGTGCCGATGGATTCAAATTTGAAATCCAAATTCCAACTCTATAACATAAAACAAGAATAGTATCAATAGATCCTCTTCTGCAAGCTCCAATTATTGTGAACACCCAATAAGACACCCGTACCAAATTTCATTTTTTTCAATTTTATTACATATACAGTAGTTGATATCATTGCATGTAAAGGAAGAAAATCAACATTTCCATCTTTCCATTAAAGAAGGATAACTCCAGAATGGAAAATTCAAACAATGTCGTTGGATTTCCATTTGAAAGTACTCCTGATGATAAACCTCTGTACCAAATTTCAATAAGAACCCGTAAACCTTGGCTGAGATATATAATATTGACAGATGGACAACTAGACGCCCAGAATAGCCATTTTTCTTTGCTGAAAAATTGGGGTATAATTATGAAATTAATGTATCTTACCAAAGCCTTTAGGTTCCGTGTTTCCAGTGTGATAAACGACATTGTCATCACTTTCTGATCCCCAGTTGCTGAAACAAAGATATACACATTATATTAATATAAACACATAACAAAATTAAATCCCCCCCTCATATAACACCATTTATCTCAAAAGTTATTCATCCGATTGTATTGAATTTTAAATGAGTCGAGACCATGGTAAATGCAGCACATTGTGGTAGTTAATTATCCAGATGGTTTTCTAACCTTCTTCTGAGTCCTGATTTGACACTTCATTGGAAAATTAATATTTTCAATAACCGCACTTTCAACTTTGATGCTCAACAGCATCGAGTGTTGGTGGGATAGCTGGGTAATCAGTGTTGGTTAAGTGTCACTGGCCTTAATACTGCATGGGATTATCTTGAACTTGACCAGTTGTCATGTTGCGGGAAAAAATATTTGTTGTGGAACCCACCCATCGAAGCTCAGAGTAATGAGATATCAATTTTTGAAATTTGTTATTCCCCCCCCCCCCCCCCCCCCCCCGAGTTGTGTAATTTTTGGCAATATTATACTATAGTTGACTGGTTAGCATTAATTTTGGACAATTAATTGATTCTGATAACTGAAGTGGCATTTCAAAATATTTTGTTGTTGTTGGAATCTGATGATATGGGGACCATCGAATCAGAATGAGTACCTTTAATTATTTGTTTGTGATTTTCAAGTGAAATTTCAACAGAGTTTAATGGGTATTCCATCTGCTTTGAGCTTGACTGCGGCAGCAGACGATCCGAGACTTTGAGATACTGGGTGACTTTTTGTTTTGAACATTTGTGAGATCCTGGGAAACCATGTAACAATGACCAGTCACCAGTTCAGCAGAAGTAATTTTCTTATTACAGGAATCAACTTAGAAAAGGGACATGTGGTTCATGCAAGGTTTCCTAACATGATACATATAAAACTAATAAAAGCACTGATAAAACTGCCATGAAATGATTACTCATTTTAAGGCCGAAGTGAAATGTAGAATTTTGAATGATATATACAAAGCTCTCAGTTTCAGAATGGATCAAAAGTAACAACCACGTCTCTATGATAGACATAATACTTGAATGTGCAAAGAGTATCATAACTTTAAATATGTACTCAGTGCCAATTTTACAAAACCTGTATTACTTTCTATTTAAGTTCTAGTGAAAATCAAATAACATGTTCTAACAAAGAACTGCTATCTGAAAGACACTATATTAATACATATGCAAATTTCTTTCAATTTATTTTATCTAATTTCGATGTTTTTGAGAAACAGCAAAAATAATTGGTTTTTAATATAGTTTTCAGTAATAAAGTCAATACTTGTGTTGAATTAGACTTTGTATGTTGTTGCTGTAAATTGAGTTTTGGAATCCTGAATTGAATTCATCTTTGAACTTACTGAGTGAGCTCGATGGTTGCCTTTCTGGACAATGCCCAGACAGTTCTGTCATTCTCTTTCTTGGGAATATCTGATGCACTCTCGTATCCCATAAAATATAATGAGAACTTCATTGATGGAAAGTCGAATCTCTTCAGCAACCTGTGGTAGACAATCAAGTGTTTAACATTTTCTTTACTATATGGAGACTACCACCAGTTATAAAAAGAGCATCGCTAGGGCGTGGCAAAAAATGCCCATGGTAATTCCAACAAAGGGCCATAACTCTGGTGAAAATTGTCAGATGGAAACCAAAATTCACATAAAATTTCATTCCATTCATAATTTATACTGAAGTTATCATCCGGAAACAAAAAATTGGGTGTAAATTTCAACAAAAAGGGCCATAATTTTGGTGAAAATTGGCAGGCAGAACCCAAATTCAAACTTGACCTGTATTTTGTGCTGTAATCCCATATTCAAAATTTTATTCCATTCAGTTGAGACTATCAAAATGTACATGTATCATCCGGAAACCAAAAGCGAATGTAATACTGAAAAACTGAAATATATACATTCGGGTTTCTTACTGGGTAGACTGCTTTTGAAATATAGTCTCAATTGCTGCTCTACTGCACAGCACATATCAGATGATAGTCAAAATAATGCTATCTTACTATTTACATTTTTGCACATATACCCCTCGGCTAGGAACTATACGATGTGCCAACTTCACTAACCTCATTCCTAAAACACCTGTATAGAATTCAAGAGACTTCTTGGGGTCTTTGATCCTGTACATGGTCTGTTGCATGATGAAATCCTGATAAAAAAACACAGAAGATTTACTGTCTATTAAAACTTAACGTTACCTCTTAGCTGATCTAGAAAGATGTAATATATCACAAGGATATGTATTTACATGTAAAGCAATGGAAGATTGTCTCAGAATAAAGCAAACTTGTGTTTCTGATACCATGCATGCTAATCCCATAGACCTCTCATCAGATGAAAGTGGCAATGACAACTGTAGCTCGAGTTGGAGAGGAGATAATGTCATACATTGCAGTCAACTTGAATGGAGAGATAATTATCATGGAAAGTTTAAATGTTTAAGTAATACTAGAGGTAAACCCGGAGAGACATATGAAGTTTTGGATCAATCAGATGAGAAATGATGGTTATTGGGTGTGACGAAGGATTTAGTCAAGCAAAGAGTAAAATTGAAGATGGCTGCCAGCGAATTTATTATTATACTATTATTGTTAATAGTAAGCACTTGATTTTAGAGTTATCCATCTTACACCCGCAATTTGTCCGTTTTGATCACGTGTAATGCCAATTTGTGGGCTACATATCCGAAAATTAATAGATTTCGAGTAGGGATACCCCGCATACAGTTAGAGCCGAAGTAAATGCTTCTTATTAATGATTCTCTGTCAAGAATTTGAGTAAATATTATTTTTGGGACCAGGGTGGCAGAAGCAGTGAACTTGAGTAAAGGGCCAGGGGGCACAATATATATAAAGCCCGGATAAATGGTGATGGGACTTTTCTAATACACGTAAGTATATTTTCTAATAGGCAAACATCAATGTAACACTATATTTCTTGTGTCTTAATATCCCCCTTTAACGAACCCAATCGATATATCTGCGAAAGCAACAACAGTGTGCGATAATTAAGCAAATGGAATGCTACAGCCTACAAGGTGTTATAATCCTCTTTGACACCAAAGGTGGTCATAGCAAATGGAATGCTACGATGTGATATAATTCGTAATATCCAGCAATATCTGGGATTAAATATGACAAGCGATTTTTTGGGCTGACTTTTTGTGCCATCAACTCCCCCAAGCCCACCCACCCTGAGTTTAGCATTTCTTATACATTTTGCAAAGTTTCCCTCTTTGTGGTGTGAATCTTTAAACATGCCCGTTATTTTGTAAAAGTAATATTTAATGAAATAACGGGCATCTTTAGTGTTATCTCTCATTTTGAAAACATAAACATTGGGCGCTGCCATATCTAATCCCATACTTTGCCATATAATCCCGTTTGACACCATGTGCAAAATGTTGGTCACAACGCTTGACGCTTGCATAATGTAAACACTGCAACCATAAACTATATATAAACACCTATTTGTGCCACAGGCATTAAGCGCTCAGTTAAAAAATAGTTATCTTTAATTTACCGGGCCGACTTCTCTTCGGGCCGACTTCTCTGCTTTGTTTTGGGCCGACTAAGTTTATAGATACGTATAATTATATGACGGACTATTCTTCTCTAAATACCACTACTAGTAATGTTTGACGATCTAATCTAAATCGTCGGATCACACTGAGTGAGATTTCCCCGGATCAAATCAGATCACACTCCCAAGGAAATTTCTGAGACTTGCCGAATTAACAACGATGGACTATTTATTTGTTTAAAATAGAGTACGTAACTAGGTGTGATGTGGCTGATTTCTTTTTCGCCACAGGCTTTCTAAACAGTGATTTTTGAGTGGTGATATATAATTTTAAATTAATTAGTCCACTTACATCAAGCCGATTCAAGGTATGGGACAGGTATGCATCAAGAATTTGGGACGAAATTTTTCGATTTTATCGTACAATTTACCATTAAAGGTACTCAATCTGATCAGAGGGACGTATATTATTAGAAACGGTCGCTCTAAAGAAGACTGTTGAAGTCCGACGTAAACCAGCGGCTTAAAAAAATATAAATTACTTATTATGCTGGATTTCCAATATCCAGTCATCGACATACTCACTCTGCTGTCGTTTAGCCGCAGTTGTTTATTTCTTGGGTCATTAATAACAAAGATCTAATTTGGTTTTACACCTATGGAACTTCGTCCGCCTTCACCAGTCTTCCTTTAGTGAGACCCAACATTGGTGACGTCATTCCTGGCAACTAAAGGGACCATGTCGAAGCCATCTTAGTCAAAATAATGGTCGAAATATACCATCTAAATTGACGGATAATTCGAGAAGAGGGCATCATACGACAATTTTGACAGCAGATTTGTGTTTCTCGTAATTAAAAGCACATGTTGGAGTATAAATAGTGGTAAAATAAAATATTTGAAAAGTTTTGAAACAATTAATATTAATATCTCACTCTCAGTCACTGTTTAGACGGCATGTGGTTTTCGCCCACGGTATATCCAGTAATAAAATTAAACTTCTGAAGTGAAAACATCGGTAATTAAATGGTTATTATTGTAAATTGGGCATCATATAATAAACCTTTTATTACAGCAGTGAATTGATCCTTATCATCGCACCAGGTCTCGTAGATTAACATTAAAGGAATACGGTCCTGAAAAAACAATATTATTTTCTTTCAATATACCGATAATATATATATAAAATGTCCATTGGGCGCATATAATCTAATATTCGGCCGCCAATCGTTATTTTTATAACGATTAAAAAAAATTCCGAAGTTAGCCGAAGATTTTGTTGTAGACGAAGTCACATGATCATCAGCCCGATAACGTGATTGTCACATGTAAACAGAAGCATAGCACGTGATCGATCACGTGGTAACTCATTGACAACGCATAGATGCGCGACGCGGTATTTTAAGTTTGCATGTAGTCGATCGCGACCTTTGAAGATTATCGCGTTATCACACTGCGAATGCAAAACTTCGCCGAAAACATCGCCTTTCTCGTAATTAAATGTCTTTATCGTGTTATTATTACTATTATTATATGTATCGCGATGTGTTGTTACTATAAAGCCATGCCCGTATATTATTCAGTTTTGCGCGCATTTATCTATATAAACGCGTGCTCGTGTTTATATATATTTTTTCGTTACCGGAATAGTCCAAGTTATATTATATATGCATATCAAGATTGCATATATACGCGAAGAATTGCACAGTTATTAGGCAATTATCATCTCGTAAACATTCCAATTTCCAGATGCCATTAGTCGTGTGTCAATAAAGAGCGTTTACACAAAATTGGTTTATTGCTGTCGGATTTAATCAATTATAATCAAGTCATTCATTACCAATATGATATGATAAGTTCATTTTTCCTTGGTTATGAATCATGTATATATTTGGGCAATATGGTGTTTATATATATTTCGGAATATTGCTTCCCCCACCCCAAAACAATCTTGCCGACTGTCACTGATGGAAATTCACTGCATCTATGCATGGTTATTGGCCTATAAAATTAGCACTCTAGCGATGCGGTCTATTGAATATCCAGGTCATAAATCGACCTCTATGTGTCCATTACGCATAACAATAGGGTTATAAAATATATAAATGTTCGCCGTGGTTCGTTTAAAGGGGTACTGTACCCCAATTTCAATAAATTCCCGGTGACAATAGCGATCTAATATGAATATTATATTATAAAATAACTAATTTGAGTCGACGATGTCTACTGAAAACGTTCCGGTTAACAGGCTATCGTAAAAGTTAAATTGAATTATTTAATATAAATTCATTTATGGCTGGAGTCATAAAATGGAGAATTATGCCATTACGAGTTACCGTTCTTGAAATCGCATATGTTGCGTGTCTTTTATCGACGGCCGTTCGCGAACATTATTGAGTTGCAAACAAAACATGTTACCTGCAAAAGAAGGCCTGTTATAACCGATTCGGAAAAAAGGAGAAAGAAACAAAGAGTCATAAAGCGTCAAGTATTTTATAGGGAGTGAGATTGTTCGATGGAAGAGATTGAATGCATCAATCGAAGCTGTGAGCAATGAACTTCCGGTTC
This sequence comes from Siphonodentalium dalli, assembly GCA_032622095.1. NCBI lineage: Eukaryota > Metazoa > Mollusca > Scaphopoda > Gadilida > Siphonodentaliidae > Siphonodentalium > Siphonodentalium dalli. The sequence continues at coordinate 236,683,126 of CP136064.1, forward strand.
TTCCTGCGACCGCGTCTTCTCCGGTGAAGGTCAAAAACATGGCGCGTAGTTTGAAATCGTAATATTTTTGTTTCCAAGATCAATATTTTCTTCGCTAAATTAGGTTTATACGAAACTCATATAACACGAACACAATCTAACTTGAAAGTTATTTCAATGGGAGTAAATAAAAAAATCGCCTATCTTTGTGTACAGTACCCCTTTAAACATCCAATCATATATAACACTTTTTGAAGGAGGGATAATAATCCGGTTTAATATGGAATCACATATTCAAGTGCTCTTTATTCGCAATATATCGTAATAGTGAACGCTCTTTATTGCGTCAAGGTAAAGGGACTCGACTTAGAACAGTTGTTCTAGTGATTGTTTACTGATTACAACAATACAGGCCAATACATGTACATGAACTTCCGATATGCATGCTTTATATAGAGGATCTACAACGAGTCCCCAGTTTATAGCGGAATTTACAAAACGAGTCCAGTAAATTAGGTCTGGACCGAGCCTTTGGCGAGGTACAGACCTAATTTACTGGACGAGTTTTGTAAATTCCGCTATAAACTTGGGACGAGTTGTAGATTCTATTTATTACATGATCCAAAACCTCGACAAAACATACTTAAATCAACAAATGGGACGTGAAACTAACATAACTTCTATAAGGCATGCGATGACGTTTCTCACAACTCTACGTTGTTTGCCCGCGCAAAGAAATAGTCCCAGATAAATAAAGACTGTTTGGCGTATTTAATGGCGTATATTTAATGACATAACTTTTCAAAATCTTTATTCATTATAGTTTGTTGAAATTATATTGGAAGCCATAGTATTTTGAGACGTAGCGTACGGAATGTAAAGAAACCACAAACCGGAAGTCAAAGGTCACCTGGCACTATTTCCTGTTATTAAACGAACGTTTAATATCACAATTTATAGAATGGGTAGGATCATGTAATAAATATCCTTCCATCATTGTCATAGCAATTTCCGCTTTATTAAACTCTTTTTATTCGTACCATATTAGGAAAACTCTTAACATGGAACGCTCTTTATTGAGCCATGGTGAAGGAAATGGGGACTCGACTTAGAATAGTTGTCATCGTGAATTATTCATCAACATACTCACCACTTTAATTGCAATTGTATGTATTCGTAACCATGACTGACTCGTCAAATTAAACGCTCTTTATTTGGTATATGTAATCGGTTTCTGATTTTGCGCAACAGGTTTCCCACAGAAATCCCGCCAAATGTCACGTAAACGAACATCGTTTGGAAATGAATACAGCATATGCCTAACTGAGAGTCACTAGACCGGCCACGGCCGAAAACACTGCATTTATATGGCATTGTCACGAATGAATGATTGTAAATACGGGACACTCGGGGCATATATACGGAAAATTAAAACAACATCGCAAACACGCACCCGAATAAAGTTCACATGCCGGCTCGTGTTTTTATAAGCTTTATACGAAAGTGTTATCTACCCCGCTCAATTGTCCCTCTATATTTTTTGTCAAAACAATACCGTAACTTTCCAAACAGCACTTAAGACAAATCACAAGTGAAGATAACTCACCGCGCGATGACAATTCACCATGTGTACACAATTGATATGCCCCGCAGTAATTCCATTACACTCACGCGCTGATGTCGATTCCGGATTTTCCATCGCCATATAGGTAGACATAATTAACTCCGACTCCAATTCCCTGTTTTTAATTAGTTTACCTCGCTTGACGTCATGCAAGGTTTTGCGACGGAGATAGCCGACAACCGGTTGTGGTATTAAACTATTATTTATTTCTCGGCTTATTTATTACGCGATTTTTATGGGACTTGGATCATTGTGATCACAATAGGGGTGGCTTTCCGATAGAGTTTTGTTGTTTCATGAGGATAGTAATCCTTTAACAGATTAATTTAATCTCTACTCTCACTCTGGCATCAGCCAGAGACTCCCAGAGTTAGAGTAGAGATTCATGGCATGATCTACATGTCTCGTTTAGGTGGGCAGATTGCTGGATCAAACCTTTTTGATCTGGCAATCTGCCCACCTCAACGAGAGATGATACTACGACAAAGATCAACACACTGTTTTGATGATATGTATGTCAGGTACCTCGACAATAGGGAATACGTTATCATAAAAAAAACCCAAATGTAATTGATTGCATTTAAATTATTTGTGATTATATGTACCTTTGTTGACTGGTCTGGTTCCTTGCAGACGGCTATGAGATCTCTTTCATTAAGAGCCATGATTTGCTAAAGTTAGTAAACACGTCGAAAATAACAATGCAAGTGCCCGAGATACCAATGGATGTACTTAGGTTATCCCGTACCCAGAACGGTGGGACATATATGGTGCATATATGGGTGGTGGGTTCGAGTTTGGGGACTTATCTTATATATTATATTTGCGAATGTCTTATTGTCTGCTATATAAATTCAAATGGGATCATCTATATGGCTCAAATTTCAAAGTGATCTAGCAGGGGTGTGGTAATTATACCCCACCCCAAAATATGGGGGGGGGGGGGGGTATATGCCTAATGGACTACATGCGTCCGTCCGCGCCAACCAAAGGGGTTTGGACTTTGATTTAAATGTTGTTTAGGGGCTTAAAGGTACTCAATCCGGTCAGAGGGTCCTATATTACCATTTCTTTGGCTTTGGGGGTAAAACATATTTGATTCGAGTCGAGGAACCCACCATCAAAGCTCAGAGTGATCAGATATCGATTTTTGAAGTCCAGTACTTTTCGGATATGTAGCCCACAAGTTGGCAGAACACGTGATCAAAACGGACAAATTGCGGGTGTAAGATGGATAACTCTAAAATCAAGTGCTTACTATTCTGCCAATTTATGGTCTGTTCTTTTGCCGAACCAAGTCGTACGGGGACCAATCTGTAATCTGAATCCAGATTCTGAATCGGGATTTTAGCGAAATAACGCCTCTGTGGTTGATCGTCGACACTCTTCCGTAAAATAGATGACGAGAAGTTACCATCTGTCTCGATTAATGGCATATTATAAAGGTACTCAATCCGATTAGATGGTCCCAATATCATCAAATTCCATGGCAACAACAACAACAACAACATTTTCTGAAATTCCGCTTCAGATATCCGGATCGATTAAAGGTACTCAATCCGATCAGACGGTCCCCATATACTCAAGATACAACAAAACAACATTTCTTCAAAACACTCTATAAAAATAGTTATCATAATTGATGAAATTGCAACAAAATAATGCTAACCACTGTCTAATATGGTATCAAATTTTCCAAACGTGTTATTTATCAACATTTTATTCAACGAAATATGGCCTTATTATCACTTGAGTATCACGAAATTTGGCCGTATTACTACTTGATTTTTGAGTTATCCATCTTCATCCTCAATTTTGTCCGAAACCGTCGGTTTGACAACTCTTTTCTGGGCCACAAATAATTGCAATCTCGAGAAATAACAAACTTCAAAAATCGATATCTGATCACTCTGAGCTTTGGTGGATGAATTCCTCGACTCGAATCAAATATTTTTTACCCCCGAAGCAAAAAACAAAAAGTTATTTGGGAGCTAAATGCATATTTAGTTGCCCAAAAATAATGAAAACCACAGTCAACTATAGCATAAAATTCCCCAAAACCTGTTATTTATCAACATTATGTTCCACGAAATATTGCCGGTTTGTCAAATATCTGACAAAAAAACCACTTGATTTTATAGTTATCCATCTTCATCCGCAATTTGGTCCGATGCCGTCTTCTCGTAGACTTTTAATGGGCCACTTCAAATTATTGGTGGTGAAAAATAATAGATTTCAGAAATCGATATCTGATCACTCTGAGCTTTGATTGGTGTGGGTTCCTCGACTCGATTTCAAATATGTTTTACTCCCGAAGCCAAGGAAATATTCACTTGCGAGCGTTAATTCGGATTATGCATCGTTAACTGACAAAACAAAAGTGGGCTGAACATTTCGATGATTACCAATCACAAACTACTAGTGTGCAAAATCTATGAGTATAATAATTAAAAACGCTACAAGGCCGACACAAAATAACTAGAACATAATACATTCATTCTTCCCGAGAACAATTATAGAAAGGAATCAGCTTGAGGAAAGCGCGCATGTGTCTCACTGCTGGAGACAACATCATCCAGCAGTCAAAACCACTGATCCAGAACCCAGCGTACAAGTTTATATCCGGAAGGATATAACGCTGAACAAATACAGATACAGAATCGATGTCTCAAAAATTAAAGGTACTCAATCCGATCAGAGGGTCCTATATTACTATTTCTTTGGCTTTGGGGGTAAAAAATATTTTATTCGAGTTGAGGAACCCACCCATCAAAGCTCAAGAGTGATTAGATATCGATTTTTGAAATCTATTAATTTTCGGATATGTAGCCCACAATTTGGCAGAACACGTGATCAAAACGGACAAATTGCGGGTGTAAGATGGATAACTCTAAAATCAAGTGGTTATTATTGTTAATAGTAAGCACTTGATTTAGATTTATCCATCTTACACCCGCAATTTGACCGTTTTGATCACGTGTTCTGCCAACTTGTGGGCTACATATCCGAAAATTAATAGATTTCAAAAATCGATATCTAATCACTCTGAGCTTTGTTCCTCGACTCGAATCAAATATTTTATACCACCAAAGCCAAAGAAATATTAATATAGGACCCTCTGATCGGATTGAGTACCTTTAATGGGCCTTTAAAGGGGTACTGTATACTAAATCCTTTTATACTCAACATAATATATGCAACAAATAAATGAATTTGAGCATGGATTAGTTCAAAATACACTCATTTACTTTATGAACGATGCAAACAGCATGATAATGAAAATTAATTTATGACTCCAGTGAATAGATAATTATCTTTAAAAATGGTTCATGTTATAGATCACCTGACCAAAAGAAAATTAATCAATAACTATTCCGCTATCAACATCTGAAGTCAAAATGAGGGTACAGGAAACTACACAAAAGTACCCATTTACGAACAAAAGCTTCGGGTTGGCCTTGAACATTCTCGTGATAGTCGAAGGGGAAGAACTCTATTTTATGGTTTTCTACAGTACTTGTTACTGTGAAGACGTAAACTGTTTTTATTTATGTTAACTCACAGTTATTCGATGGAAACATGATGAATTTGATAATTAAAACAAATATAATCATATCGTTTTTCGGTATAATTTGACTTTTCTATTTGCGAAACTTATTATATAAATTAAATTTTACGACATACAATGGCGCGCGAATTCAATATTTTGATATGTGAATGAATCGCAGAATGTCATGTTTGCAGGTTGGTTTACACACTCTTCATACATAACCCATTTTAATTGTTATATGTGATCATAATTTCCTCAATAGTCAAATCCACATGTACTATGATGTAGCAAACTCTTCAGCTGTCCTATTTTCGTTTCAAATTTTGAAGTGTCAAAATTCATTTAATTTTCATTTAATTTTCAAGTTCAGCCACTGCAAGTTCAACAGGTCTGGTATTAAAATGTGAAAATATCTACAATAGCTGAAATTAGATAATAAAAATTCACTCCAGCCAGTAAGTTTCATACAATGCGACAAAAACATGCATACCACTATCCTCATTGTAATTGACCTGATAAACGTGGTACTAGTACTAGTAGTCTATCTCATTATCTCATATATATTTTGAAGACCTCTGTCACGTCTGTGAGTCGATCTGTCTGTTTGTCTGTATGTTTGTTTGTCATTGACACAAATCTACGATTCTCGGTCGATCGGGACGAAACTTGGTACGTGTGTGTAGTTTGACCAGGCGGTGGACGTTGTCGTATTGGCGAGCCCGTGCGGCGCCCGTGCAGGGCATGCGCAGACGAGATCTCGGAAACGGGTGGAGCTATCGACTTGAAATTTGCTATGTGAATGTATCTTGCCCCGGATACAAATTTTATCGGGTTGCCGAGCCCGTGCGACGCCAGCTTCGCGCATGCGCAGACAAGATCTCGGAAACGGGTGGAGCTATCGACTTGAAATTTGCTATGTGAATTGTATCTTGCCCCGGATACGAATTTTATCGAGTCGCCGAGCCCGTGCGACGCCAACTTCGCGCATGCGCAGACCAGATCTCGGAAACGGGTGGAGCTATCGACTTGAAATTTTGTTTTTGAATAGCCCGGACAACGTCGGGCTCATCGGCTAGTCTACTATATAATTTGAGACTTCCGTATATATACCCTGCTTGACAAAACAAGTGTCCAATGTGGCAATGTCATCGCGGTCACAGCAAGTACACCATGGGTGAACGGCAACTACACCACGGCCGGACCGCATGTACACCATGGTTAGATTTCTGGTTTGTATCATCTTTTTTCAGTTTAATGAAGGTACACAGCGGCAACTACACCATGGCCAAATGGCAAGTACACGGCGACCCAACTGTAGTTAGCCGTTGGAGCTGCGGTCTAATTGCATTTCAGCCGCAGTGGCAACGCTAACCGCACCGCGGTTAAGTGGACACTTGTTTTGTCCAGCAGGGTATATATATGTATGTGTGTATATATGTGGGTACTTCATGGAATCGAAAACGAATGGTTGGATCGAGCTCAAACTTCGCATATAAGGGTAAAAATCCACGGGGATCGTCCACATCGCATTTTGGACAAGCTCTGATCACTCATTCTCCACTTCCAATCAATAAAAGCACCGCAAACACGGCGGGGGTTAATCGGGTTGATATTCGCTCGCGATCCAAGAGGAGTAACTACATTTTTTTATATCTGTATATGTATATTTTTATTATCCATATTCACTTCAAACTGCTAAACCCGTTGAGCCAAAACTTGCTAATACCTCCCAAAATATAGAATTTACATTTTCTCATATATACATTTCTTGTTACAGCTGAAAATCTTAGTCTATTTTCAATACATTCATATAAACAAGCTCTAAACTTACACCCCTCGATTCGTGGTAACTCACGCACCATATATGGCTGCTAAAATTTAGTCAAAACGAGGCAGTGCGATACGTCCCTGAATCTGACTGGACTTCCACTGCCTTCTCCTTTGACCATCTCGTAAAGGTGGGGGTCACTCCCAAGTCGTGAAAACCAACAACGACATTGTTGACGAGAAAATAATTAGCTCAAATGACTAAATCCACACAATGCTAATTTTCTCTTTACAGCAATGTGAGAATCTTCGGGCAAGAATTTTCGGGTGGCCACCAAGCCGTGAATGCCAACAACAATGACATCGTTGGCATACCCTCTTGATTTAAAAGACAGAATTAACTCATTAAAAAATGCGTGTTGCCCCAAGCTGTGAATGACCATCTCGTAAAGGGTGGGGGTCACTCTCAAGCCGTGAATGCCAACAACAACGACATTGTTGGCGAGAAAATATTTACTAAATCCACACAATGCTAATTTTCTCTTTACGGCAATGTGAGAATCTTCGGGCGAGAATTTTCGGGTGGCCACCAAGCCGTGAATGCCAACAACAACAATATCGTTGGCATACCTCTTTTAGGGACGGGTATCATAATTCCTCTTGATTAAAAACACAGAATTAACTCATTAAAAAATGCGTGTTGCCCCAAGCCGCGAATGCCAACAACAACGACATCGTTGGCATACCTCTTTTAGGGACGGGTATCATAATTCCTCTTGATTAAAAAGACAAAATTAACTCATTAAAAAAATGCGTGTTGTGTGATTCTTATGTCTGTCGTTCCTAGGAACGGGGGAAATTTTTCATCGGGTCAGTTTGTACCTTAAATCATACCTCTTTTAGGGACGGGTACCATAATTTCTCTTGATTAAAAAGGCACAATTCACTCATTGAAAAGCCAAAAAAATGTCATGTTTCGGACCAACGCCGCCAGTCTATCTATACTATATATTTTGAGACTTCCGTATATATATATATATGTACTTTATAGAATCGAAAACGGCTGGCTCGATTGAGTTTCAAACTGCCCATCTAAGGGTAAAAATCCCACGAACACCGTAGTTGTCGCGTTTTGGAGAAGCTCTGAGCACCCTTTATCCACTCCCAAATCACCGCAAAGGGCACGGCGGGGTTAATCAAAATGAGTGTTTGTTTTTGACGCATCGCTATAAAGAGCGTCTGTTTACCATTCAACGTTATTAGCATCTGCAGAGAGATATATGGGAACATTGAGTGGTTTTACAACATCATTGTTATAGTATGTATGACACTTAGGTCAGGGCTTAGGGGGGGGGGGGGTAGTTATAGGCATAATGCTTCTCAGAAATCCCGGTTACAAACCAACACTCACAATTTTGTATTTACACAAACGTTATCGCTCGAAATTTTATTATGCAGAGAGATATACGGGAACAAGTGCTTTCCTATTTTTAGAACGCAACACATATTTACGTCGCGTTGGTGATGGGGTTCACGATGGGATTAATTGACTGTCCGCTCTTTTATCGAGGATGGGGTTCACGACGGGATTAACTTTGCGGGGGACTATTGACCAACACTCACAATTTCGTCTTTTGCATCAGATACCAACACCTCGACCGATTGGGACGAAACTTGGTACGTGAGTGTAGTTTGACCAGGTGGTCGTCGCTGTCGTATTGGCGAGCCCGTGCGACGCCCGTGCAGCGCATGCGCAGACGAGATATCGGAAACGGGTGGAGCTATCGACTTGAAATTTGGTATGTGAATGTATCTTGCCCCGGATACGAATTTTATCGGGTCGCCGAGCCCGTGCGACGCCAGCTTCGCGCATGCGCAGACCAGATCTCGGAAACGGGTGGAGCTATCGACTTGAAATTTGGTTTTTGAGTAGCCCGGACAACGTCGGGCTCAACAATTTTTCATCGGGTCAGTTCTTTCCGCCCGATGTACCTTAAGTCTGTACAGGGTTACCTTGAAAAACTAAAATTAATGGATCGACCAAAGCCATGGGACCAATACCGCCAGTGGCGGGCTAATCTGCTAGTCTATACTATATATATTGAGACTTCGTATATATGTGTGTGTGTACTTCATAGAATCGAAAACGGCTGGCTCGATTGAGTTCAAACTTCCCATCTAAGGGTAAAAACCCACGAACACCGTAGTTGTCGCGTTTTGGAGAAGCTCAGAGCATCGTTTCTCCCTTCCCAAATCACAGCAATCGGCACCGCGGTGGTTAATCAAGTCATAATTTAATGAGCGTTTGTTTTTGACGCATCGCTATAAAGAGCGTCTGTTTACCATTCAACGTTATTAGCATCTGCAGAGAGATATACGGGAACAATAATTTTGAGTGGTTTCCTATGCGGGGAGATTTATTGGATGCCATAGTACTCTTACAAACATCATTGTTATAGTATGTATGACACTTAGGTCAGGGCTGGGGGGGGGGGGGTAGTTAGTGTGGATATAGGCATAATGCTTCTCAGAAATCCCGGTTACAAACCAACACTCACAATTTCGTCTTTTGCATCAGATACCAACACCTCGACCGATCGGGACAAAACTTGGTACGTAAGTGTAGTTTGTCCAGGTGGTCGTCGTTATCGTATTGGCGAGCCCGTGCGACGCCCATGCAGCGCATGCGCAGACGAGATCTCGGAAACTGGTGGAGCTATCGACTTGAAATTTGGTATGTGAATGTATCTTGCTCCGGATACGAATTTTATCGGGTCGCCGAGCCCGTGCGACGCCAGCTTCGCGCATGCGCAGACCAGATCTCTGAAACGGGTGGAGCAATCGACTTGAAATTTGGTTTTTGAATAGCCCGGACAACGTCGGGCTCATCATTAACTCATTGAAAAACAAAAAATTAAATAAATAATTTTTTTTTTAAATTGTCATGTTTCTGACGATTGCCGCCAGTGGCGGGCTAACCGCTAGTCTCATATATATTTTGAAGACCTCTGTTTGTCTGTATGTTTGTTTGTCTGTCATTTATACAAATCTACGATTCTCGACCGATCGGGACGAAACTTGGTACGTGTGTGTAGTTTGACCAGGCGGTGGACACTGTCGTATTGGCGAGCCCGTGCGGCGCCAGCTTCGCGCAAGAGCAGGCGAGATCTCGGAAACGGGTGGAGCTATCGACTTGAAATTTGCCTATGTCAATGTATCTTGCCCCGGATACAAATTTTATCGGGTCGCCGAGCCCGTGCGACGCCAGCTTCGCGCATGCGCAGACCAGATCTCGGAAACGGGTGGAGCTATCGACTTGAAATTTGGTATGTGAATGTATCTTGCCCCGGATACAAATTTTATCGGGTCGCCGAGCCCGTGCGACGCCAGCTTCGCGCATGTGCAGACGAGATCTCGGAAACAGGTGGAGCTATCGACTTGAAATTTGGTATGTGAATGTATCTTGCCCCGGATACAAATTTTATCGGGTTGCCGAGCCCGTGCGACACCAGCTTCGCGCATGCGCAGACCAGATCTCGGAAACGGGTGGAGCTATCGACTTGAAATTTGGTTTTTGAATAGCCCGGACAACGTCGGGCTCATCGGCTAGTCTATATTATATATTTTGAGACTTCCGTATATATGTGGGGTACTTCATAGAATCTAAAACGGTCTGCGCGGATTGAGCTCAAACTTCCTACCGGGTATCTAAGGGTAAAATCATACGGACACCGTCGGCGTCGCGTTTTGGAGAAGCTCAGAGTACCCGTTCTCCACTCTCAGTCACAAAAAAGGGCACTGCGGTGGTTAATCAAGTGATAATTTAATGAGCGTTGTATATGACGCGTCGCTATAAAAGAGCGTTTGTTTACAATTCAACGCAACGTTATCGCTCGAAATGTATTATGCAGAGAGATATACGGGAACAATACTTTTGAGTGCTTTCCTATGCGGAGAGATTTATTGGAAGTCATAATACTTTTACAATTGGATCAGACGCAGTTCATTTACAATTCTTTGTGAATAGCAACACTGCCATTCGTTCGAGTTGCTTTAGATCAAACCATATTCTCTGTCGCACTCATATTTCGTCATTTACGAATCCACTGTAATCGACCTATTTTTAGAACGCAACACATGATACCAAACAAAAATTACGTCGCGTTGGTGATGGGGTTCACGACGGGATTAATTGACTGTCCGCTCTTTGCGGGGACTATTGACCATCTCGTAAGGGTGGACAACCTCTGTCAGGGGCTGCTCAATGGCCACGGGCAGGTTAAAAAAAATCATACCTCTTCTGGGTCTGGGCGTGTATAGACATGAGCGTGTTGTGTGATTCTACGTACTTGGGGCTTCCTAAGAACGCGGATCGGGTAAGTTTTTCCGCCCTAGGTGAGCTCAAACTTCGTATATAAGTGTAAAAACACACGGGGATCGTCGACGTCACATTTTCTTTTAGGGACAGGTACTGCATGTTGTGTGAAACATTCTTATGTCTGTCGTTCCTAGGAACGGGGGAAATTTTCATCGGGTCAGTCTTAACCTTCAAACGGGTACCCACAAATTATATATTGTGACCCCGACATGACCTTGACCTTGAAAATGATCAATTCAAGGTCAAATCGGGTAAAATATTGAAAAACCCACTATTAACTCATTGAAAAACACCAAAAAAAACCACCAAAAATTGTCATGTTTCGGACCAACCACGCCAGTGGCGGGCTAACCTGCTAGTAATATATAATAGTATACACTATCCACCATGGTAGGCCTATCGATATTGTCAAATGTTGTGGCAGAGATACCGTACTGTGCGGTTATGATACCGCAGTTGTCCACATACATGTATATCAGCAGATATAAGAAGAATCACGGCATTTTATTTAAATGCCGCATGTGTAATGCCAATCAATCCGGCCTGACACCAGGCGATGGGTGGAGTTTATAAATTGACAGCCAAAACAACGTCGGCTACTTCAGGGTTGCGTAAAGTTCATGGCGTGCTACATTGAACCCCTGTTACTAAATTTTCTGGAATGCAATGAACCGATGCATTATCTAGATGTACCTCACATATGGAACAGGACTTTACTTAGTCTAATTCACATGGAAAATGAGTACTGGTATGCGGATAAATAACGCCAGGCCTGCTCAGTATATTGTCCATAAAAATCAACCTGGTATCGCGAACCATGACCGCATGATTGTGGTGTAACCGCGGTATGTGCAGTGTTGAAGTGGTAATAAACATTAACCTTACCGCGTTATTGGAGGATTATGATTATTACCAGGGTGACACCACGTTAGAGGCGGTCAATTACTTTAAGTATAGCTGTACTCTTGTGTGCCAAATAATCGTACATGTACGATTATTAATTTTCAATAAAAAATCTGCCCTGTACGATCCTTATTCGCACCTGTACGATTATTAAAAATCAATGGATCTGTCCACGAAGAACTCGGCAAACTAATTAATTTATCGTTTTTTTTTTCATCAAATGTGTATATTCGCGGGACAGTCGACCGGTTGTAAATATTTGGACACGTGGAAAAACGCTTGCATCATGTTCCGACAAAACAGCGGACGAGTCTACTTTTGTTTAGCCCACATATCTCTGGTGACTCGGTAATGATTGTTGAATGTACTGTGACGGGAACCACGTGGTTCGCAACACTCGCTAACCAGTTATCCCAATGACGCAATGGAACGTTCTGCTTTTAGTGATGATATAAAGCATGGTGTCACTGGTTCGGGGCTCCGTGCGGGTGCAGTTAATAATTTGTGTTTAACATTGGAATTACGAAATGATAGCCGTGTTTGAACGGCACAGAATTCAAATTAGTAACGCATGACTTTTTCTAATTCCAATAAAAAGACACAGCGTGTTAAAAAGTTTCCCCCATGACCCAATTACCGCTTTGGTGATTTTACAATTTAAAACACCTCTCTTCCTGGTATCTTAATTCCCACGTGGTCTGCAGACTGTCGCGTGCGCTGTATATGTCGCGAGCAGAAATAACAAACTGGGCAGTATGCATGGAGTCCCAAACTTCCCCAAAACTTGCAACTCTGCAATGGTGATATTACGCACGGCTAACAAAACAGGTTTTGAAATGATGAGAGGGGGTGCCTGATAACATAGATATATTTTTATTCATACTCAAGCCTTGAAATAGTGTGTCTGTCATTTGCAGAATGAGGTCCCCAGAGGGTGAATTTAGTGATGCTACCCTGCATAGCGGGCTAGCATCACCAAATTCACCCTCTGGGGACCTCATTCTGCTGAGGTGTAAGCAAATGACAGGCACACTATTTCAAGGCTTGTTCATGCTATTTCTTGGTTGGGGTGTTATTTGGATATATTTATTTTTGGCAGAAATTCCAGACACTGGACATAGGACAAGGTGTAAATTATGTCAGATTGACGCTGAAATTGATTTGAATGAAATGATAGAGATAATAGTGCACTAGAAATCTCAGTACGAGTGTGACAATACTCAGGGGAAAACCCCAGCATTATCACCCTGTACTATTATTCCGCCCTGTACTATTATTAATTTTGTCCCCATTTTCCGCTCTGTACTTTTATTCCGCCCTGTACTATTATTAATTTTATCCCCATTTTCCGCCCTGTACTATTATTCCGCCCTGTACTATTATTTGGCTCACAAGAGTACATATATTCTCAAAATAAGTGTCCTTTTTAATGTTGTTCGGCAATTTTCGCAGCCATTTACAATGCATAATGTCAATGAAAGGCAGTTGTTGCATTTACAATGCGTTGAATTTGCCCATTTGAAAAAACTGTCATTTTTCTGCCGTCCATGAGTGCGTCTGGGTGTCCACCCATTAAAATTTGATTTTCGACCAATAATTCCAGTTTGGATTATTTGATATGAACGAAAGTTGGCAAGTGTATTTCCCAGCTAAAAATACAGGACAAGTTTGAATATGGGTTCTATCCAATTATCTTTACATGAGTTACATCCATTTTTCGACTTAGAATTTGACTGCATTTTTTATTTAAATTAGGGATATCAGGTAATCTTTGGAAGCTCAAATTGTTATTGTGTTTTGCGGTAGTACAATTCGGAATGGCTAACAGGCATATTTTATCACACCCTAGCCATGCTCTTGTTAGCTATGTGGCGAGGTTTACTAGATTTGCGGTCACAGCTGGTCGCTGAAGGAATTCTGACATGTCTTGGTCCATTGGAGATTGCACACGACTATCGCCTGATTGACTTCATCACTTTAGCTACTGGTATTATTGGTGAATTTTCATATTTGCCAGACCTGTTCAAGAGTGAAGAGGACAGCTCAATCAGAGTCACTTTTTAGTGCGGCTGATGGGGTCAATGTTGTAACATTTTTACACAGAAATTAAAACCAGTCTCCGAGTCTCGGTTGGCCATTTTTTAGCAGTATTTTCATGGTTTGCATGAAAATTTTCTCGGTATTAATAGCTAAAACCCCATATTACTTGTTGACAATCCTTGTAAATTGTAATGCAGGTTAAGTTGGTATGTCGGGATGGTGCCTTTCCATGTACGACATGGTTTTTTCAGTCACTTTCAGATTACTGTCAGACAGTGTTCGCGCTGGACCGAAAAAAACTTTAGCCAAAAGTTTAGCCAAATGAAAATTTTATTAGCCAAATGAAAAAAAATTTAGCCAAATGTTTTTTGGCCAAATTAAAAAAAACTTTGGCCAAATTAAATCATCGTTTTCTGGTCGGTTCACAATTAATGACTAAAACGTAAAATCTAACAGACACAGGTAAAATACACAATAATTTAAATAATTTTGATGAACTAGAAGTATTTTTATATATATCATTTATTAAACAATTATTAATCTTTATGTGAAAGAGTGATTGGGGGGGGGGGGGGGGGGGGGGTAAACCGGGATTGTCCTTCTTAATGTCATTATTTTTTTGTCTTATATCAATATCTTTTTTTAATTCATTAAATATTTATCCTTGCGAAAATATCTAAGTGACATCTGGAAAGTAATAACTTAGTATTGTTACGCCATTATCAAATTACAATTGTCATAAAAGCATGCATATTATTTTGACTGTATCGGTATTGACGACAAATAGCCACAAAATATCTGTCGTTATTCACATTTGGCTGATTAAGCTATTGTCTTACACTTGGTGCTCATAAACCTCGACCGTCATAAATACAATGTCATCATAAACATGCATTGTGCAGGCGCGCCGTGAGTGACCAGACAGACAATGGGCTGAATGGGGGATTAGGGGATTAAATGTAAAAATTAATAATGACCTTTTGCTGCTTCGTGCAGAGTGACGTAATCTTTCTCCAGATTAAAACAGCCTGTTACGAACAAATTGCTTATATACCGGCGTCAATGCACTTTACAAAACATTGCTTTCTTCACATTGTCATAATTCAACCATGGTCGGTTTAATGTCCATGCGTCTTTGAATGTCCGTCTTGTGAAAACTAAAGATGATTGCATATCACTTTGTGATCGCTTGGTTGATAGAGTTGTCGATCGGGTTTCCCTTTGTACGATATTTCATAAGCACGAAAATAATGAAATACTTTCGTCACCCAAATTCGTCTTGAATGTCGATCTATTGAGCGCTTTTATTAATTAGCTTTCTGGCTCCATGCTTTCAGTCTCCATTTGGGTTCAGAAAAAGTTTAGCCAAAAGTTTAGCCAAATGAAATTTTTATTAGCCAAATTCGAAAAAGATTAGCCATTGGCTAATTTGGCTACCGACAGCGCGAACACTGCTGTCAGATAAATAGCACCAGTTGAAAATTTCAATGAGAGCAGTATTCTGACGGTATTAATACTATAATTAGATGGTATTTGATGAATACATGTGCCATCTGGTTTATTTTGCTTGAGTTTGCTCCTGTTGACCTACTGCTACCGTAAGTACAGATGACTTGTATGATTTCGGCAGGAAAAAAACATGTACATGTACTCTGACGGTGAATATGACCCATTTTATCTGCCTTCTTGCAGTATGTTACAGTGTTGTAACTCCTTGTATTTTCTTGAGTCATCTTATTTTTGCAATTACATATTTCAGAATGAGTTTTTCGAAGCCTTCAGCAGTTGACGCACTTTCATTACAAGATGAGGTTTATCGACAGAATCTACTTGCACAGGTACATCATTATTTATGTCATTATATAATAAATGTCATGGAAACATGTTAACATGAAAGTTGTGTTGGAACAACATGATTTGTCTATTCGATGTCATTGTAAATTTTGGGTAAAATCATTTATGAAATTTCTCTTTGACTTAAATTTGCTCTATTTCCCTATACTAGAAAGATATCACAATCATTGTCATTAATATTAATTATGGATGCATGCATTCATCCCTCGAATTTAGCGATGGCAAAAGGCAATGCCGCAGAAAAAGCCACAGAAGCAAATATAGAATTTCATTCAGTTCTAGAACAATGCCGTAGAAAATAAAATGCCATGTTATAGGGCTGGTGCATTTCATGAATATAATTACATCATGATGTATATAAAGCTTGGGCCATTGTTTAACCCTTTCAGTGCCAAGTCCGATTTTTGTATCAACCCATATTTCCTTGATCATTTTTCAAATTTATTGATTATAATAATGTGATACATTGATGGAAAGAGCTCTTAGAGCTCTTTCCATCAACGTATCACATTATTATAAAAATCGGACTTGGCACTGAAAAGGTTAAGCAGGTGCGAGCAACATCATGATCTCATTGACTGTCACCAGTTTGAAGAGTTGTCAACTATAGTACTAGTATATGAACAGAAATTACAAGGTTCAAAGTGTCATAGCTCAAACTGTTTATGTCTTTGAGGGGGATTTGAGCATCTACTGGGTAAGGCTCTGCTCAAAACTGTTCATTTAATATATGGATTTTTCATTACGAAATAAACACTTTCTGTTTGCATTAATAGAGATGGGATGATAAAACGTTCTGAACCATAATGAAGTCATTTAGTTACCTGCACAATTTGCGTATAAAAACATCATGAAAGTAGTACTAACCTAATAAAGCTATCTTGTCCTAATAAACCTACATGTGCATGTACGGTACGCTGATGTATTAAACATATGGTTTTTGCGCAGACTTTATGTAGGCAATGGAGGTAGTGAGCACTGGATAAACTAAATATAAAGGGATTATTCCTCATTAGCAGCTTGTCTCCTAGCAACCGCTATGATCCTCCCACTCAAGCTTGAAATACAGAAATAGTGTGTCTGTTATTTGCAGAATGAGGTCCCCATAGGGTGAAATTAGTGATGCTACCCCTCATTGGGGGAGCCCATTCTCCTTAGACCTCATCTTCTGGGAATTATCTATAGCCTCAAAATAACAATGTTTTTACTTACTTTTCCCCTTCTGTTCATTTTCTATATCCCCTAATTTGCAGAACTCGGGGACTTCAATCTGATCCGAGGTCTCCCATAGCAGTTGAAGCCACAGCAGAATGAGGTTCTCAGATGGTTAAATTGGTGATGCTAGCTCGCCATGTGGGATAGTGTCACTAAATTCACCCTTTAGGGTCCTCATTCTGCAAATGACAGACACTCTATTTCAAGGCTTTCTGCTACTGTAGCTGTTTGAACTTAATTTCCAGGTGCACCAGCAGGAAAAGTCAAAGTTGGAAGATCTGGGAAGTCTTAGGCTTGCTTCAGCTACCACATTTAATGGAAGACCTCTCTTGAATAGCAGCCATGGCTCGCTAAACAAATTAAGTTCAGCTACCCCATGCAATGGAAGACCTCACTTGAATATCAGCCATGGATCGCTGAACAAATCAAGTAAAGGGAGGTCACTCGTGCCTCTCAATCATAGCAGAAGTGATGCGGAATCCAACTTGAGTGAACATATTCCGATAATAGATTTGAATGCCTTAGCGAGGCAATCAGATAACATCCATTCTTCATCAATTCACAGTGATGTTGATGATAAAGAAAACAATGCAAGAGGTCAGTGGATTCTAATTACCTATAACCCTACAGTAATGCCCTAAATAATCGACTCCTTAACCACAACATAATTATGGGTAATTCTTCAGGATTTAGTCGGAAATATGGCTTGTTGCCATTCATCGGAAAACTCTCAGTGAGAGCTTTCCGATGAATGGCAAGAAGCCATATTTGCGTCTAAATCCTGAAAAATTATCCATAATTCTGCTGTGGTTAAGGAGTCGATTATTTAGGGCATTACTGTAGTTAACCCTTACTATATATACTAAATGGATTCTCCCATCCAGTTATAAAAGTATACCGGTACATTGGAATGATCTGTTATTTATTTGGAGGGGTGTTAAGGTAATAAAAGCAGATGACATGTGCCAGCAAAATAGATAATACAAGAGCAGAGTGATTCATATTGACATATTCATTGCTCGGAAATGTTCAGATAATAATTTCAACAAACGAACCAGTAATTGAATATTGCATACAACCTTTCAGAACAGCCGTACACCTATTTTTAGAACAGAAATATCAGACGCATTCGGAGCGAAGCAAGATGACAAATTTATCTTGTTAGCATTGTCCATCAAGGCAAATTGCCATTTTGATTCAGATCCATTTTATTATGCCTTTAATACAGATAAATAATATACCCAATCTTCAGTTGTGTTTGCTTTCAGGAAAATGTTTTTGGAGTCTTGAAATTGGGTTTTATAAAAATGATGTTGTAATTTTTGCCCAGAATAGATACACCATCTTTAAGTTTGAAGACGTATTTAATACAACAATCTTATAGCCTTTTATGGAGGTTTGTCTTTATATTTATCTTTATGAGTATAACTTCATTTATTACACGTTGTTCCTAGATGTATAGTGTTATTGCTGTTTGATATTTATAAATCCATCTGCTCATCTCATTGACGTCAATGACGTACATGTATATGACATTCGCCTCAACCATGAAACCATTACTATAAAATAAACACATCACCACACATGACAAAACAAGCCCTGCATGTGCCTAAATAAACCTTGTAACCCTGTAATTTTTAATGCACCTGATTCTATGATGGGTGTCATGTAATAAACACACAACAACACATGTGTTAATCAGCTTGTTGATACCGCACTTGTGCCAAGAGCGGAAGGATAGAACTTGAGGCTGCTAACATTCATGCTGTATCAACAACCCATTAAAACACCCGTGTCGTTCTGAGTATAAATTTAATTGACAGATTACATGTAGTTATAGCATCTTAGTTGGAGCTAATGTAAAATTGTGAAAGTCATCTAATAAATTCACTGAGTCAAACTTCTGTTTCAGGTGATGGACAGTCTGGTAAACCTGAGGCTGACTTACATCTGTGGATATTGAAACCTATTTGGAAGTTCTGTGGGATTATGCTGGAGGGTAAAAGGAGGTGATACTAATATAATATATACTCAAAAGGACTGTGTCATTTTATTTAAAGGCATGGATGGTCTTCGTTATAGGTTATAATTTAGAAATAATTGTTACCGAATTATGAAAGTATTCTCAAGAATCTAGTAATAAAATAGGATAATGATAGTATGAATGCAATATTATCCACAAAACACACTTTGTGTGGGCCGAGCAATTTTGTTTATATACAGCATGTAAATAGTGAGCAATAAGTAATACACACAACACAGTGGCTATTCTTTTATGAGAGTGATTCACAGTGAGTCAGTCAACACTGAAATCTTGAGTGGTGAGGATTAGCAAGTGCTATTCCAGTATGTTGTAAACAACTGCTTATCGCACACTCTTTATTGACTGTAACATAATTTGGCTTTTGTTTACTAAGACGGCGTACGATCTTGACAATAACATACTATTTACATGATATTTATGATTGGCATAAGAATAAAATTTGTCAATATTTTAATATTCTTTCTGTTTATGGCAGTTATTAACGGAATTGACTATTTTAACCGCATTTATACCCATCGCGAAGGCCATCAGTATCTTTAAAGAACTTTTTATATTGATTCATGGGTATAAGATCATTTTATGAGTCTGACACAAGCCTTGAAATAGGGTGTCTGTCATTTGCAGAATAAGGTCCCCAGAGGGTGAATTTAGTGATGCTACCCCACATAGTGGGCTAGCATCACCAAATTCACCCTCTGGGGACCTCATTCTGCTTACACCTCATCAGAATGAGGTTCCCAGAGGGTGAATTTGGTGATGCTAGCCCGCTATGCGGGGTAGCATCACTAAATTCACCCTCTGGGGATCTCATTCTGCAAATGACAGACACCCTATTTCAAGGCTTGGTCTGACACCTTTCACTAGAAGCTTCTGTCATTACATTACATTACATTACATTACATTACATTGTTAGGCTGATCCATGCATGATTTTTGGTTCCCAGGAATACCACATACTTAGACCAAAAATCAACTATTTGGCATCGGGGTTTCCTCAACTCTATTTTACCAGGTCCGGCCGGTTATTATCAGCAGAGTTATTGGACTTTGTGTATTATTTTTGGTGCAAATGGCACATGGCTAATTTCCACAAATGTCAGTCCTAAAATGAGTTCGCAAGCCAGGCTTTTTAACAAAATCCCACCTCTTGTTTAGCACATACTGAGAACGCAAACATTATTGAGAATGCACTTCCCCAACTGCACAATTCGGCGGGGGATACCGTCGTCTGCGACTGCTTGTTTATTATGCCCCCGATCTCCGATGGAGATTTGGGGGTATATAGTGGAGCCCTCCGTCTGTCCGTCCGTCCTTCCGTCCGTACGAACGTTTCAACTCATAACTTTGGTTTCGCTAACTCAATTCAGTTGATCTTTGGTATGCTAATAGACCAGCCGGGGGGGACAAGATTTCCCCATAACTGCGGTTTCGTCCGCCCATTTTTTCCAGAGTTACGCCCCTTTTTGGACTTAGAAAATTGTCCGTACGAACGTTTCAACTCATAACTTTGGTTTCGCTTACTCAATTCAGTTGATCTTTGGTATGCTAATAGACCAGCCGGGGGGGACAAGATTTCCCATTTTTTCCAGAGTTATGCCCCTTTTTGGACTTAGAAAATTCAGTTTTCTATGGCATACGAACGTTTCAACGCATAACTTTGGTTTCGCTAATTCAATTCAGTTGATATTTGGTATCCCAATAGACCAGCCGGGGGGACAAGATTTCCCCATAGCCGTGGTTTCGTCCGCCCATTTTTTCCAGAGTTACGCCCCTTTTTGGATTTAGAAAATTCAGGTTTTCTGCTACTTTTTTTGGTTTCCAGATGATAACTTGATTTTGGATTGTTTACTCATGAATAACATAACTTTACAAAGTGCCATTTAATAAGCATTTGCACAAAAATAAGAAAAATCCTCTCTGATTGTACAGTCGGGGGCGTTACCTCCGCCCAGCGGTGCACTTGTTTTTTATATGCCTGTTTTGAAAAAAAAACGTGACATATTATGTTATTGGTCCATCCGTCCATCTGTCTGTCTGTCCATTCGCTTTTTAGCTCAACTTTACTTTGTAAATTTTGAGCTATTGCCATGGCTTGGTATCCGTCGTGCGTGTGTGCGTGATTCATCAACAATTTCCTTTAGCACAGGCTACAGTTCGTACCTTTGGTCCGATTATTATGAAATTTGTCATGGATGTTGACATTGACATGTAGATGGGAACGAGTAATTTTCGGGTCATTCGGCCAAAAAACATGGCCGCCGGAAGCCATCTTAGATTTTACTCTTTGCATGACTAAATCCTTTGACACGGGCTACAGGTCGTACCTTTGGTCAGATCATCATAAAATTTGTCATGGATGTTAACAATGACATGTAGATGGGAACGAGTCATTTTTGGGTCATTCGGCCAAAAAACATGACCGCCAGCTGCCATCTTTGATTTCAAAATTTAATCCATTAGCACCGGCCACAGGTCGTACTCTTCGCCTGATCATCACAAAATTTGTCATGGATGTTAATATTGACATGTAGATTGGAACGAGTAATTTTGGGGTCATTCGGCCGAAAAACATGGCCACCAGCAGCCATCTTGGATTTTACTCTTTGTATGACTAAATCCTTTAGCACGGGCTACAGGTCGTACCTTTAGTCTGATCATCATAAAATTTGTCATGATGTTAATAATGACATGTAGATGGGGACGAGTCATTTTGGGGTCATTTGGCCAAAATACATGGCCACCAGCAGCCATCTTGGATTTTACTCTTTGTATCACTAAATCCTTTAGCACAGACTACAGGTCGTACCTTGAGTCTGATCATCATGAAATTTTACATGGCTGTTGAAATTGGAATGTAGATGGGAACGAGTCATTTTGGGGTTATTAGGACAAAAAACATGGCCGCCAGCGGCCATCTTTGATTTCAAAATTCAATTCATTAGCACGGGCTACAGGTTGTACTGTTTGTCTGATCATCATGAAATTTGTCATGGATGTTAATATTGACATGTAGATGGGAACTATTAATTTTGGGGTCATTCGGCCAAAAAACATGGCCGCTGGCAGCCATCTTAGATTTTACTCTTTGCATGACTAAATCCTTTGGCACGGGCTACAGGTCGTACCTTTGGTCTGATCATCATGAAATTTGTCATGGATGTTAACAATGTTAAATGAGAACGAGTCATTTTGGGGCCATTCTGCCAAAAAAAATGGCTGCCAGCAGCCATCTTGGATTTTACTCTTTGTATGACTAAATCCTTTAGCACGGGCTACAGGTCGTACCTTTAGTCTGATCATTATAAAATTTGTCATGGCTGTTGAAATTGGAATGTAGATGGGAACGAGTCATTTTGGGGTCATTCTGAAAAAAAACATGGCTGCCAGTGGCCATCTTGGTTTTCATATTTCAATCCATTAGCACGGGCTACAGGTCGTACTGTTCATCTGATCATCATGACATTTGTCGTGGGTGTTAATATTGACTTGTAGATGGGAACGAGTTATTTTGGGGTCATTCGGCCAAAAAACATGGCCACCGGCAGCCATCTTAGATTTTACTCTTTGTATAACTAAATCCTTTAGCATGGGCTACAGGTCGTACCTTTAGACTGATCATCATAAAATTTGTCATTGCTGTTGAAATTGACATGTAGATGGGAACGAGTCATTTTGGGGTTATTCGGCATTAAAACATGGCTGCCAGCGGCCATTTTGGATTCTACTCTTTGCATGACTAAAGCTATCAAATGTTTTTGAATTGTTGGAAAACATAGCCGCCAGCAACCATCTTAGATTTTACTTTTATATACATGTATATATATATCTCTTCATGTTGATAAACTAGTATTAGACATTCAACTTTCCACATTCCTAATAACTCCATCGACAGTAACACATTAAATTATTCCCTTTCCAAGTTGAGCTACAGTGTCATTGACACTTTCATTTTTGTTTCCGGATGATAACTTTGGTAAGTCTGAACTAAATGGAATGAAATTTGGTATGTGAGTTTACTAGCCCAAAATACAGGTCAAGTTCGAATTTGGGTTCAGCCTACCAATTTTCACCTGGCCCATTGTCAAAATTACCACGGCGTAATTTGTCTTGCCCTAGCGATGCTCTTGCTCTTGCTCTGGGGCATGCTCTGGGGCATGCTACAAGGAAGCATTTCACCTCTGCATCAGTTAGCTCTGGTTTTAATTTCAGTTGCCGACAGCCATTATTTCCCAAAGAGATGCCTATAATCCAATAATCACCCAAAAAGTATCACTGACACATTTTCAATTTGCAGGTGCAATACATCACGTGTTTAAAGTGATGTGAAACACTCCAATAGGGTCATCAAATAGAAATTGAGAATAATCTTGCTCAAAGTAGTTATTTGTTAATGTTACGATTATTAATCCAAATTGACGATACACGCCGTAATTCCTGTATATTAATTAAATGCAATGACTCTCGATGGCGAAATCATTTGTGTTAGATTATCGCCGATAGTTGGGTCATGAATCCAGATGTAAATATTTACAATTGGGCATAGTTCAGACGATGTTTTCGATGGAGTGTTATGGTCGATTTCTTTGATATTATTGGGGATGTTAGTAGAATGCTACATTCCCCAGGTTGTCATAGCGCCCAAGTACTAGCTTATCAATTTCACACACCTGAACAAGTTCATAATATGTCCTTAACATATGGTTACCAATTACAGTAATGAATCAGAAATTTGAATCAAGGAAATGGGTTTCAGTTTGTATAAAAATATACTGCAAACATAATTTTTTCTGACATATCAAACACAAACAAAAAAAGGTTGGACATGCGGGGTTTCGGGACCATGCGCGTCGGCCAGAGAAATGTGAAATTTATTTTGCGTGGCTAATGCTTATTATATATGAGTATGTACTTTACACCTTTGTTCTTTTTACATCTTTTATAGAGTAAATGACAAAGAATTCTGGCATACTGGCATGATTGTAAGGAGGATTGAGCCCACTCTTGTAGAGACAAATACAGGTTCAAGGTACAGACTGGTTGGAAATATTCAAGATAAAGACACCTTATCTGAAGGTAACCACTTGACACTGCTTGGTGAGGAACGATTCAATTACAGGCTATTATTTTCACCTAAATATATTTGACAACCACGGTATTGATATCACTGATGTTTGAAAAATCCTTCCATTGGTTATTTAGGAAAGAATGCCAGAGATTATGGGTGAGTATTTGGGTATTAACCCTTTGAACCCGGCTGGCCGGTATTCCGGCCAGAACGTAATTGCATATATACGCGACTGGCCGGTTTTCCGGCCATGACGTAATCTCGTTCTACCGTCGGCGTCGCAGTGTTGCACTTTATATTTTTATTTCGATAAATACTCGATGTTAAGAAAAATAAAATAGTGTTGCATAAAATTCATACTATAACTGTTTTAGCTGCCGAAAAATTATCGAGCTTGTGTTTGGCATAACGAAGTATAAGCCGATTAAAAACCGGATACAGTCTCTATTTTATTATATTTCTGCAATTACGCCGTCGCCATATTGCTTCTTGCAACCTCTCGTTTTGCGTTAGGTCATATTGCCTTACATGGCTCACAAGAGATCTAAAAATATTTATTTATAGGTAGAAACTTTAGTGACGTATTCTTGTGGTATTTATAACTCCCAATGTGTGTGAAGAAATTCCCGCTAAATTATATAATTCGCGCTAACGATTGTCGGATGTAAACACATGTCATACGAGTTTTGTTCAAGAATATATTAACTTCTGAGTTCATTAAATCATAACTTTTTTGCGCAAAGGTACATGCTATATAGATTTACACGAGAATATAGTTCAGAATCTTGTCTTTAAGATGGCATAAGCCATTAGACCGCACAATGCCACGCATATTAGTTATTGGTGGGGTATTCAGAGAACACCCAGAGTTTTGGCTAAAGCCCATATGACATCATGTATTTACATTGGGATTGTGACGTCACTTAACATTTTTTTGGCAGTTTCTATAATAAATCTAATAAGTTTTAAATTTGTTATAACTTTATCTGGATTTAAGATATTGAAATTGATTGTGATGTGCTGAATTCAGAATTTAATAATCTTTCCAATGGTGTAAACAAAATGGTAGAAGAGAATGCATACAATACAGCACCATACGCCTGAACACACTCTACAATAAGTCAAAATAGCCCAGGGTCAGGGCGTTGATCGTTGTGGGGAGCCAGGTTAACATGGTTATATGATGTTTGTTGCCATAAAGTTATTGTGTCGTGAGCCTTTATAATGAATTAACTCAATCCTTTTTTACAAGCCCTTTTTCAAAACAGGATGTATTATGTATTTGGTCTGTGCGTCCGCCTTTTCATAGTTTGTTTACGGATGATAACTTTAGTTCTACTGGACTAAATGGAATAACATTCAAACTGAAGCGGCATTTTAAAAAATGTTGTTGTTGTCGGAATCTGATATGGGGACCTTCGAATCGGTTTGAGTACCTTTAATAATAACACAATGGAATGGAATTATGGAATGCATGTTTGAAACCATAAAGTACAGGTTTCAAGTTTGATTTTCGGATCTATCTGCTTAATGTTACCAGAGTTACAACCCTTTTTTCAACTATGAATTTCAGGTTTTCATGTTTTTCCTGCTGATATAAACTGCAGTTAGGGTTGGTTGATCACTGCCAACCTTGGTATGTGGCTGAGTTGGTTCAAAATACAAGCTGTGCTTGAATCTGGGATTTGTCCAATGACTCTCACCAGACTTTTTTGTTTTTTAATTGTATTAGTTTTCAGCTGATAAATCCAAGTTATGGAATCTTTCAGAAATGCAATATGAAACAAGCCAACGGGCATATTATGCCACTGTGGCGGTACTCTTGATTTTTTAGTGGGTGGGGGTATATATTTTTTAATCTTCCATTTTGTTTTCAACTTGACTGAACTTGAAACCACATGATTGCTTACCATGTTAAAGGGGTAGGCCTTTCACATCATACATCTCAGTTCTATCATACATTTGTATGAATGTTGTGGCTCTGATTCAATGTGTAGAATTTTGTTTTTTTACAGGTTTTTCTGCCTCCATGGTATCCTCATTCAAGATTGGATTCCCAGCGGAGTGGAAGGATATGGTCAGGCAGTTTTATGCTGGGTACTTCACTTTTAATTGATTTTAAATTGAACCTTTCTCTACTAAATAGATTCTTGCATCCAGATATAAAATTAGATATTGGAATGGTCTATTATTCATTTGGAGGGGTGTTCATGAAATGAGCAGACAACATTATATGAAAAGATAATACAAGTTCCGAAGGATTCATATTTTTGGTTGGAAATGTTCAGATAATAAGTTCAACAAACAACCTATGGTCATTTGTTGAACTTATTATCTGAATATTTCATAAGGGAACTACTTGTTAAAGGTACTCAATGCGATCAGAGGGTCCTATATTACTATATCTTTGGCTTTGGGGGTAAAAAATATTTGAATCGAGTCGAGTCGAGGAACCCACCCATCAAAGCTCAGAGTGAATAGATATCATTTTTTTTAAATCTATTAATATTCGGAGATCTTGTTGAGCTGGTCCCCATAGGGTAGAGGGTTAGCTGGTCCCCATAGGGTAGAGGGTTTGTGAATAAATAAACTCAAATTACTGATAGTAGTAGTTGAACTTTATTTGGCTTCAAGATAGTCTGCTTTGTTGTTCTGGACTGAGTTTAACTCAACTGCATTTATGATGAAATCATTACATGAAAAATACACATTTATTTGGAATTTGACTAAATTGAGGCTGTTTTATATGGTGTAAAATAACATATTGTTCACGAGAGCAATTTGCCCTCCTAAGCAAGTCTCAGGAAGGTGATTTTTGCCACCCTGGATTTTCCTCAATGCCAGACCTGCTGGTTGCAGTAAATTTGGACATCATCGAAGAAACCTTTAGTTTAGTTTAAACATATTTTATTTGTTCATAAATTGATTTATGACTAAAGGGATTGGAGGACAAGTGCTATAATCACTTAGAATACCATCCTCTCCCTAATAGAAAGCTTTTATGGCAGATTAGATGAAGCTGCTGAAATAGAAAAACTAAATAGTTGGCTGTCATATTTAATCACTATTAATACATATTGAGTGACTTCAGAATGATGTTTTTTTGCAAACTGTTTTACTTCTAGGTGTTATGAGACAGAGCTTGACGGAGAGAAGACATCGTCTCAAGAAGACAACATGCCTCCATCTGATGAAATAGGTAACTCATACAAGCCCCCAGTCCCTCCTTAACCCTTTACCCAACAAACCGGCCAAAACCGGCCAAATAAAGCTTCAACAGCCTAAAATATCTTCGGTCTGTCTCAATAGAACCATACACATATGGATATCATTGGAACCGGCTCCTTGACCACATTGTGATAGTTACAGTTATACCCTGTGCCAATGCATTCTCTTATATATGCGAGTCGACCATAGGTCGCCTCGCATATATAAGAGAATGCATTGGCCTAAAAAAATTCTTTTTTTAACACTTTTTACCATTTTTTCTTACATTCTTTAACAATTTTATAATTTTTAATGTGTTAAGCCAATGCATTCTCTTATATATGCGAGGCGACCTATGGTCGACTCGCATATATAAGAGAATGCATTGGCACAGGGCCCTTCTGTTGGGTAAAGGGTTAAAGGCCCACTTAATTTTCAAACCTTATATAAAATATATGCCATATTATATACCATTTGAAAGAGGAAGCTCCAAAACATTGTATTATCAACTTAACCGGTGTAATAAACTGTGGGACATGTTGTTTTTGTTGAGTTGCCAACGCGTTCTGTCATCTAGATTTCAGTAAAAAGCAGTATTATTTTCAATGCAGGGGGAATAGCTCTATATATTAAAGATAGTGTTCTTCCCCTTCCATTGAAAAAGTTTGAATTCTGTTGCATTCTGGGAGCCAAGGGGGGGGGGGGGGGAGTCATTCTATGATTTCAGCAGTTTTCTATTTCTCTGTGGGCATCTTCTTAGACACAGATGTTTCAAATAGTGATGAATTATAGTATTTATACCCCCCGCAACGAAGTTAGGGGGGGGTATACTGGAGTCAGCTTGTCCGTCGTCCGTCTGTCCGTGGACACAAATTTGTCCGGAGTTTTTCTCAATCGCTTTTTTATCAATTTCCGTGAAACTTGGCACAGACATCAACCACCATGGGAACCTGTGCACCTGCGATTATGACGTCTGTCGGACTTTTTTTGGTGGAGTTATCCCCCCTTTTTCGACTTAGAAAATTTTCGTAACATGTATAATTTTGTCCGAGCTTTTTAGCTCACCTGAGACGAAGTCTCCGATGGAGCTATAGTCATCACTCCTCGTCCGTCCATCCGTCCGTCTGTCGAGCCGTCGTTCCGTCCATCCGTCCATCCATCCGTCAACAATTCTTTGAACATCTTCTTTAGATCGATAGGACCAAATGGGTTCATATTTGGTGTGGATGTTTCCTAGGTGACTGGTATTCAGACTTGTTAAAATGAGGTCACCAAGTTAGATATTTGTGAAGCCAGGGCCATAACTCTTTCCCTCCATATTAATTCTTAAAACAATTTCTTCTCAATAATTATCAGGCCTATTCAGCTTATACTTGGTATGGAGGGTCCTTGGATGACTGGGATTCATATTTGTTCAAACGGGGTCACTGGATTAAATAGGGGCGGAGCCAGGCACATAAATCGTACAATTGTTTTTGGGGATAAATAGGACCAAATGGGTTCATATTTTGGTGTGGATGCTCCCTAGGTGACTGGTATTCAGATTTGTTCAAATGAGGTCACCAAGTTAGATATTTGTGAAGCCAGGGCCATACTCTTTCCCTCCATATTAATTCTCAAAACAATTTCTTCTCAATAATTATCAGGCCTATTCAGCTTATACTTGGTATGGAGGGTCCTTGGATGACTGGGATTCAGATTTGTTCAAACGGGGGTCACTTGATTAAGTAGGGGCAGAGCCAGGGACATCTCTTAATAAAAAAAATTGGACAGATTGAAATCATTTAAAAAAAAAAAAAAATTAAATACTAAATGAATAAAATTTATATTATTATTTTTTATTCTAACTTTTGATTCTTTTTTAAATTTTGCTCTTTTTTTTCTTTAGCTTCGTCCGTCCGTCGTTCCGTCCGGGACACAAATTTGTCCGGAGTTTTACTCAATTTTTTAATCAATTTCCTTGAAACTTGGCACAGATATCACCCACCATGGGAACCTGTGCACCTGCGATTATGAGGTCTGTCGGACCTTTTTTGGTGGAGTTATCGCCTTTTTTAGACTTAGAAATTTTTCGCAACATGTATACTTTTGTCCGAGCTTTTATTCCTACATTTTTACCTCAATTTTTTAAAAACGTGGCACAGATATTTAGTACCATGGGAACTTGTGCACCTGCGATTATGACGTCTGTCTGACATTTTTTGGTGAACCCGAGTTGTCCCTCTTTTTCGACTTAGAATTTTTTTTGCAACATGCATAATTTTGTCCGAGCTTTTATTCCTACATTTTTCAGTCAATGTTTTTTAATCTTCGCACTGATATTTAGTACCATGGGAACCTGTGCACTTGCGATTATGACGTCTGTCCGACATTTTTTTTGTGGAGTTATTCCCCTTTTTCGACTTTTTTCGCAACATGCATAATTTTGTCCAAGCTTTTATTCCTACATTTTTCGGTCAATAGGTTTAAGATTAGGGTTATGGTTGTACACCTGCAATGGGAACTGTTATTTTATTATTTTAACTAAATGTTTACTGACCTGTGAAACATCTTAGTATTTTAAAAACAGGGGGTATCCGTAGTCCCATTGGGACAGTCACACCTCTAGTTTAGGAGTAATTTAGCAGTTTTAATTTTTCACCACCAACATATGGTACCTTTTTAATCAAGATCAGAATGAACATCAGGCGCTCAGTGATAGCCCTCCAAGGACTGTAAGTGGAAGATTTTTAAAAATCCTGTCTGGATGACAAATAAATTTCCTACATTTGAAAATTTATGCATCTCCATTTCTTCATTTTAACCTACTGTAATATGCAACAGTAATTCATTGTTCCCAATTGTGAGAAAGATGATTAAATTGTGTCCCATTTTTATCTTGCGAGTCAGAAGTTTAGACCTTGTCAGCTCAAAATTAGAAATTGTCATATTTTTCACAAGTAAAATACAGGTTTACTCAAAGGGACACCACCTGTTTCAATCTCCAAATTGTTGGCCCTAAATATGTAGCATTTTAATATGGAGAAGGGGTTTACACAGGACATTTTAATACAGTCGTTATAAATGTTTAACCCATGAAATGACATTTGAACATTTACACCAAGAGTAGAAATTTATACCCACAGTAGAGTGTGAAGCAGGGTATACAATAACTGGTATAGCTTTGCATTTTGCTAATCAAATATTGAAAAATACTTTGCAATTTAATATTTCCTTTAGCAATTTGCTATCCACTGTATAATTGTAATGAAGTTTGCAATTGTATATTTTCCAAACCATTTTGCCGCCAATCTTGTCAATCCGTTTAGTAGCGTGCCATATAGTGATGATTGTGATGTTTGTCAGATATTGATTCAACAAGTTCAAAGTAAATGCCACCACGATGGTCTTGACCCGGTCATGCCCTCTGGATTTTTATTCTGCAAATAGAATATTCAGTCCATGGAGTATTGTTTAAATTTTGACTTAATAATGTTTTCATATAGCTACCTCTATGAGACCCAAGCACAATACATGGGGGAGGAAGGTGGATGGGGGTCTTCGTTCTGCTAAAAATTTGGTCCCTGTGACAATGTCAATACCATAGTTTGTCAATCAATCTTGTCTTCTTTTTTTTATCTCACATCTGCATCTCATCATAATTCGAACTGATTGCTGGTGACTTTATTTCTATATGCTCTCAATATTCCAGATTCTAGACAAGATTTGTCAGTTGGAACAACGATACTTGTGTGCTTTGATACTTTCAATGACTTGATTTCACACATGTGTATTCTTTCTACTTGAGCCGATCAATTGCTACCGATTCTCAATTTTATATATTACCTGTTGAAATTGTCAGTTACACAGAAAACTTCAAAACTGTTCAACAACCAAAATCAATTTACAGATATTTTGCTGACCAGAATATTAAACAGAAGAAACATAAATTAATGAGAACCTGTTTAGAACAAGAAAGTTTGAAACAAAATTTATCTAGAAGAGAATATACTAAGAAATACAAAGCAAATCAGAGAAAGAATGTTGAATTCAGATCAGTTGAACGAAACAGAGAAATGAAAAATAAACAAAAGTTGAGATTGAATGATATCACATGTGCCAAAATCAGATATATCGAAAATAAATCAAAACAGAAAAGTAGATCAAATGAATCATACCGAAAAAAAGAAAGAGTGATTGAAACAAAATCTGAACAGAAAAGTAGATCAACTGATTCTTACAGAAAAAATGAACGATTAATAGAAATGAAAAATTAAAAAAAATTAAGATTTAATGATACTGCATGTGCCAAAATCAGATCTATCAAAACAGAAAAGTAGATAAAATGAATAATACTGAAAACAAGAGAGACTGATGGAAACAAAATCTAAACAGAAAAGTAGATCCAATGAATCATACCGAAAACAAGAGAGACTAATGGAAACAAAATCTAAACAGAAAAGTAGATCAAATGAATCATACAGAAAAAAAGAAAGAGTTATTGAAACAAAAAAGAAACAAAATATGAGATTTAACGACGCCACCTGTGCCAAAATCAGAACAACTGAAAAGAAATCAAAACAGAAAAGTAGATCAAATGATTATACAGAAAAAAAGAAAGAGTCATTGAAACAAAAAAGAAACAAAAAATGAGATTGAACGACGCCACCTGTGCCAAAATCAGAACAACTGAAAAGAAATCAAAACAGAAAAGTAGATCAGTAGACACTTATCGTTTGAAAGAAAGTGCAATCAATTTGAAATCAAAGCAAAAAGCAAGAGTCAGTACTATTCAAAAGGAAAAAGTAAGATTAGCAAAGAAAAGACATAGACAAACAAATGATGTTCATGAAGTTGAGAAATTATCAGACAAAATTAGGAAAACTACTTCCAGACAGTGTGATACCTTTGTCAGAAAAGAGAAACAATTATTTAACAAACAAAAAGTATGGTTCGACACTCAAAGAATGTATTGAAATATTTCATCATAGCATTTCTTTTGGTCCTGTGTATATTTGTACTTGTTGCACACTAGGGCCCGACGAAGCTTCGAGATTTGATTCAATTTCGAATCTTACATTCCGATTCGATTTGATTCGAAAGCGGTCGTGTGATTCGGGATATTTCGAATCGTGGGATACAAGTCCTTTATCACCGGGAATAGACTGCATTATATATACAAAACATTCATTATATCCCCAATACTTAACCTGAGGCTCCTTCACCGACCATCTGGGACCTCCGTGGTCCAATGTGTATAGGGTAAGTTGTCCAATAGCCCACTGCTCATATATATATATATTGGCCTCCCAGTCCCAGGGCTGGCTACTCGTGGCAAGTCGGTGGATTACTCGTGCAACCTGCTGGTATCATAGTGGTATGTCTGTGATGGTTCACGTGTTCATCACGGTTGCCATAATCGTAGCGCACACGGGTTTCCTCCACCACATAAAACCAGCAATGTCGCGATTTTGCCCGGCCCCAGCTGCGAAAGCAAGTGAATTTCTTTTGGGACATATCTGCATGTCGGTATTTTACATTCTTACCAGGAAAGCCAATATTGCGTTACCCAGCTCAATCAAATAATATTTTTTTTTAAATTTAACACGATATATTTTGGGCTCCAACATGTCGTGTCCAAATCCGATCAACATCTTTATTCAGCGAAATGGAATAATGTTGACCATTTAGCTTTCATGACAACTCAAATGATCCGATAGACAGGCCTAAGTTGGAATACTATACATAGTTCCTGTAATCCCGTGTGCGTATGCGCCATTCCCAAGTCACGATGCGCAATTTTGATATCACGCGTGCCTGCTGTGCGTGCCTGCTGTGCGTGACGGGGTAAAGCTTATATGTGCAGATGAGTTTCCGTCTGCAATGACTCCATTGACTCCAAAGTTCCAAACTGCTTACTTTCTCGAACTTCATGCATATTGTCACAAAACATGAAATGATATCGTGCCATTCCCATATATTAAACTGTTTAAATACTGTTCATATCATGCCATAGAAATTAAGTTTCTCCTTCGTAATCTGAGTTATCTCACTGAAGTTATAAAATCATCGGACATTTGCCCCCATTTTTGCTCGTACCTCCCAGTGATCAGTACCACCAATCTACTAAAGTGTTTGAAAAAGATTCGATTCGAATTCGAATCATTATCACCATTCGATTCGAGATTCGATTCAATGTTGAAATTGCCGATTCGTCGGGCCCTATTGTACACAGACATGGTTCCATAGAAGTGTCAAACCAATCAGCCAAACCACACCAGAAAACAGACAATATTTTACTGGCCTTAAATCACATGATAATCTTGAATGGATATGTCACACATGCTTGATTTCAGTAAAAAAAAATAAAGTTCCAAAATTATCAGTTACAAATGGGATGAAGTGGGTTGAAATACCTGATGAATTGAACCTTACAACTCTTGAGGAAAGATTAATATGTCCACGTATACCTTTTATGCAAATTTGTGAACTTCCCTCTGGGAGACAATACTCATTAAAAGGAAACGTTGTCAATGTACCAGTTGATATACAACCAACTGTAAATTCCCTGCCAAGACCACTTGATGAACATTTCACAGTGCCAGTCAAGCTTAAAAAGAGAATATCCAACAAAAAAAGTCCAAGAATTTATCAATACTGTGCTTAAAAGTCCTCACACACCAATTGGTAAATTGACTGATACATATCAACGAACAGAGTTCCAAAATCGAGGTAGTGGCCACATACATTCATTGATATGGATAGATGGTGCTCCTATACTAAATCGACTCAGAACAAATGAAATGACTGATGATGACATGAAATGCATCGAAAATCAAATCATAGATCCAAACTGTCAAAATTATCCAAAACATGCTGTGCATGTTTTTACAGAAAGAAAATTTGTTAATGCATATAACGATCGAGTTATCAACACATTACCTGGAGAAAAAATATTGATCACTGCTCATGTACTAGCTGATATATCAAAACAAGCAAAGGAAAAACTCATAAAATCATTACCTGAAGACCACAATAAAACCGCAATATTAATGAAGACATTAAAAATTGTGGTTGGTATGATGTATGACATTACCAGACCTGTTTACTTTCAAAATTGGAAATAGGGAGATTTGTCCTCAGAAATCAGGAGATTTAGTAAAAAATCGGGAGATTTATTTTTCAATGTCAGTATCGTGGAAAAAACTTCATATAGACTGTTTGTTGCAATTGGGTTTTCATCTGCCACAATTAATGGCCTTGAAATCACTGAATCATTTGGGATTAAAATTACGATTTTCCGGTAATGGATCACGTTTTATTTCGAACAAGGCAATACAACGATTAAAACTATAGTTGCACACAATAAAATGGTGCTATCGGATAACATCGTTGAATTTAAAGAGAATTCGTTTTGACAGAATTGTTTGAGGTCCGTTCGATTCGCGTTTTGTTATTGTGTATACAAAACACAGAATACCAAAAAGACGGAAACGGAACTTTCACCGACACAAAAACGAACAAAGAGTTTAAATCGGCAATATAATAATTTGAGTCGGCGGTTTTAAATCAGTTGGTCGGGACGAGCAGAAACCAATACTTTATTAAGTGTGGCCAAAAAGGAAGGCTTCTTGTTTCATATATTATAATCCTTGTCTGGACATTGAAGACTGCATTTGCTTACTCAACGCTGTTAAACAAAAGAGTCGACGTTGTGTCAACATTTTGTCACTGTTTGACTCGCAGGCGATATATTCCTAATTGATTTGTAACACTATAGCATGTATGGCTTAATGCTTAATACAGCCGTTGGCTAATTTTTGGTTTTATCTTTTGAATCGGGAGATTTTGTTTCCCGATCGGGAGCACAGGAAAAATGACACAAAATCGGGAGATTCCTGCCGAAATCGGGAAAGTAAACAGGTCTGGACATTACTAGTAATACCAATGTTGAAGATGGCTTAGCAAATGGTTCATCTTGCCAACTTGAATACATTGAGAACAAAATATCTGAAACTACTAGACCAAGCATTTTATGGGTGTCATTTCATGATAATAAAATTGGTAGAGTGACTAGAGAAACATACAAACAAAAAGGATATTACAATAAGAACATCTCTGAACAATGGACACCAATATTTGATATTGAAAGAATTTTTTTTATACAATTATAAAATGTACCAGATAATTCAGTTTCCACTACAACCAGCTGCTGGTAAAACAGTTCATAAAGCACAAGGTAGCACAGTTAATGAAATTGTTATTGATCTTTCTCAATCACGTAAACACAAAGACGCTCATATACATTATGTTGCCCTCAGCAGGGTTCGATCCCTGGAAAAACTATATTTACTGATTTCAACAAAGCTGCACTTTAATGTCATTCTTGCAGGGATGTCCCCACAGTGTTGGGGGGGGGGGGGATCCATCTGTCAACAATTCTTTGAACATCTTCTGTAGATCATAAGACTGAATGGGTTCATATTTGGTGTGGGTGTTCCCTAGGTGACTCACATTCAGATTTGTTCAAATGAGGTCACTCTGTCAAACGACTTCTTCTCATGTACCATCAGGTTGAATGGGTTCATATTTGGTATGAAGGGTCCTTGGGTGACTGGAGTTCAGATTTGTTCAAATGGGGTCACTTGTTTTAACTGGGGTTTCAAATTTATTCAGATGGGGTCACCAGATTAAATAGGGTGGGACCAGGGACATAACTGTATGTCTCTATAGTAATACTTAAAATGTCTTCTCAAGAGAGGTTGGACTATTTAGCTTACATATAGTATGGAGGATCCTTTAGTGACTGAGATTCAGATTTGTTAACATGAGGCAACCTGTTAAGAAATGATGGGGCTATCGGGACTTTTGTGTCTAATAAAATCATTAAAATACAAAATTCATTAAAACATCTACCTTGGAACTACCTGACTGATTAATCTGACATACATATATGGTGTTTTTGGGTCCATGGATAATTGGGCTTCAAACAGGTCTAAATAGTTTTATAAAAAGGTGCTTGTGAGATTGGAAATTTCCAACAATTGAGATAGTTTGAGATGTCGGTTGTGAAATTCCAACCTAAGACTTGGGAGTCTGGAGCCCGGTCAGGAGGGGACATGAGCTGGAAGAGGGGGGGGGGGGGGGGGGGGGGGGGGGGGTGATCAGTAGTGTACAGTTGGTAATTTAAAAGTAGATATTCACCGATCTACATACATGAAGCCTCTCTATCCACATATCCTGTTTAGATCTACTTCTTTTAAAGCGAAATCAGCTGATAAGTTCAGAAGAATTAGGCCAAAAAAAAAAACGTCTCTGTTTCCGGTACCCGGCCTGGCTGAGATTTTCTTGCCGGCCTCAATTTTTTTTTTAATTTTTCACGAAGTCCATAGTAATTTTACTTCGCAGTCAATCTCTCGTCTTTAAATAGGATAGCACTCTTGCGCATGCGCCAAATCGAGCTAATTCACTCTGTACTTTGCGTTGATCGTGAGAGGTCACGATTTCAATTTGTCGCAGACAAATCTTTTGCGCCAAGCGAGTTGTACGTTGTACAAAATATAAGTCATTATGTCCCAGTTGGACAAGAACTTAGACCTTCCGGGCAGTTCGACGAACTGTGATAAACTTATGGACGCCGTTCATAAACCGCCGGTTGTAAAACCGACCAAGCCTTTATCAAAAGGGAAGGCTCCCATTTCCGGGAAGGTTGCCACGAAAACGGGTGATATCACCCCACGTGGTAATGGCGATTCAGAAGTGCTTCGCCATTTGCAGCTTATTGCTGAAAATCAATCAAAGCAGGGAGCCAAGTTGGTGGATATGGCCGAGAGGTTAGTTCACCTTGAAAACCAACAGTATGCTTATTCCGCCAATGACGGTGATTGTAACTATTACGAATCCTATTCCAACGACGTTGGCGACACGGAACAATTTCAACCAGATGAAGAATCTGTGGCAGCCGAAAAACAGGCACATTCCCGATTTACCGCGATGCGGACAAAGTTCGACTCGCAAGAGATTGTGGGTTCACATATAGACCCAATTCTTGCTGATTCTGTAACTAACATGTTTCGAAAAGGCATCGAGGATGACCAGTTTCAAAAAATGACACGGGACGAAACCAATGCTAGACCTGAGAACTGTGAAGGTTTACAGGTAGTCAAAGTTAATCAACTTGTGTGGGACTTGATGTCCCAGCCTGCACGGACTTCTGACAAAAAGTTTCAGAATGTGGAAACCGCTCTGGTCAAGGCAGCTGTTATTCTCACAAAAATGGTTGATTCAGCGGCCCAGGTGGAAACTAGTAACCAGTTTCTCTCCACGGTTATTGATCAAACAAATGATGCTTTGGCCGTATTAGGGCATGGCAATTTCCTTCTAAATACGGTGCGGAAAGATCTCCTAAAACCGGAACTAAAAGGTGAATATGTTCATCTATGCCAACATTCACTGCCGTACACGGATTTCCTGTTCGGCGACGATGTCTCGAAAGCAGCAAGAGATATCGAAGATACATGGAAAATTGGCAATAAAATGGTACATGGCTCGGGACGTGGAAAGTACCCGCCCAGAGGTCGTGGTCGTGGTGGCAGAGCTCACAGGGCAAAGCCGTACTCCCATCGTGAACAGCGACCTACCGGTACCTATCCTGCCAGTTACTCGAGAGATCCAAAAAACGTACAGCGGGGATCCCGAGGGCGTGCTGGTCGTTAAATCGGCCTACCACACAGGTATGTGAATATCCTCTTGATCCCGATCAGAAATTTATTGCGGGTAACCTTAAAAACTTTTTAGAAAATTGGCGAGCTCTCACACGAGACCCAGTTATTCTTGATGTTGTTCAACATTGCCACATTGAGTTTGGTGAAAAAGGGCCACCTGTGCAAGCCACAGGAAAGTATGTCCAAAATCATGTCAAATCATCTGAACTTGATCAGATTGATGATGCCATCGAACAGCTTTTGGCACAAAAAGTCCTTCTTAAAGTCCCAGAAACTGAGGGGCAATATATATCGCCAATATTCATCCGACCTAAGCCAGATACCACTGAAGTGAGGTTGATTCTGAACTTGAAAAAATTTAACGAATTTGTTCCCTATCACCACTTCAAGATGGAAACTTTTGAAGCAGCTTTGGCACTTCTGAAACCAAACATGTTTATGTGCATTGCTGACATACGTCATGCTTACTACTCGGTCTTTTTGGCAGAACAACATCAAAAATACTTCAGGTTTCGATGGAAGGGTTCTACTTACCAATACACTTGCCTTCCTAACGGGTATGCGGCGGCACCCCGATTATTCACTAAGCTAATGAAACCTGTTTTTTCTAACCTGCGATTGCAAGGTTACCTAAATACCAGCTTTATTGACGATACTCTCTGTATGTCTAATACAGAAGAAGACTGCGTCAGAAATGTGCATGCTACTATCACATTACTTACCAACCTGGGTTTCATGATTCACCCAATAAAGTCTGTGCTGAAACCCACTCAAGAAATCACCTTTCTGGGCAATATTATTAATACTGTGACCATGACGGTTCACTTACCTCCAGATAAAATAAACAGGGTCAAAGACTCCTGTTCAAGTATGTCCAAATTGTCATTTAGTACCATTCGAGAAGTGGCTCGTGTTATTGGCATACTGATTTCAACCTTTGCGGCTGTCGAATATGGAAGGCTGCATTATCGAGTACTGGAACTCAATAAGGTTAACGCACTCCGACAAAGTGCTGGTTGGTTTGATGCTTTGATGCCTATAACACAAGCCATGAAGCATGAACTTGCTTGGTGGTTTCTAAATATAGAAAGTCAGGTTCGGCATATCATTAGAGCCACTCCCTCTATCACGATTTACACCGATAGTAGCCTCAAAGGTTGGGGAGCTGTTCAATCTGGTCACTCTGTAGGTGGCCGTTGGTCAGTGTCTGAAAGTAACATGCACATAAATTTTTTGGAAATGTTAGCAATCAAATTTGCATTACAAGCTTTCATGGCGAAATTGAGAAATACAAATGTGTTAATATTAACTGACAGCACAACTGCCATGGCATACATTAATAACATGGGTGGGATGAAATCCCTCAAATGTAATTCTCTTAGTCAAGACATATGGAACCTATGTCATGCTAATGGGATTTGGTTATTCTGTTCTCACATACCTGGATCGAAAAATGTAGCTGATGGTCCTTCAAGGGTCTTTAATGATCGGCTAGATTGGGAACTGCATGAAAATGTGTTCAATGACATCTGCCAGCTCTGGGGTATCCCCAATATTGATCTTTTTGCTTCTAGACTAAATGCAAAAACACCATTATACTGTGCATGGAAAATGGAGCCTGAGGCTACCCATATTGATGCATTCACCTTGAATTGGGGAAACTATGATTTATGTTATCTATTTCCACCTTTCAGTTTAATAGCTCGCTGCATTCAGAAGATCAGTCAGGATCGGGCCACATGCATCATGATCCTTCCATTGTGGCCCACACAACCATGGTATCCTTTGGTGAGGGACCTCATGGTAGACAGTCCCAGAGTTCTTCCAAAGGCGGAGGATTTACTGCAGCTACCGCGGCAGAAGACGGTACATCCACTCTTCCCACACTTGACGTTGATCGCCTGCAAAGTGTTCGGCAACAATACACCTGTGCTGGATTTTCATCGCAAGCAACCTCTATTCTTATGAGTTCGTGGAGAACCTCCACCAAACAACAGTATCAAGTGTATCTTCAGAGGTGGTTTGACTACTGCAAGCGACAGGATGTTCCTCCCTTCTCGCCGTCTGTCCCCAACGTTATCGAATTTCTAACGGGACTATTCCAAAAAGGGCTCGGCTATAGTGCTCTAAATACTGCCAGATCGGCCCTGTCAGCGGTGGGGATTCGACTCGACAACTCTCCAGCGGGAGGAAATTCAACTGTTATAC
Organism: Siphonodentalium dalli; assembly: GCA_032622095.1. Taxonomy (NCBI): domain Eukaryota; kingdom Metazoa; phylum Mollusca; class Scaphopoda; order Gadilida; family Siphonodentaliidae; genus Siphonodentalium; species Siphonodentalium dalli. The sequence goes on from CP136064.1 coordinate 236,723,662, forward strand.
GTTTCATGAAGGGTGTATTTAACATGCGTCCACCTTCTGCTCCGACAGCTATTACCTGGGATGTTAACTCTGTTCTGCAATATCTCCGAACTCTGTCACCTGTACGGCATTTAAGCCTTAAAAAGTTATCACTTAAACTAGTAATGTTGATTGCTCTTCTAAATGCGGCGAGAGTTCAAACCTTGCATTTAATTTCAATTAATGAACGGCGAAGTACGCGTTCACAGTATGTGTTTAATTTGAGTGGTCTACTCAAGCAAAGCCGAGCAGGCTTTAACCCCCAGACATTGGAACTGAGGGCTTATCCTCCAGATAGGAGGTTGTGTGTATATACGGTTATCAAGGAATATTTAGTTCGTACGCGAGGACTGCGTCAGGACGAGTCGTCCCTTTTCATAAGTTATGTGAAGCCACACAAAAAAGTTTCACGCGATACCATAGCTCGTTGGATAAAGACAGTTATGGCCAGTTCTGGTATTAACATTAAGGACTACTCATCTCATAGTGTGCGAGCGGCTAGCTCATCCAAAGCCTTCAAGCAACAGGTGCCTATCAAAGTTATTATGGCGAAAGCAGGCTGGACTGCTGAGTCTACATTTAAGAAGTTTTACTTGAAACACACTAATACCGATCAGTTTGCAGAAGCAGTTCTCCAAACCTAGGTAAGAAAATTTTTTCTCTTTCTTGGCTTTGAAGTTCCTATTTAAAGACGAGAGATTGACTGCGAAGTAAAATTCAAAAAATAAACGAGCCTTACCTTGGGAAGGTGAAGTTCATTTTGAATTTTACGAGTAGTTAATCACGAGGGTTTAAATACCCTCCCACCCTGCCCAATGTTGGTGCAGTCAATCCGGGTAAATATTAATTTTAACTTTATTCTAGTTCTAGCGTTGCTAAAAGGGGAACCTAGACAGACAAAATCCTCGTTGCTCGCAGAGCAAGCCGGTGTTTTTGTGGCAAAAAAGCGAAAAATTTGCTGCAAAGAGTGAATTAGCTCGATTTGGCGCATGCGCAAGAGTGCTATCCTATTTAAACCCTCGTGATTAACTACTCGTAAAATTCAAAATGAACTTCACCTTCCCAAGGTAAGGCTCGTTTATTTTTTGAATTTGAATTAACCTGTCTGTCTGAGTTAATGTCTATGGTTTTCCCAATACCAACAGCAGAACTAACCACCAATCGCATACACACCTGACGCATGTGTAGGCCATGTGCGCGATCGCGTATTCTTGATAAAAATAAGACAACTAGGTCGGCCATGCTACGCAGTGAATACCGTCGCGTAAATCAAACTTTACCCTGACGAGTCACTACGGAAATCCCCCCGTCTTTTGTGGGCTGTGTACACTGCTGTGTATTTTAAAAAGTACAATGTATTAATTATACCGGTAGCTCCCTTAACTTCCTTCGCCTAATTGGGGGCAAAACTTGCCTGAAAGACCATCTGTTCGCGACAAAATTAAACAGTGAAAAGCATGTGCGTTTTTGGCGGGAAAATGACAGTCCGTATTACGTTATCAGTCCTGGAAATTAGCGTCATCAAAAGCCGAAATCACCATCACCATTGACAAGACGAAATCGTCATCAAAGATTAAAATGCATTGGCATCCTTGAATATTCACATAAACCCGATTTTAACCCACTTTAAATAAACAACTGTCTGTTATGAATGACACAACAACTGGGTCACTGTGTCACCAACCAAACGCATCAGTGGGTCACGTGAATAAACTCTAACTATTTACGACAGACTCTCTTTGATGTTTTCCACCAAGCAGCAGATACCACTGAAGAAACAACTCGCATGCACTGTATGAAAGTATTAAACACACATTTCTGACCATCTGATGTGCATACATGTACTGCATGTAAGGATTATTTGATAACTTGCTGTTTAATTACACTGAAAGTTGGCAGGTAATCAATTCTGCTATTTAAAACTTTCCGGGATTGAAACAAAATAAGTCGGAAATAGGTGACTCTAAACCACAATACTAGTTAGTGATTTGGTAATATGGACAAGTTATCACTGAAAAATAATGATCATCTATGAAGAGAAATAAGAGGGGATGAAAATACAATAGGTTTTATTGAAATGGCAAGTATTTATTCCATAACACGATCTCTGTCAACACCAACACCTGTAAAATTGCGTCGGCAGTGATGAATAGAATGGCATAAAATGTGTAACCTCAGGCCCAATCTACACCTGAGATATTCAGGGGAAGATTGGAACAAAACATGTTTATTCCTGCATATCCAAGAACAGTCAGTAACATTGTTCTGGTCACATGTAATTTGTAAATAAAGGTATCAGATGCTACTGTTGCATTGTGGGCTGGTAGATGCATGGACTACATGTATGTAAGAGGAATAACTCTAAACCCATGGCCATAGCCTAATACATTGAATTTTCACACTGGAGCACATAATAGAGCTAGAAAATATCTTTAACACCTAATACATGACATAATAGTCCAGCAAGCTGCATAATATATTACCAGTTAGCATGTATAAAAGCAGGCCAATTTTATAATACATGTTAAAAGGGTGTACTACACTATTTTATCACTTTCAAATGGCCGGTTAAAAAAAAAAAAACCCTGCCTGCCTACCTGGAAAATTTTCCCCATGTTATCGGAAACAGACATGTTTTTTTTTTTGGCCTTACTATTCCTTGGAGGGAAATCATCAGCTGATAAGTTCAGAAGAATTACTATTCATTGGAGGGAAATGATCAGCTGATCAGTTCAACAAAATGCCTGTGGTTATTTCTTGAACTTACTAACTGATCATTTCCTAAGGGAACTACTTATCTATGAGTATTTAGTGAAGAAAGCATTAAAGGGGTAGCGCACACTAAAATCCCGCTATTTATGGGACCATATCCTTTTATACTCAACAGAATATATGCAACAATTGAATGAATTTGAGCCATGGTTTAGAGCAAAATACACTTGTGTGCTCTATGAATAAAGCAAATAACATGGTAATTATTATACCCCAATACCCCATCCCTAAAGATGGGGGGGGGGGGGGTATACTGGATTACATGCGTCTGTCTAGCTGTCAGTCTGTCTAGCCGTCCATCACTCTGCTGATATATCTCAACCTTGGATGATTGGATCTCAATAAAATTTGATTTTTTGGCATCAGGAGGGCTTTCAAAGAGGGTTCAATGACATTGTTCACATTTTCAATTCAAGAGTTATCTCTCTTTGTTTATCTGAAAATGTTGGATTTCCGTCCGCTCTTATATCTCAACCGTGGGTTATCAGATCTCAATGAAATTTGGTATGCATATTTGTCATCATGAGAGCTTTCAAAGAGGGTTCAATGACATTATTCACATTTTCCGTTCAAGAGTTATCGCTCAAAACTTTATCTGAAAATGTTGGATTTCCATCCGTCATTTGTTAGAATGTCAAGTAATTTGTTCGTTCATCACATTCTTTTTCACAATTTGGTTTCCGACCTGCCCATATCTCAATTTTCACCATAGGGGTATCCCAGCACCCGTGCTGCAACCTCTTGTAATGAAAATAAATTTATGACTCCAGCCATAAGTTCATTTTCATTATAATTACCATGTTGTTTGCATCATTCATAGAGCGCACAAGTGTATTTTGCACTAAACCATTGCTCAAATTCATTCATTTGTTGCATATATTCTGCTGAGTATAAATGGAGATGGTTCCATAAATGGCCGGAATTAGTGTACAGTACCCCTTTAAGGACTTATTTGGGAATCACTCGCGGTGGGTAAATGTACAAAAAAAAAAAAGTCTACAAATCATCACCACTAAGAAGTACATGGAGAAAGAGATAAACTTTGTTCTTATATTCATTATTGTTAGTTGAACACATTGTTATGTAAACAAAACTGTTACAGTGATTTGTCAACAAACATGGCTAATCATGCACTGAATCATGTAGTAAATTCAAATATTTTAGTCTGAATATGATTTTCAGAATATTGTTCAATGCTTTAACCTTTTTCAATCCAATTAGTCACCTCGATCATGCAATTTATCTTCTGCGAATTAGAAGGGAAAAAGTAACTAAAAACGGTGTTAATTTGAGACTATAGATATTCCCCAGAAGATGATACCTAAGCAGAATGAAGTCCCCAGAGGGTGAATTTAGTGATGCTAGCACGCTGTTAGGGGTAGAATCACTAAATTCACTCTCTGAGGAAATCATGAATTCTGCAAATGACAGACACACTATTTCAAGGCTTGTTCCATTATTTACTGTTTTATGGGAGTGCTAGCTGGGGTATCCGACATTGCTCGGGTAAAGAAGATTGGAAACAAATTGAAGTGTTTCGACATACATTTACCCAACTTCAAAGAACTTATATGTACACCACATTGGTGGTCTTCCCTTCTGCTGCATGAATGAATAGGTTGACTGTTGATATATTCCTGATATGGTATGGATAAAGAGCATTCTGGTCGCATATGCTATTCGAGGCAGTGTGTGGCGATGAGTGTGGTCTCTGTGTAGACTAAAGATAAAGAGTGTTTACTATCTATTCCGGATATGGTATTAATAAAGAGTGTTTTGCTCGCTTATGTGCGCAACATGTTAACTACATTCTGTACAGAGTCTCAGCTAGTCTTTTAAGACATCTGAGGTAAACGGGACCTATCTAATAATGCTCACTGAGTCAAATTACCTCAATATACAACATTTTAGCTATGATGGTCTGGCCGTTTGATTTCCTATAAGCAGACAGACAAACAAACAAACGAACTGACAGAATTGAGATTTATTAGTATAGATGTACCTTAGTTTATTTTATTCTGAATAAAACGTTTTGTTTTCAGAAATCTCATGAAATTCATGTACGTGTTTGTCTGTTACTGGGGAAGTGATAGATGTATTTTACATATATTTGTTTATTCACTGGAATCTTCTCTGAATACAAATTTAAATATGAATTTAAAATTTAAAAATTATGAATGAAAAATAAAGTGAAATAGTTATCTGATTTACTTAGCCACTATCTATTCCAGATATGGTATTAATAAAGAGTGTTTTGCTCGCTTATGTGCGCAACATGTTAACTACATTCTGTACAGAGTCTCAGCTAGTCTTTTAAGACATCTGAGGTAAACGGGACCTATCTAATAATGCTCACTGAGTCAAATTACCTCAATATACAACATTTTAGCTATGATGGTCCGGCCGTTTGATTTCCTATAAGCAGACAGACAAACAAACAAACGAACTGACAGAATTGAGATTTATTAGTATAGATGTACCTTAGTTTATTTTATTCTGAATAAAACGTTTTGTTTTCAGAAATCTCATGAAATTCATGTACGTGTTTGTCTGTTACTGGGGAAGTGATAGATGTATTTTACATATATTTGTTTATTCACTGGAATCTTCTCTGAATACAAATTTAAATATGAATTTAAAATTTAAAAATTATGAATGAAAAATAAAGTGAAATAGTTATCTGATTTACTTAGCCATTATTGATGAAATTCTGTCTGCCACATTCAGAGGTGCCGGGTAGAAGACCGTCATTGGCTATGGCACTTCACACAATACTTGTAAGAATATAATTTATATTATCATGTACATATTGTTTTGTGGAATAAAATATTATCCAATACTAAAATATCATTCTAGTTTTGTTCCATCTGCAATTAAATTTCTTCACCCAAATTTTCGTAAAACCAGGTTATATGTAAATATGGGTGTAACTTGATTAGGTTCCAGTAATGCCCTAAATAATCGACTCCTTAACCACAGCAGAATTATTTGTTATTTTTCAGGATTTAGTCGGAAATATGTCTTGTTGCCATTCATCGGAAAGCTCTCACTGAGCTCACTGAGAGCTTTCCGATGAATGGCAACAAGCCATATTACCAACTAAATCCTGAAAGATTTACCCATAATTATGCTGTGGTTAAGGAGTCGATTATCTAGAGCATTTGTGTATGAATGCTATTGGATCTTTCTATTTTCTTTCCTACAGACCAAAGTAGTATGACAGTAGATGATCCAGGGGATGTTGATAGTGCCGGTTACTCGGGCGATGAGAGTACGCTGGAGCCCACAGAGCTTGATTCCGAGGATCCGATATTGTATAAATTGGCTAGTTGGAAACGTGATGGCACTGATGGGAGTGAACTATTGAAAGTTGTTGAAACGTACGTTGATAGTATTTGACAGACTCATATGAAATTTGGTACCTGGTTTGCATTAGAGATAGTGCCAAATCGTATTTGTATTTTTCGGTCTCTTCCCGTTATTTCTGACAGTTGAAATTTGAATTGTTAATAATTTTTGCTGTCTGCATTGTAACTTTTGTTGTGATCTGATTGGTTTCAATTTTGGTGTGTGGATCACTTACAAGCCAGAATACATTCAGAGTTTAAATTTGGGTATTTCTATGAAGATTTTTTCGAGTTAATGGGTCTTTTATTTTAGAGAATTATATTTGGGAATAAGGAACCAGAGAATACTATCATTTTGGTGTTGCTTTTGTTCCACAAATTTTGCATATACACCCGTCAGTAGTCCCATCACCGGGGATAAGCCCAGGCTAAGATTTTGCTCCAAAAGAAATCATGTGGTGGGCCTCAAAGAAAAAAGCCCCTCTCCATTCATTTACACATCCAATCAGATGTGATACCTATTTAGCTGCAGCTCACAGGTATTTTTTTTACATGAGCTGTCATAATTAAAGTCAAATTAAATAGCATTACTTCTACAAATTCCTCTGGCAAACTCATTTATACTTCCTGTCCCATTGTGTTTCACAAAATGCTGAATTAAAATATATCAGATGATATGTATATCTTATTTTAAATAATTATATTGATGCTATTACAACCTAATAAAACACACAAAAAATTTCCATAATGATTCATATGATATAAAATAGGATGTTCGATTAGCACCATGTTGCAAACTGAGATTTTGCATTTGGGGGGCGGGTCCCAGTCAAGCCCAGTCCCAAGTTTTTGTGTCAAACAGAATTGCGGGTTCCCCTGGGACCCCTGACGGGTGAATACAGAACCTCCATTTGTAAGCAATGTCAAGATGGGATCATTAATAAAAACAGCCTAAAGCCTTCCATGACTGGAGCTTCCTGAAATTATGCGAAAACCCTGTTCCAATGTATTCTCTTATATATGCGAGTCTCCCATAGTGATCCTCGCATATATAAGAGAATACATTGGCCTAAAAATATTTACCTTTACCTTGTAAGCCAGTGAATTCTCCTATATATGCAAGGCTTCCTATGGGAGACTCACATATATAAGCAAATGCACTGGCACATGATCTTTAATGCTGCACCTGTGCAGCTCCCGTCATGAAAAGCTAAAGTGTCAGTCTGTCTCTAAATTTCAGAGAAGAGTTTCATGAGATACCATCAGTCATACCAGCTTCCTTCCACACAACCCATCCAATGATTGGTAGAAACCTACCTAACAACGGCCATGCAGAGCTAGCAGCTCTTTCTGATATTGTACAGGACTCATGTTCCGATGAAGAGACGTCAAGTCAAGTGAATATGATAATCAAATCACTCGTATCCAATGCTGTAGGATGCACCCTCAGTAAACGACTCAATGTTAAACGCAAAGCAAGTAGAGCCTGGAAATCAACTGACACCAGGAACAAAAGTTCAATGCCGTCTGTAAATGATTTACATGATGTTAATGAGAAGTTAATAAAGTCAAGGTCGGAAGATTCGTCAAATGATCACCAAGTAAACGATTCAAATAAGGCAAGGAAAACTGAAGTGCCATCAGGAGGTTCTCAGTCAAATTTTCTCGAGATTCATAAAGATGCCGATGTAGCAAATGAGAAGAATGCTGTAATAACAGGAGACGATTCTGTTTTTGAAGATCGAACAACGCAAATTCATGATGTTAGCAAAACTAGTGCAACTAAAGATGTTCAAGCTAAAAAAGCTTATCGAAGAATTAAACCGATTGCGGTAACAACGGAGTCTGGAGCAGATTCCTCGATGGAATTGAAATCAAATGAGGATGTTGGAGGCGCTGTTGAGGATTCTGATCATCAGAAAGACACTTTTAATGAAATGGAAGATGGTGGCTCTTATTTGTCTCAGGTACCAAATCAACATGAGACTGTGATAGAGAAAACACCAGCTACTACAGAAAAAGAATCTTCTGACCTTGAAAATGATAAGACTTTGACAGAAAGCGGTGACGACACTTTGAAATCATCCAGCATCAATCTACAGGAAAAGATGCTTAGTAAAATGGAAAGTGATAAGCTTAGCAAGAACAGTAAAAGAACTCCTCAGACTCAGAAGGAGATAGGTGAATATCACAGCGACAGTTCTGATGATTTTGACTCACCAGCGAAGAATCTTAGGAGGAGAAGGGGGACTGAAGATCAGACCCCAAAACTGCCTCGTGGGAAGGAAAAAGAATCTGATATTTTAGACAAATCCATTCATGAAAAGAAAGCAAAAAGCAAGTCAAATAAATGCCAAAATGCAATAGAGATAGCCGATTGGATTCTGCGACCTATTCTCCATTCAAAAGCTGTTTGTGTTGAAGGTGTCCGAGAGTAAGTTAGATATTATCAAAAAGTATTGAGGGAGTGAGGGGGGAGGTTATCCTTGGTATTTTGGGAATGGATCCGAGATAGGGCTGTAACGATTCATTGTGAACTCAATGTTTTGCGATACACTTTCAAACGATACTCGTATCGTGTCATGTGTATCGCGATACAGGAAATAAAATAATTTCTGAAGATGGGCATGTGCATCAGAGTAACACCTGCAATGTTCTCCCAAGTGTTTATTATGTGTATTTGACTCATCTAGCTAACTATTAAACTTTGTTTTAGTTTTAAGATGAACTCCATCTCCAATTACAAACATGATAATTCAGGTCATATACATTATGGAACACTAATTTAGTGTATTGTGATATCGCTGATCATGGATCGTGATTCATATCCTATCCTGACCAAGTATATTGTTATGTACAGTCCTTGTTCTGGAAAATTTGTGTGGTGAATGGTTGAATTAGGAATTTTCAGGTGACATTCTCAGTAATAATTATATTATGCTCCAAAGTGAAATTTAGAGTTAATTCCTTTGCAATGGCAGTCCCTTAACCCTTTACCCAACAGAAGGGCCCTGTGCCAATGCATTCTCTTATATATGCGAGTCGACCATAGGTCGCCTCGCATATATAAGAGAATGCATTGGCTTAACACATTAAAAATTATAAAATTGTTAAAGAATGTAAGAAAATAATGGTAAAAAGTGTTAAAAAAAGATTTTTTTAGGCCAATGCATTCTCTTATATATGCGAGGCGACCTATGGTCGACTCGCATATATAAGAGAATGCATTGGCACAGGGCATAACTGTAACTATCACAATGTGGTCAAGGAGCCGGTTCCAATGATATCCATATGTGTATGGTTCTATTGAGACAGACCGAAGATATTTTAGGCTGTTGAATCTTTATTTGGCCGGTTTTGGCCGGTTTGTTGGGTAAAGAGTTAATTCCTTTGCAATGGCAGTCCCTTAATAGCAAGATCACAGAGTTTCATGTTGTAAATAATGTTCAGGCTACCAGCCTACCATACTAAATAATCCTCCCTCTTCCCCCAAATACTCATTGTTTGCAGCAGTTCATACTAAGGTTACACCTTCTGTGACATGCCAATGAGACAACTTGGACTACACATGTCCAGTCAGTCTGTTCTACATTTCCATGGAACAGCCACTTGTCATATGTGCTCAAACTCATTTATAGTGTCTGTCGTTTGCAGAATAAGGTCCCCAGAGGGTTAATTTAGTGATGCTACCCCACACAGTGGGCTAGCTTCACTAAATTTACCTTCTCTGGGACATCATTCTGCTTAGGCCTCTTCTGGGAAGTATCTATAGTCTCAAAATAACATTATTTTCAGTTACTTTCTCTCTTCTGTCCACTTTCTGTTTCCCCTAATTTGCAGATGATAAATATATACAAGATACTGATTCAATCCATTCAAAGCCATGTTTTTTTCTGGAGGTAGAACATATATTGATGTGGAAACATTTTCTTTTCTGAAGGGGTATGGAAGGATACTGGCATAGCAGTGCCATCACAGATAGAATCGATGCATATCATGTGATGACTAACAGTGGAGCGGTGTACAAACTCAGTGGACTCATATCAAAACCAGATGCGATCGATGCAGGTAAATAAATTAGCTACATATGTGTAATCAGTTGTATATTTGGTTCAGACTCACTGTAAATTGTTACATTTTATACACTAATGAATTTACACAGTGATATTTCTGTTTGTTGTTGAGGTACATATATGAAGGGTCTCAACACTTATTAACACAGTCCTTCGATTTTGAGGCGCGCAATTGCGCTTGCGCGCCTTGGCGCACGCGGATCTAAAAACCAGCGAGTTATTAAATGCGCACGCCGAAAAATTTAAATGCGCGCGTCGGAATTTGCAGCCAGTGAACGAGATTTTAACAAACAGCACATCAATGGTTAAACACCGACAAGACTATTCACCGTGTATCTTTCTCAGTAGCGATGACGTTGATTACGAACATAATAACAAAGATCAAAGCGGCCGCCGGCGTCTTTCTCACTCAATGATTGGGGTACACCTCGTCACAACTGCTGCACGTGCGAGTTCCCGCAAAAAAACAGTGTCAATTCTTTGGCAGCCTCGTTTGATGTTTCGGCATGCGGGATTCGCCGATTCATTTGAATATTATTGACATAGATTAGGTTTTAAGTTTAACTATACTTCGAAGCTAGACTTCGAAGCCAGTATCTTTCGACTCGGAGAAAAACGAAAAATGGACATTGGAGCCTCCTCAAATACCGACTCTATCAAAACGAAAGAGAGCCCCGGTTAATTCGTCGGATTCCGGTGAAACTGATTGCGGTAACGATTCCACTTCCGAGTTTGAAGTTTTAAGCGACTGCGAGTCTGGTGAGCATGCGCTCTCAGACGCGGAAGTGGACTCATTACCGTGATTAGATTCACCTGGATTGCCAGATAATCGGATTATTGTGGACTAGATATTGTACTACAATATAAACATATGTTTTTATTTCTGTTTTCACTTTAAGTTGCCAAAGGCACACTTGGAATTACACGTGTGTATCATTATAATTGTGTTTGTCTTTATTCAGTAATCATTTCATCCATGTTAATTTGAATTGTGCTCCCGCAAAAAAGGCGCGCGCAAATTCCAAAAGCTCCGAGCGATATATCGCGCACCTACGTTTTCCAAATTCGAAGGACTGTTAACACGTTCTTTACTAAATGGATTCTCCCATTCAGTTATAAAAGTATATATCGGAATGGTCTATTAATCATCTGGAGGGATGATCAAGAAAAAAAGCAAACTACAAGTGCAGAAAGATTCCTATTCATTGGTGGACATTTGTTGAACTTATCATTTGAACATTTTAATGCTGCACCAGCGTGGCTCTAGTCGAGAAGGGAATAACATAAGAATTGCATAGAACAAAATTTAGCTCTCTGAAATTATGACTGAGCCAAATTAACAAAAATATGAACATTGTGTCTTTCCTCACAATATGTAACATATCTTGTGTTTCAGCTGCCCATTCGGGTAGACACAGAGAGCTATATGTATATGGTTTTCCGCATCTCTCCGATTGGGCTGCTGTGAATCAACTCAATTGTTGAAAATATATATTTATATACACTTTATGTAAATGTTTGAATGAATTGTAACAAAAAAGATGAATAAATTATATAAAAACAAAATCATTTGAACATTTCCTAAGGGAACTAACTGCCTGTCAATGAGTTGGTCTTACTTTTTTTATCTATGCATCTGTAGATATTGCAGTGCAGGAACCTTTCAGTTGTAGACACACTGGTACAGGTGCTACCACGGCCGAGTAATTTTATAACCGTGTGGTGACTGCAGTAGCATTCTTTAACATGCACACGCCGTGGGGTGTACACGGGTCCGCGCCCGATCGGACAGCGTACTGCACACATGACAACATACCTGGAAAATGTTATAATGGGGGAAGTCGGCATTTTGCATTCGGATCTTTATTCAGTGATCTCGAATTAGACTTTTCAGTCTGACAAATTTGGTATCTGACCGAGTTCTGATTTTTGTCAGAATACCCTGACCAGGTTGCGATCCCTGGTCTGCTAGTACGAGAGACCAGTATGCTACCTCTCAGCTACCAACTTCCTTTGCATTTGCTGTTTTATATTAATATCTTTATTATTGTGTTTAAAATTATTGTGCAATTAAAAAAGTTGCATCAATAAATTTGCACATTGATAAATCGCTATTGTCAGTTTCATGTTTTGTGATGGCACAATTTTCTATAAACTGAACACCTCTCTGAACCGAACAGAAAGGTCAGTCTGTATGAATAAATTATAAATAAAAAATATGAATAAATTATATTAAAAAAAAAGAAAGGTCAGTCCGAAGGGTGTTTGGTTTGGAGAGGTTTAACTTTAATACGAGAAAAACTTTATAGTGGTAGGTCGTAAACAGCTTTGATGCATGAAATTGTGGTTTTCCTTTGGGCAAATAATCTTTGTTCAAAATAAACTGAGGAGTAAAGGTTGATTTACAGTAATGCCGTAAATAATCGACTCCTTAAACACAGCAGAATTACGGGTAATTTTTCAGGATTTAGTCGGAAATATGGCTTGTTGCCATTCATCGGAAAGCTGAGAGCTTTCCGATAAATGGCAACAAGTCATATTTAACAAATGAGTTGTGTATGCATGGGGTTGCATATTTTACATTACCAGTACCCTCATTTCTCCATTTTCAGGATTTACTGGAAAGGTTGTGGAAGAATTTGATCATGGATTTCCTGAAAATTGGAAGAAACTTATTGATGACTTCTACAATAAGAGAACAGCTACTGAGTGAGTAGAAAACTAACACCATCTGGAACACAATCTATGTCAACAAGCCTTGGTATAGTGTGTCTGTCATTCAAGCCTTGAAATAGTGAGCCTGTCATTTTGCAGAATGAGGTCCCCAGAAGGTGAATTTAGTGATGCTACTCCGCATAGTGGGCTAGCATCACCAAATTCACCCTCTGGGGACCTCATTCAGCTTACACCTCAGCAGAATGAGGTCCCCAGAGGGTGAATTTGGTGATGCTAGCCCGCTATGCGGGGTAGCATCACTAAATTCACCCTCTGGGGACCTCATTATGCAAATGACAGACACCCTATTTCATTTGCAGAATGAAGTCCCCAGAGGGTGAGTTTAGTGATGCTATCCCGCACAGTGGGCTAGCATCACCAAATTCACCCTCTGGGAAACCTCATTCTGCTGAGACCTCAACTTCCTGTTATGGGAGACCTAGGATCAGATTGAAGTTCCCCAGTTGAAGTTGTTGATATTCCGCCATTAGTCAACCGAGTTATACATTTTACCTTCAGCAAATTAGGTGATATAGAAACTGAACAGAAGGGAAAAAGTAACTAAAAACAATGTTAATTTGAGACTATAGATGACGCTGAAGCAGAATGAGGTTCCAAGATGGTGAATTTAGTGATGCTAGCCCGCTGAGCTATTTCAACGCTTGTATGTCAACTTGTACACGCCCTGTAACTGGAAGACTTTCATATATAAGAGAATACATTGGCAGAGAGTTTCTCAAATTTCAGGAAGCTCGAGTCATGGAAGGGTTAATCAGTATCGGTTATTCTTCGCAGACATGTTTGGCACGATGCCAGAGTTGATTGCAATTAGGTGACCAATGTAAATTATCAAAATGAAGTTTCTCTTCAAAAGGATACATGAATGACAGGAGTTTGTTCCCAATGCATAATTGATGATAGCGAGGCACATATAATTTTTTGGGAATATATTGGTGACGTCTGGACTATTTTGACCGATACTGCAAATTATAAGAAATAAGTCTTCCTTAGATTAAGGTTATGACTTACAACAGAAAAGTTTGAAGACAAATTAACTTTTACATCTCCTTAATTGAAGCAAGAGTTAATTCTTAAATAAATGACACAGATAGCCAACCAAGCATTTCTCGACAGATTGATTGTACATTCTGAGGATACCAGCTAGCAGGGTTGGTGATTTAAATTTTTTTTATTTATTTGATTTAAATCAGATTTACAGTCAATTCCAATTAATCGAATAACGGTTAATCAAATAATTCGTTTATTATAATAATATTTCGGATTCCAAAACCATTTTAATAGTACATCTGTATTTTTTAATTGCTTATTCGAATAGACTCCCGATGGGACTATCGCTTAATAGAATAGAAAATTCGCAAAAATGTGCTCTGAAAGTCGTTATTTTCGTGCATTCTAGAACTCAGTTGAAGGTATTTCATCCAAAATATTATAGTTTATGTCAAGAAACCGCAGACAATCGTATTAGATCGAAAATGGGTGACATAAAATGTTTCAAAAGCGAGTGCTTTACGGTCATAAGTTACTATAAGAAAGTGATTTTTCAATTAAATGTGAATATTAAAATATTATAATAACACTTGTCTTGTTGTTTTATTGCCCAACATTCCCATAATTCACGCCATGATGATGATGATAAGGTGATTTGGGGGTCTAATAATTCACGCCATAAATGACAATATTAAATTTTGTAAGCAGTGCGGGTAAATCCCGCATCTATAGTCTATAGTTTATATCAATAAACCCGACGCTTTATTCGTGACGTTGTCCACGTAGAGGATGAACAACATTACAATAGCGACTAATTGCATGTTTAACAAAAGCCAGTACTGTAGTTGGACAGACACATGTTAGCGACTCGGTTCTTTTGTATTTGATGTCTGAACATGCATAAAGAATTAGACTGTATAAACCGTTTTGTTCGTTTCACACTCTATGGCGCGAACAAAGGATTGTCCCATTAATGATGACAGCGTGTTTGTTTAAGTATTTGTTTGAGTACACCCGCTAACAAAGGGCAAATTAACGTGTCACTTGTAAAAACAAAACCAGGGCTATTATAAATGCGATGCTGTGGGTACACCAGTCATAATTACTTAGTCATTATGAACTCGAAACGAAAGCGCAAAGACCTCTCCGTTATATGTTTTAAAATAAATAAAATCATGTTCTATATAAATGGTCTTCCTCAATCACTATATGTGCTTCTATCAATCAAAGGTGAATAACTCTAACCAGTCCTTCAATCTAAACATTAAACATGTGCTTCAATCGATCAAAGGTGAATAACTCTAACCAGTCCTTCAATGTAAACATTGAACACGTGCTTTTATCGATCGATGTTTTTACAATTTTCCCTCGGTAAAAAGTAACAACAAACACACAATCTGACAATGGTATTACAAATATTTTAATATTACATGAAACAAGCAATATAGAGAACAATATTATGAAGTAAATACACATTTAATAACAGGTATTTAAAAGTTTTTATATCAAACAAACATCGGTCAAGTCAGTGGTACAACTCGAAATTACGAAATTGTCAACTCGAAATTACAACGTTTTGGTGCAAATTCGTCTAATCAAATAATCGGCTATTCAAATAAAAAATTGCTGCACCGAGCATATTCTATTAACCGAAATCGACTGTATTTGATTTAAATTGATTTTTAAAATTTTGTTCTTCTAATTGTTATGAAAATATGCAATTGTGCAATGTCTTTGATAAATGAAGCTTTTAAAAGGTGTTTCTTATTATAGTATTTATAATTTTTGTATACCTAACGAACACAAATATCATGGCAGTACTGATATAGCGACCATGTACTTTAATTATGTATATGCTTAGGTCCATGTGAGTTCCAATGTTGCGATATCTGGATAGGTAGACCTGTGCTTAAAGATTACTAATAAATTTAGTAAATTTTAGCTGAAAACTGAATATATTATCAATCACATTTGCTCCTCTGTGACTTGAGGACATAATCACGCCATATATTGAGTATAGACATTAGACAACTAGA
The DNA here is from genome assembly GCA_032622095.1 of Siphonodentalium dalli. Lineage (NCBI taxonomy): Eukaryota > Metazoa > Mollusca > Scaphopoda > Gadilida > Siphonodentaliidae > Siphonodentalium > Siphonodentalium dalli. The sequence continues at coordinate 236,739,631 of CP136064.1, forward strand.
GTAGTTTAGATGGCAGAGTATATGGTAGAATTACATGTACAGCAATCGCAAAAGGAAAGGAAATTCTATAGTGTAATGAGGAGTGCTGAATCTGATTGTAGTTACAAATAATACCAACAATGTTAAGCTGAACAGGCCGTTGCTGGAGCAGTGATTATCATGGCACCATGCAGCATGCCTGTAGTTTCTATAGGGCTGACAATTACTGTACAATTTCATATCTATTATCCAATTGTGTATATTGTTTAATCATAATCATGTTATAGTTTACAAAAACCTTTTAGATATTGCAAGTTCTTGACTTTTTGCAATCACTTGAACATTTTTGATTTAAATCAATGATTTAAATCAGCCAACCCTGCCAGCTAGAGTAAAACCTATCTTGAGAGACCATGGTCAACAGCGCGACCACCTGCTATTTCTGACCGCATTCCTGTTCACCGACTGGTTTATTCTATATATCACCTTCAATGTGCGACCACCTGTCAAACGCGACTGTGACCACCTAATATTCAGTTCAAAACATTAATTTCACCTGCGTTGAGAGACCACCAACCCACTCCCCCCCCCCCCCCCATTTATTAATGATGAAAGAAATGGAAATGTCAGTTAAACTGTATAGAAATACACCGAAATAGACACCGGACACAACCGGATGTGAGTGAGCAAAAGTCAAATCGGAGTTACCGATACCACAAAATGGACTCGTCTTAATGTTTACCTCAGACTGAAATGGACACATTCTGTGCGCTTGCATATTGCATGGTGCGACTTAATGTTAGTCAACATATGGTATTATCTGATGATTAATCAGCTTCAGACTGGAGGTCATTAACAAATTTGTCCTTTGTAGACATGGTTGCATATTTTTTTGACAAATAATTATATCATCTCATTAGAAAACAATTAATTAATATAACAAAAGATGCCCGAACTGTGAAAACGGGTTTGTCGTATAAAAGCATGTGATAGTTTTGTGGCTGGCAGTTTGTAAGTTCTTAAACTTCAATGCATGGATCGTTTTTCTAAATATGCAAGAAAAAAACAGAAAATTCTCTCTCTTGAGGAATGAATCAACATGATCGACAAGTCTGAGAAAGGTCTAAGTGCACGAAAAATATTGTTTGAAATCTCTGGAGGCAAACGCAAGTTCAAAAAATAATTCAGAACAAATATTCCATCCGAATAGAGAAGGTGAATGAACACAATTCGTCAAGAAAGTGTTACAGCACGACGTACTTTGTATGGCGATTTGAACAAGAGAATGTGGCAATGGTTCTATGGCGGTCTAAATATTTCCCTGTTTCTGGTGCCTTACTTCAGAGAAATGCTATCATGGCTTCAGTCTGTTTGAGTCACATATAAACATCAACAGACTTGATGATAGACACATGAATGGACACATTCATTCCATTCATGAAGGAATAATAATGTGGTGTTACTTATCTTGAACATGTACATTCATTTATATATCTTGTTATGTTTGACCAATAAAATTGTATAAAAAGATTTTTGTGCTTTTTGAATAGCTGGTCCATGTTCTAAGGGCAAAAGAGAAACTTTTGATCAGAAATGTGTGGCAAAAGAGAAACTTTTGATCAGAAATGTGTGAATTCTCTCTAATGTATCTCACAAGAGAGAGAGCAAGCGAAAGCAGGGTCTCATAAAACGGTTAAATCTGGATATTTGGTACAAGTACATGGTGGTATTGGCAAGTTATTTTCAAAAAAGAAGATACTGAAAAAGAATATTGCGCATTGCGAGGTAGCATGTTCCAGTTGTAAATTGCTGACTGAAGTATTTTGAACAAAATTTTCTACTGAGAAACCATTTTGGTGGAAGCACGAAAATCAGTCTTAAATAAATTGTACGATGTACCGTCTCTTTGATCTGATGGGATGCGTTGCTACTCTATTGTAGAAATGTGTGTTTCTTTACAGTATGATAAGCATTGCGATATATGTACATGGTTCATTATCACAGAGAGTGTTGAAAATTCCGGAAATGTCACTAGTAGTTTTACTGCAAGGGACACTTCAGTTTCTGCATTACATTCAGTAAGTAATCATCATGCCGAACGAAACTACCACACACAGTGTGTCGGAACAATTACTTCTTGTGCTGCATGCCCGAAACTGTTGTTTTTGACCTGACTGTTCGGTGTATTCTAAGCAGAAAACCCGAACTTATAAAGACATATATCATTGGATTTGACTAACAAGTAACATTGCAGTGACTAGTACATCCTTCAGTTGGATCTGTTTTAATAATATGTGTATCTTTGATGCTATTTAACAAGAGACTTGAATATAAAAAATATGTATTTTCACTCCTAGGTGGTTATACAGTATGTTATTTTCATTGTGGCATAGCTTGGCCATTTCAATGCCGCGAATGTATTACTTTATGCCCATGTCACTCTATTCGTTTCCGTACTCTTAATTTCACACGAACTGGTATAACTGCGTAATTCCTATACCACAATATACCATGTAATGACTTATTTCAAGAACTGATGATTTATAGACAATGATGTTGGACGCCATCTTGGATAACAAAGTTTCCTCAAAGCGGATTTTAGGTATGTTATACTGAAGATTCTCCTGTGTCTTTTGACAAAATAATCGTTTTCTTACCAATTTCTTCTGTGTTAACCCATCATTTCGCTTATCATGACCATATTATCAAAAATTTTGCACCAATTTTGACCAATGTGACCTATATAGCAAAATTCATTCCCTAATCCCTATCACGACACATTTAGCAGTTCATTACCATAATTTTTATATATGACCTGGCCCCATACTCCAAGCAGACGTCATGTTGGTGCATTCTATTTATTTAACCCTACCCCCAAACAGAATCCACCAAAAACTCACAGATCTCGCACAGGATTTTTAATATCTGGTGAAGTAAAGGTCCCTGCTCACCATGAACATAATTTCAATTCTGTACAAATTTTAGCTAGTTAGGCCATACTTCTCGTTTTTGGCTAGTTAGGCCATACTTCTCGTTTTTTGACTGGACTACTCCTGTCTTGAAAGACCTTTTTTTTCTCGAAAAAATGGGTGGTCTCTCAAGACAGGTTTTACTGTACACATTGGAAAGCTAGTGATACTGGAATCAATGACTTTGAAGCACCAGGAATGATACCTCCGAGTGTTAAGATGTTAAGAACATAATGAGAACTGTTCTACTGTGATCAGACTGAGTGAACACAGACTATCTTCTGTTCAATAGCCTGAAACATTCCGATATTATTCGAATTACCAATGCTATTGCAGTTGGCTGGCTCTTTTATAATATAAACGGTAGATTTTTGGCACAGCTGCATGTTATATGTACTTGTCTCCGAGACATGCTGAGCTTTGCTCTGTGTACTTGCATGGGACTACAGTAATGGTCTAATTAATCGACCTCTTAACCACAGCAGAATTATGGGTAACTTTTCAGGATTTAGTCGGAAATATGGCTTGTTGCCATTCATCGGAAAGCTCTCGCCTTTCATTAATTTTTCATTTTATTCACGTTCAAATCACATATTGGGAATACTAATAAATATGAACTTGTTTTCAGACATGAATTTCATAAAAAAAATAATATGAATATCTCAGCCTAAAATACATATTGAGTTTGAATATGGGTTTGATCTGATGTTTTTTAACAGAGTCATGACACATTTTCGACTTAGAATTATCCAGAATTGAGGTTTCCTGATGATAACAGGCTCTCACTATGAGAGGTATGACAAATTTATCGCCTGGAGACATATCTGATTTATTGAAATTATAAAGGCCCACTTAATTTTTGAACCCCCAGATCACATTTTTTAAATATATGCAATATTATATACCATTTGAACGAGGAAGCTCCAAAACATCGTATTTTCAACTTTCATGATATAATAAACTGTGAACATGTGGGTTTTGTGGAGATATCGACATCTGTTCTGTTCTAAAGTTTCTGCAGAAAGTTTATTTTATTATTAATGGAAGGGGAATAACTAGATATAATAAAATATAATTAGATATAGTTAGTCCCTTTCCATTGAAAATAAACTTTTGTTTGAATTATGTTGCATTCTGGGAGCCATAACAGGGGATTTCAGCTATTTTCTATTACTCTATGGGCACCATCGGAGACAGATGTTCCCAATGGTGATGAATTATAGTATTTTAATCATATTTTATGGCATAGATTATTATTAAAACCTGTATATCAAAGAACAATGAACAAAATAATCGGTGACTTGAAAAAATTGGCCTTTAAGCAATTTTTATACGCCCTTTTGAAAAAAAGGCCGTATTATAGTATTGGTCTGTCCGTCCGTCCGGGCGGGCGTCCGTCCGTTAACCTGTTGTCCGGATGATAACTTTAGTTAGAGTGAACCAAATTTAATAAAATTTGGTATGTGGGTTTATTAGCCGAAAAGTAAGTTCAAGTTCGAATTTGGGTTCCGCCCGCCAATTTTCACCGGAGTTATGCCCCTTATTTGACGTTTTTTGACTTAGAAAATCCTTGAAATTTGTTGTCCGGATGATAACTTTAGTATAGTTTATCGGAATGAATCCAAATTTGGTATATTACTTTCTCCCACCAACTTGGGTTCTGTCCGACCATTTTTGGCAGAGTTATGCCCCTTTTTCGACTCTGAAAATTCAGTTTTTCTTATGTTTTTTGGTTTCCGGATGATAACTCGATTTTGGAATGTTTATACGCAAAACCCGTTTTTTTGTGGATTACATATATCGAAATACAGCTCAAGTCCGAATTTCGTTTTAATCCGATAATTTTTGCGAGAGTTATGGCCCATTTTTTGACGTAATTTGACTTAGAAAATCCCTGAAATTTGTTGTCCGGATGATAACTTTAGTTAGAGTGAACCGATTTCAATCAAATTTGGTATGTGGGTTTATTAGGAGAAAAGACAGCTGAAGTTCGAATTTGGGTTCCGTCCGCCAATTTTCACCGGAGTTATGCCCCTTATTTGACGTAATTTGACTTAGAAAATCCCTGAAATTTGTTGTCCGGTTGATAACTTTACTAGAGCTTATCGGATTCAATGATAATTTGGTATATTACTTTCTCCCACAAAAACACAGGTCAAGTTCAAATTTGAGTTCCGTCCGCCAATTTTTACCAGAGTTATGCCCCTTTTTTACCAGTTTCCGCCGACCCAAGAGAGGGCGTATATTGCACGCCCAGCGTAGCTCTTGTTATCTATATCAGGGTTTCCGCCAGGCCGGCTGCGGGTCCATCTCACGGACCCATTCCACCCGTCGGTCGTTGCATGAAATCCCGCTCATACACAAATAAATGACGTTATTAAAAACTTTTTCAGTCTTGTCTTGTCAACAGGCTATATATCTACACTTATTTTCATTAATATTGACAAAATGAAATCGACACAGTCCATCTCCCAAAACAAAATTAGAAAGAGCATGTCAAATAGCGACATTAGATACAGCGTAATACATGTCGCGGTAACATCAAAGAAAATGCCGGACTGTTGAGTGCCGATATTTTTGTGCACAGGATTCCATGGATGAAACTATTCACGCTCGAAGACCCCGTGCTATCATACGATTACATAATTGGATCAAAGAAAACCCAATTGCTGAGTCAGGGATATTTTTATGCACGCGATTTTCGTGGATGAAACTACTCAATGTTGATCATTTATCTTATTGCTGTATTACCATTTGTTTTTATTTCGATGTACCGGTAAGCTAAGTTCCTGAAAAATACATGTGATTCTCTACGTATGTTGATTATTATGCGTATATTGCCATGCATACTTAACAAAATCCCAAAGTGATTTATTTCACAATAATACGGAACCTGTCCCAAATCAGTCTTTATAGCGGGAATTCATAGTGCACGAGAACACCATTCATTTGAGCCATATTACGAACACGAACACATACCCCCCCCCCCCCCCCCCCCCCCAATATGGAGATAAAGTCAAAGTAAGGTCAATAATAGTTTCATTTTCCCGCCTGGGTCCCCAAGCACAACAATCAACGACGCACATGTTCACATTTCCCGGCAAAAACTCAATTATATTTTGTAACACGGTGGCTAAAACTATGTTCTATAGCTGCGGTCATCAGTTGTTGGACTAATACAGACTATTGAACAAGCTACGCGTTCTGGGTGAAAGATTTCGCTACCATTCGTATTTCGCCGCTATAAATATCTCCTGCAGACAAACCCTGCAGTATGACGTCACTGCGCACAAATAGTTTTACGATTGACAGAATATATAATCCTGTCAGTTTCATTTTCACTGACGCTACTTGAAATTCTAAGAAATACTTTATTCAATTCTCCTTGCTAGGTATTATTGTCAATACGTAGATGCTTTTTAGTGTTCATTATATATACCAGTACCTGTTGGAATCTTATTGTAAGTTATAAATTTGTAAACAATGTATTAAACTCGTAGCTCGTTCATTTATATAGTCTTCAATCAGACGGCAGTCTTACGTACGTAATTAAATGACTAACTATTTGGATACCATCAACAGAATTAATGCACCCACGGAAATGATCGACTTGCATAATATATGTAGCTTTGGATTGCTTTATGGGACACTCAGGTGCAAGGAAATGGCTTCTTTTTAGTGTCAAATAATAAATTTTTCGCCCGACAGGACAAACCATGGTCGTTCCGTCGCGTTATGTGTTTCCCCAATACGGACTCATTAATTCTCCCCTTGCGGAAACCCTGCTATAATGTATTATAAGCTGTAAAGAATAAGCCTTAATACTAGGTACATGTAGGAGCATTGCTTTATGACCTAGTTTATAATTTGTTCATTGATTCATGGTTGAGTGAATTTTAGGGGCCACCGAGGGGTCAGGAGATTAACATGGAGGGCTATGGAGTTTTCATTGATTTCAACAGAAATCAAAGCTTTTCTATGTTTGAAAATATCTATCGAGCACTATAGAGGATTTAGGGCTGTTATCAGTTTATCATGTCAGAGGGTCCTAGTAGGGTCCTGCGAATATTCGATATTCGATTCGAGATTCGATTCGAAAGTCAAATTCGATTCGAATTCGATTCGAAATTGCCAACTCGAAATTTCGAATATACACTGATGGAAAAGTAGGCTGTTTGCTGTTTTGTGCCATTTAATTACAGAAAATGATGTATATATGTACCTTATAATTCTCATTGTACATCGCGATTATATATATTAAATATAAGTATAGACAGCAATTAGCCACTATAGGACAACTAAATACGTCTGATTTCTATCTTTGAACATGGTAGCCAAAAGCTTGGAGATCGCAGATGGACCGACGACGCGCGTAAATTATAATAGCTATGAGACTGATCAACTGCTAGCTTTATCCGCGGTCTATCCATCTCAGATTCTGCGTTATGTAATATAGCTCAGAATTTAAACAACACGTGTTCCCGGCATCGAAAACTGCATTTTGGCGGTGTTTTCTTTTGAAGTTTACTTTCAATTTCGGAGCGTTCTTTGACACTTGACAAAACGTCATCCGTTATTTATTATTTATTTTAAACATGATAAAGCTGCAGGCTTACACATGTGATGAATGCAACATGGTGTATAAATCCCAAGCATCTGGGACAACGACCCATCTATGGAATCATCTGTCCAAGAAGCATCTAGCACTACATAAACAGGCTACACTGCGACTGTTGTTGCATCTTCAAGTTTATAACAACGGGTGATTCCGGATGTTGATTTGGAATTTTGCATGCACATGCAATCTGAACAAATTTTGCGTGATTTTAGTTCCGTTAATCCGTTTAGTGGTTATATATTAATCGTCGTGGCGGTCGCATGGACGTTTTAATCAATTATCAATTGAAGTTTAATTGTATTGCAAATGACGGTTCATCGCCACATAAGTTATGATGGAACTTCGTGCATGTAGTTCATGGAACATTTCACAAATCGTCTAATCGTTGACAAAACATGCCCAATTGAGAATACAACATACAGATATGATTCGAATCGATATTCGATTCGATTTCCTGATTTCGATTCGATATTCGATTCGATCAAAATCTCCAATTCGCAGGACCCTAGGTCCTAGACAGGAGGCAACAAAAGGTTCAGATAACGCTCAATCAAATAAGTATTTGAAAAATCTTTTTCTCCAGTCCAAGATGGCAGATGTTATTAATACTTGTTGTGGATTATTGCCATGAACCAGAGTTTCCGATTTGTTCATATTGTCATGGTTGATTGAATTGTAGGGTCCCACAGAGCGCTTAGAAGATTAACATTGAATGTTGTGGATTTTAATATCCAAGCTACTTGCAAAACATTGTAATGTGCGAAACCATTTTATTGAGGGCTATTTACTGTGGTAATCTGTATCAAGTTAGGGGTCATAGGGGGCCAGCATCCTCATCATTTATGGCTGTATAAACATTATATAGATAACACTTTTGTATGGTCTAAAATATTGTCTTGAGAGCCACTAGTATACTGACCACCAGAGTATGGACTGTACATTTATCTCAGGTTAGGGGTCCTAGGGCATATCAATGGTATTATAATGCCTACTGATGTCAAAGTGAGACTACTGGTGCAAATTTGGCATTTGGACCCATAACTTCCATTAATTTGAGAATATGTGTTATTATGTACATTTGTCTATAATTCAACAAAAAACTCTAGATTATGTTTCCGATCATAGCTATTTACTATCACCAAGGGATGGGTTAAACATCTGCTGTTCGTGATCGGCCACCCGTTACTTGGTTATTTTCACAAAATAGGCAGTTTGTACCAAGTATCCTTCAAAATATTAGTCACATTATTTCTCGTATAGAACCGATGAAATGGGGAGAGAACCGGCTCGGAACAAGAGAAAACCCACACTGACATAAAAATTTGTGGTGTTCGTCGACGTTATGACTCGCGCAATGGAATTTTCATTATTACACATGTATCACATTCTATGGAACCACAGATTGTGAGGGCAATGGAAAATTTTATCGAATTATCTCCTAGATGGCTCAAAAATATAGTTTTATCCTGTTTTACCTGTCAAAAACTTCTGAAAATTCTTAATTTAATCAAAAGGAACCATTAAAAATAATTCCTGAACCATCACAAACTGGCAATAGAATGACATCCGATGTAACAATTCCTTCTCAGTGGAAAATAGGTTGCTATTGATTCTGACAGTTTAATTTTCCGGACAATATTTACTGTAAAATATGTTGTTTTGAGACCAAAATCAAATGTTTTCATACTTATTGAATTTGTTTGACTAAAATGGGTATAAGTCGGAAATTTTACAACTCATTGGGGTGGTGTCAGTTTGGAACATTCCGATTTATGGGTCAGTTAGAAAAATTGAGGAATTAGTTTTGGATAGAATATATCCATATTAAATTTTGGGACCAATATTTTTTGTAAAAAAAAAATAAGTATTGTATGAAAATTTCTACACCATTTATTAACCTTCCATGACTGGAGCTTCCTGAAATGTTGAGAAAATCCTGTGCCAATGTATTCTCTTATATATGCGAGTCTCCCATAGGGAGCCTGGCATATATAACAGAATACATTGACTTAACAATATTTACCTTGACCTTGCAAACCAGTGGATTCTCTTATATATGCAGGGCTCCCTATCAGTGTAGTTTCCGGTAATTATTTGGGGACGCCTGTTTTATATGCCAAAGTCATATCCGAAGGCTGTATCCCTAAGTTGGGGGAGGGTATGGGAGGGGTGGCCTCCACCTGGAACTACGTACTGCCATAAAATGACAATTTATTGCTTTATTTGATGATTTAGTGTTAGTTATATTTGTTTTCTAGTAGTAATTAATGGTCAAAAACAAATTATCTCAGTAATTATTTTTCTTTCTAACTGTTTTTTTGGGTGCCTGGAGTTTGGGTGCCCATACCTGTTATAGGTACCAAAACTGGCCAGGATACTACCCTGCTCCCTATGATTGACTCGCATATATACATGTAAGAGAATGCACTGGCCCAGGATATTTAATGCTGCACCAGCGCAGCTCTAAACATAGATCATGCCATGAATCTCTACTCTGGCTAATGCCCATAGAGATCATATTCCACCAGTAAAAAACCTTGGAACTTTTTGAAGATTTGACAGGGAACCTTATAAAGTTGAAAAAATAACATGGGGAATATATTTCTTAGTTATTATGTGTTCCTTACTAGTAATAATGTACTTCACTGTTGGTGAAGGTCCCAACTCGAGCTTTCACGGTTTAAACAAATTTGTGGGTGTTTTTGCTTTGCATCGCTTACAATTGTGGAATTTCTCCTGGTTAATTCATTGTTTATTACGATATCGGCTCACAAATAACACGGAAAAGCATGCAATTTTGAATTGGGACATTCACCTATAGTGAGTACATTATTAAGGAACAGATAATAACTTAGAAATATATTCACTGCGTTATATTTTCAACTTTATAAGGTTCCCTGTCAAAACTTCAAAAAGTTCCAAGGTTTTGTACTAATGGAATATGATCTCTACGGGCATTAGCCAGAATAGAGACTCATGGCATGATCTACTCTAAACAAAGCTTCAAATTAATTCATTGACGATTCATAATTTACCCACCCTATTCCCTGCTAACATCTGTTATCAGAAAATTAACCAATGTATGCAAATCCATTGATAATTGAAATTTAGCCTACCCTATCCCCAGTTAAGAGCATCCTTTACCAGAAAATTAACCTGTGCTTGCACTGGATAAGTGCTTCAAATTTGTAGTGAATCTGTTAGTTTGAAGAAGTATTTTAATTTCTAGATGTTTTAGATTTTGAAATATTTACTATGAACATCAATGTTGAAATAGATCAGCTGTATGCCAGCTTGACTCTCTTTACAAAAGACTCATTTCCCTTAGCCAGGGTTTCCGCTAGGGAGTAGGGGAATGGGGCCTGTTTGTAGATAGGGGAAAACACGAACACCTGCTTCGAAAATTTTGAAAAGTGCAACACTAGAAATGCATTGTCCAGCACGCCCAGAATGCGAATTACAATTATAATTCTGGTATGTATACATTCTCAAAATTAAAACAAGAAATGTAACAATTTACATCGTTTATGTGATACAACAGTCAGTCAATTAACCACATTATTGTGATTGAACTGAGTGAAATAAAAACGAACTTTTAACTGAGACTAGCTTCAGATTTATTTTTTATTTCCGGTGGGTAGAATAATTAAATGTACTATGATATTTCGTACCAGTTAAAATTCAACTATACTCTTCGCATGAGGAGGTGCCTCGCCAAGTCATCAAGGGAAGTTCATGACCAACAGTAACATTCACTCGTCTTTTAAAAATGAATTCGATCTACGAACACTGGTTTAAAAAGATTGGAACTATTTTGTTGTCGCATTCAATAATTTGGGGGTCGCACAATTGAAATTACCTCGAGAGAATTGCTGCTATCGGCGGGAAAGTGTTAGCTATGATGCTTCATTGGGCGGGGGGGGGGGGGGGGGGGGGGGGGGGTCACACAATTGAAATTGACTCGAGAGTATTGCTATCGGCGGGAAAGATATATACTTGGTAACCAACGAAGCTATATGCCGCTTCATTGGTAGAGTTACGTCACAAATATCGCATTCGCATCGTACACAAAATATATCGCTTCCGCCTATATATTACGAATCAATATACTGAGGGTTTTACGGTTACACGAAATTCCAGGGTTTTCAAGGAGTTTGCATTAAAACAAGGGGTTCAAGGGCCCTGGGAGGGGAATGCGTCAGGGGAAAACTCAGGAAAACTTGGCTAGGGGAACGGGGCCGTCAAAGGGACTCCCTGCCGGTATAGCGGAATCCCTGCCTTAGCAAATGCTCAGATAATTAGATTAGATTAGATTTTATTTTTATAACATTCATATACATATTTTGACAGTTCACTGATACAGAAAAAAAGTATAACATTATGTGTGTATAAATTTTGTGTATAACATAAGTAAAATCAGTTTCTATATATTACACTGTATATTCTATATATCATAATCTCATTTAAAGCTGTGATGTGTAAAAGTAAGAGCGCAGAATATAGAAAATTGGTTGGGTGCACTGTCATGTGACTGAATGTTATAACATAATAAGCAGGCTGAGGGACCATTTATTTCCATTATATTTACATACTGAGTGTGATTATCACTAAATCCAGCATTCCGATTGGCGACCACGTTACTAGTTACAATTATTTCTTGATAAACCTGCAAGAGGGTCATATTGACAACCATAATTACATCGACGCATCATTGATTTTGGAGAAGAAGAACACGTAATGTTTTGGGCGCATTTGCACTCGCGCAGGATTGACTTAATAAATCATCAGGTTTCAATATAAAGAGCCTCGTTTTGAAATTGTTCGTGTTAACTTTTGCCAATATAAAATTGATTAAAAACACCTTTGGTGTCACGTAGTATTAACAGGTTTTACATACAAGTTATGACCACTTACCTCACGGGTACATCTCCATAAAAACAGTCCACATGACAGTTAATCCTTAAATAGTTTTCATTTGTAGATGCAGGTTAATTTTCCGCTTGTGCAAACTTGTTAGTGAACACTGAAATTATTTTTTTTCTTCGAATCCAATAAAATTGAACAGTAAATCGGCGTGAAATGTATCCGCTTTTATGTTCCAGAATAATGTAGCACATCTCATTGTGTACTGTTATTGTTCGAACATTGTTGCCAAATGTATTTTGTAAATAAAACAGAAAATAAAATGAATTTTGATGAAAGTGTTGTCTGCAGGTGAGAGAATTTGACCGGCTTTCAAAAACACGTCACATGACAAATGGGAAATTCCTACCAGTCACGTGACAAATGGTACAAAAATAACTTCACAGCTGGTTTCTGATCGGGTGCTATGGGATATTTTGGGCTGGTTTTGTCACGATACACTTTTCGATTTAAATACATTTACAAAAGTGGCTTTTTCGCTAAATGTATATAAATATAAGGATTAACTGTCATGTGGACTGTTTTTATGGAGATGTAACCGTGAGGTAAGTGGTCATAACTTGTATGTAAAACCCAAAGGGTTTTACACAAGTTATGACCACTTACCTCACGGTTACATCTCCATAAAAACAGTCCACATGACAGTTAATCCTTAAATGGTCCCCCGTGCCACCCAGTCACATAAGAGGCCACACAACACGTTCAGAACTTCCTACTCTACCCAACAGATACAAATTAGTGTGAATAAAACTTATTGTGGCAAATACACAATACATGGGACATTCCTCTCGCACTTCCATGCAGTCCCAATCCCCTGACGTTTCTGGCAGTTTAGCTCAGATGACTGCAGGTGTTGTATATAAATGGCAAGGGGTAGGCAGGATAGGTGTTGTATATAAATGGCAAGAGGTAGGCAGGATACTGGTGTCAGATTGAATGAAACCCATGCGTGCATTCATGGTGAAAGACATGACCAAATCAGGAACATATATACATGTACCACCAAGGGTAATCAATCCTAGGATGTGTTAAACATGTCTGTCATTCATATCACTTGACCCTGATTACCAATAACATTGCCCACCCATGCATATGAATTCTTTTGCACCTGTATTATCTTTTGTTTGTCTGCTTTTATTTACATGTATATGAACATCCCTCCAAATGAATAATATACCATTTAATGTATACTTTTATAGCTGAATGGGAGAATCTATTTAGTAAAGAATGAGTTAATATCTACATTAAATATCTCCTTATTCTTCCATTCATTCTTCCTTTATCAAATGAGTACTTTATAGCATCAGAGAGATCTTTTGTCTATCTGTTGTCTGCATTTATTACCTTACATCCCTCCAAATGAATAATAGACCATTCCAATGTATACTTTTATAACTGAATTGGAGAATCCATTTAGTACAGAAAGGGTTAATATATCTCCTTATTCTTTCATTTATCTGCCCACTTAATTTTCGAGTCACTGATTATTATTTTTATAGTGCCTTGATATATGGTTTTAATAACAAACTATGATTAAAATACTATAATTCAACACCATTTGAAATGTCTGTGTCTCAGAAGATGCCCATAGAGAAATATAAAAAAGCTGAAATCATAGAATGATTCCCCTTGTTTTGGCTCTCAGAATGCAACAGAATTTAAACTAAAAATGTGTTTTCAATGAAATGATGAATAACTCTATCTTTAAGATTTAGAGTTATTCCCCCTCCTTTGAACTATTTGAACTATAATCCAGATGGAAAAAAATCATGTCAGTAACTCAACAAAAACAACATGTTCACAGTTTATTACACTGGATAAGTTGATAATACAATGTTTTGAAGCTTCCTCTCTAAAATGGTATATAATGGCCTATACTTTATAAATGTGATCTGGGGTTTTAAAAATCAAGTGGACCCAAGCATCAACATGTATTGTTAAATATAGATCGATGGCCCAAGCCTTGAAATAGTGTGTCTGTCATTTGCATAGTGGGCTAGCATCACAAAATTCACCCTTTGGGAACCTCATTCTGCTGAGGTGTAAGCAGAATGAGGTCCACAGAGGGTGAATTTGGTGATGCTAGCCCACTATGCGGGGTAGCATCACTAAATTCACCCTCTGGGGACCTCATTCTGCAAATGACAGACTCACTATTTCAAGGCTTGAGTGGGCCTATAATCTAATGAATATTATATAACAGATTTATTCTATCCTGAGGAAACACCATTATGACCTCTGGTGACCTCCAGGGGCCTGGCAGTTACTGGCTGGTCAATCAAATAACTGCAATAAAACTAGGTCACTGACCCAAAATTGATTGTTGACACCTTACCCAAGCTGTGTGTGTGAATTTAGACACACATTCTGGAACTGCTCTCAGTAAGAAGACAGTGAACTTTTAATTTGTTACTTATATGAAGTGTCTTATCTGTAGATAATGATGGTGTTGTAGTAATGATGGTGTTGTAGTTTTGTGACCTGGAATTTATTGAACAGAGAGAGAGAGCACATTATTTGGTCATTTCTTTTTTTACCACATTCAAGTTATTTATTTTATTATTGGAGTCTTCAAACAGTTGACACCTTATTTAGTGGATAAAGGCCAATCTTCTAGAGCGATGTTTGGTGACTAATTTAGAATGGCTTAGAAATTTTCTATAAAAAGTAGGTAAAATATTATGTGTTCAACATTTATTTGTGTTTACAACGCTATCTTTCAACAAGTCATGGTTGAAATTGACATTTGAAGATAGACTCCTTAATTTTTTGTGTGGAAAAATATTGTTTGGACCATGGGTTATTTTTTTCAAATGGGAACCTTGTGAGAAAACATAAAATATTATATATTTGGTCAACAGTATTTGAGGAAAACAGATTTCCATTAACTATTTGTGATGTTATCAAGGACTCCATATGGGGAATCTATAATATACTCAAAGAAATTTGTGTTTCTTTTTTGATTATAAAGAGTATAAGTGCATAAGGAAGCTAATTAATATTTAAATATAATATTCAGTAAGTTTATAATCACTGTTCTCCAGAATATCCATGGATGTTGCGACAGGGGGAGGGGGGTGTTTGTCTATCGCCCCCAACTTGGCCAAAATGTTCACGAGTCGGAAATTTCAGACCAATTTGGGAGGGGGTGGTGATGAAAATGGGATTATGGATTTGGAATTTTTCAGTTTGGTTCAAGAGGAAGGGAGATGTGCAGAAGGAAATTCCAAGGTTGACCCGCTGGCTTTGGCCATGTCCCTGAGAGTACAATAATGCCCTAAATATTCGACTCCTTAACTACAGCAGAATTATGGGTACTTTTTCAAGAATTAGTCGGAAATATGGCTTGTTGCCATTCATCGGAAAGCTCTCACTTAGAGCTTTCCGATGAATGGCAACAAGTCATATTTCCAACTAAATCCTGACAAATTACCCATAATTCTGCTGTGGTTAAGGCGTTGATTATTTAGGGCATTACTGTATGTTACAGCCATAGTATGCCAGATGAAATAATGTGCTCTCTCTATTCATGTGAAAGCATGGTCAGAATAAATGCTATTAGAACAGCAAGTCTTTACAAAAACTTGTTTACAGATCACAGGAAAGGTCTCCTTGGACGATAGTGTTCTAAATCGTTCCAAATGAGCAGATGGAACAAATGTTAATTATGTGGACTGTATGGAACTATTTTCATAACGAGGACTTGAAGACGTGATCAAGCATGACTAGAGCTTCTTTGTTAAAGAAACAACCAGTGTTATCCCTAGAAAATCTGGATATCCTCTTTGGGACTATATTCATCTCCTCTCTGTTTTGTGACAGGAAAAAGAGAGGGAAGAAGAAATCTGTGAAAAAGGAAGTGAAATCCGAGAGTGCAGGGAGTGCACAAGATAATCTGGACAGTTCAGGTATGTATGTCCACAAGTCTGCAAATAGTGTGTGTCCAGCAGTGGGCTAACATCACCAAATTCACCCTCTGGGGACCTCATTCTTCTTAGGCCTCATCTTCTGTGAAGTACATATAGTCTCAAATTAACATTGTTTTTAGATACTTTTTCCCTTCTTGGAAGTTTCTATATCCCCTAATTTGCAGAAGATAAAATGCATAATCGAGGTGACTAATGGGTGAACATCACCAACTTCAATTCTCCCATAGAAGGAACTGTTACATCGGAAGTCGTTCTATCGCCGATTTGTGATGGTTCTTTACTGATTTGTGACGGTTCCTTATGATCCAAATTATATATTTTCGCGAGTTTTTGACAGTTAAAACGCAATTTTTGAGCCATCTAGGTGATAGTTCGATTAGTTTTCCATTCCCTTCATAATCTATGGTCCCAAATAACGTAAACATAATGAAAATCCTATTGTGCGAGTAATAACAATGACGAAAACTGCGAATTGTGATATCTCGATCGGTTCTCTCCTGATCGAGTAGGTTCTCTTCCAATTTAATCGGTTCTGTCAGGGAAATACGATGACTATTATTTGGAAGGATACGTGAAAATAACCATGTGAACACAACGAATTATCAATTATGTTGAATTTAACACCACTTATGATAAATTTCGGTGAGTTACACTGCCTTCTTATATATAATTATGTGTCAACAGTAGTAACAGAATCGTTCACTTTATTGTGACGCAAAGCATGCAATTTGACATGAATGGTCAATGTGAAGACTTATTTTTGTCCCCAACAAACCAATAATAATGGTCGACTGATTCAATATGGCTGCCACTTTTTTTTCCAAATGTCTGCCACTGTTTTTTCAAAAAGTCGCATTTTTCAGCTTGTATTAAACTTATACGAACCACGTGACTTCCATTCCTTATTCGCAAATGGCCAGGGGTTCGAGAGGTTCATATAGGTGACCCATGCCATTTCTAGGTTCTTTTATATATTAAGGTCAAACAAAGGATGCTGTAAGTTGCCCCCCCCCCCCCCCCCCAAGATGCCTTAAATAGTCACCACAAACACCACCCGATCCAAAATTGACGGCGGTCAACTGAATTTGGATGGGGGGGTTGTTTATGGTGTCTAGTTGACACATGTTTTAATTTCATTTTATCCACAATTGTCATTTCACCTTGAGGCAGTATGAACGATGAGTTGATTTAGCCAGTCTGTACCGGTATATAGTTTGTAATTAAGTTCTTTTAACTCTATATTTGGGCTTACTTGTGCAATTTGGGTTATTTATATAAATGCTTCATATACAAATAGGCAGCTAAGCATATACAAGTGTATTTACATTTAACTCGATGATATTTTGGATGGTCCGAGCGAAATGAAAACTATATTTAATAAAATTAAATAAATACACATAAAAATGGTCTATTCCCAATATGTTGGTCCACAACTCCATGACAAAACATCACACATTTATGTAAAAAGATTATGTGCTTATTGCTTGCTTGTTTTATTTGTTAAGTCATTCTTTGTTTACGTATTATATTTTTTTTTTTATTAAATAACATTTGATATTTTAATTTGATTTATTTCATTATTTATTCCTATGGGATCAAAATGGTTGGAAACTAAAAATTGTAATCAGATGTAATCGAAAAGTAATCAGTTACATTTTACTAAAGTAATTGTAATCAATTTAATTTGAAGAAAAAAATGTAATCAATAATCATGTAAATCAAAAGTAATTATAATCGTAATCGATTACATTGGCATGTAATCGCCCCAACCCTGGCTAGAATTGAACACATATGCCACCTGGAACTTTCAACCACAGACTTTCATTTATCAATTAAAGTCACTTGGTGGTTTGCGCTCCAAAATACGCGTAAGGCCAAAAGGAAGAATACCTGAGTGACATGAGGGAAAAAAACAGGGGCGGGCGGGCGGTACTTCATTTTATTTTATTTTTTTCATTTTATTTTTCACGGGGAATAATATTTAAGTATTCGTGCCTTCTAATCGTCTGCCAGTGTCACTCTTATATAGCTTGGGCAAGTCATTGTCACACTAATCAATGTCATGGTAGCTTTAATCAGTTTAATGGTGTTACATAAGTTCAATGACATGTATACAGCATGATATTAAATGATATTAAATATAGAATAAGTGTCTAGTGTTGAAAATTAAACGGTTTATGTTCACGCTGAAGCTCGGATATTACAGGCCAAATCATACGAGTGGACATATTACTGTTCAATTTCCCACACAAGACACTTATGATATTTTGTTTATCCACCGACTCGAATACTAAGAAATTTTGCGAAATATTCAACTCAGAAGGTGAGTTTAACAAGAGTTCCTCCATTGGAAATGGCACATACATGCGGCAACGCCAACGTGACGTACATAACATAATCAATATGCAAAGCGGTGGTGGCATTCACACATGTAAAACAAATTAATCACCAAGAACAATATATGTGCATTGATTACCCTATGACTGATGTTGCATTCGGATCATTGCGACACAGAAGATGTTGATTAATCGGGTCCGGTTTTCTGTAGAACTAATGAATATTTAATGAGAAATAGTTCTACTAGGAAAAAATTAAGTTCTACCAGGCACATACCACTCCTACTGCATGGGTACACACAGACTCATGTTACGTCAGGCTTATAATTTTCAGGGTGGATGCGGTGAGAGGTGGATAAACTATAATAATGCCAGGAATTTTGAGCTTTGGGTCAGAATTATTTTTAATCTGACATTTTATTACTATGTCCTTTTCTGTCAGTTCAGAATCTGTGTGGCACCGGTTCACGCACGACAACATGTCTGTGCTATAGTTGACAGGCGCCATGATGTTTCTATTCTGATTCATATGAACGCATTTGTGAAGTTTAATGGCTAAAATGCAGGATCTATCCGCACACGGAAGTGTTTCCGCCATATTCAATCGCCATGTGCAATCGGCAAAATATCCGGTTACTTTCGATTTGCTAGTTAATACATATTCCGGCACAAGTATCGCGTGTTTTCTGGTTTCCGCTTTCGAGAAATCGGCGAGGTTTGCCGAACAATGACGAGGGAATACGAATATACTACAACAAGAATGGCGGCACTTCCGTTTTTCGAGAATTGACGATATTTGCAAGGAAATGGTTTACTTGTTTAAGCTAATTCCGTAGTCGCGAATTCCTAATTATAAAAAAAAAAAATTGAAGTCGGAGGAAATTTTTGAAAAACAATAAAATGGAATTTGGCGGCAGGTTTTGAGTAGGGGCGGGCGGGTTACCCTAAACACAGGTATTCTTCGTTTTGGCCTAATAACAGTCGCTTTTTAAGTTTTCCCGACATAGAAATAGCTCGATAAACACTTGAAATACCTTTCTATGAGCAGTATAATAATGTCACAGAAAGACACATTGGAGTCATGAAAAATACAACTTTGAACCGGATGTTTGGGTTCCAAAAAAATAACATTTGCACGACATGGAACAGAAAAAAGCGTTCCGTTTTAGTCTATTCTTGATATGGTAGAAATAAAGAGCCTTTGTTTCACTTCTGTACGAAAAATTGTAAACAGTTAGAAAAGGGCTCTGACCAGAGCATGTATTTCTCAGAGCATATGAGGCCGGTATATATACTTATCAACATTTCTTGTATTTGCAACCATTCTTATACATACTTAGACAAAATTTGGAAGCTCGAATGAGCCATGTCCATTTAAATTAACAAAATATCATGACAGTAGATGTCTAATTTCATTGGGTTAATAATGCAGGCGTGCAAGATTATATATGATCCTATACCCAACATGACTTTCAATATGTTGTATCTGCCATTCGAAGTAAAGGTAGAGCCACTTATTCTTCTGTTATAATAGATTGCTATATTCTTATTTATTAATACACTTGTTGGATTATGTAGGTTACATCCGCTGCAAATTATCGGGGTTTAAAACGTTTGTTACACACAACTAAATTATCCCAAAGTGCAGAAATCGTTCGAATAAATATCATGTAAAGAACCGTCACAGTCGTGACTACCTTGAAATAGAACCGTAACACTATAAGTTGTGATTAGGAGGCTAATGCTCCAAATTATCGACACACATCGGGATATTTCCTTGGCTATTTTACAGAAGAATAACACAGCTACAATCTATACTCAGTGTTCGTCTTCAGAATGCGTTTCACAGTCGGTATGCCACCGAAAACAAAGAAATTACGTTTACAAGGCTTGATTTTCAGTGGTTACATGTTGCTAATTACACATTAACTCGCTATATCCGAGTTAATTGTGATCTAAAGTTCAGGTTTCTGTAAAACTGCACTTATGCAGCCTCTGTTCATTCAAGAAAGTTTAATGTATTTAAAGGTACTCAATCCGATCAGAGGGTCCTATATTACTATTTCTTTGGCTTTGGGGGTAAAAAATATTTTATTCGAGTCGAGGAACCCACCCATCAAAGCTCAGAGTGATTAGATATTGATTTTTATGTTTACCCATACCATGTATGGTAAACATAGTGTCGTTGTCCGGATTGACCACTCGTCGTTCGTCTGTCCGTCCGTCCGTCCGTCCGTCTGTCCGTCCGTCTGTCCGTCCGTAGACACTTCACGTGTAATGCGATAACTCAAACATTTTCTATCCAATCAGAAGCAAATTTTGTATATGGGTATATCAGCCCAAAATACAGATCGAGTTCGAATTTGGGTTTGATCCGAGTTTTTGTTACAGAGTTATGGCCCTTTTTCGACTTATAATTCACACATTCTGCCATAACTCAAACATTTTTTATCTGATTGGAACCAAATTTGGTATGTGAGTTTCACAGCCCAAAATACAGATCTAGTTCGAATATGGGTTTGATCCGATTTATTTTAAAGGAGTTATGACCATTTTTCAACAAAAAAAAATTGAAAAAAAAAATCGATTTAAAAAAAAAATTATTTTTAACTTTTATAATAACAATAAAAAAAATGTCATTGACATTGTCATTTGTTTTCATTTAGATATTGATGATTATGATACAAGTTGATAAAAAGATTTCCAATGTGTCCCTTTAATTTTTTAATTAATTCACCAATTGCATTTGGACTACTTAGCTATTGATAAAGCTATATTATTTTCTGATGTTTCTTATGCCAATGTGCAAATAATCTGATAAAGAAGGCTATGGTATCTAATTTAAAATAAGATTCAACAATAAACATCACATGATATTAACAGTAGACTTGGACATCTGTGCTGCAGAGTTATATCTTCAGATGGTCTGATATCATTATAATTGTTATTGGTTTAATAGAGGTCAGTGTTCAACATAAACAATTCCTGTGATTTTTTGACAGCTGTGCTATATAATTGATATTAATGGGTCAGTGGTGAGGTTGCTTATCTGTATACTAGGACACATTATTATTGTAAACTTAAATTGGACTCTCTTAACCCAAGTATTCCATGTCCAGGTCACACCTACACATTTAACCCACGGACTTGCTGGCTGTGGTGGTTTAGCATTACAGATCCTGTACCAGTGCATTCTCTTATATAAATGCCAGTGACCCATAAATTCCAATAATTTGTGTTATGTACATTTGTCTATAATAGTACATAACAGTATACTCTATAATTCAACACCAAAACTCTCATTTATCCGATCATATTAAATTTTTATCGCCAAGGGATGGGTTAACATCTTCCGATCGTGATCGGCCTCTCGTTGAAATAGTAATAGTAATATAGGACCAGGGTTGTCAAAGTACCGACGGTACCACAACTTTCAGTACTGGTTCCGTACTGATGTTCAGTACCGCAAACCGGGTCTGTATCGGTACTCATTGAGTGGACTTTTATACGGCAAATAACTTTTGTTTCGTGGGGTTCCATCATCAATTATTCGTTAAGTTCGAGGTTTAGTCAAACAACGAAAATAAAAATCGCAACGACATTTACGATTAAGTTGTTGTCTGTTGTAGACTTATATGGATACCTGGTACACCATTTTATTTGTGTGGTAATTAATTAGAGAACTCACTAATCGGCCATATTACTCACATGTTGTAATTTCATAAATGATGTCACCCAATGAAACCAAATTCTTTTCCAGTAAGCCTAGTTGTAGTTGGCTAGTTCGAAAATTTGAAATAGATTTAGAGAGAAAATAGTCAAATACACTCTGTGTTTATGACATTAACTTTATATCACAATAAAAGTTAAAACAAGGGAAAATAAAACTCAATAGATGTCACTCAAGAATCATTATGTCATAATACTCTGGTAACTCTGCCCTGGTTGCCCATGCCTCCATGTCACGACTCACAAGTCACAACTCACAAATATCCTGTCATTCGAGTTCTAACTTCTAGAGTGTCAACATCCATGTCATCATATATATCCATCGATGGTAATTTGGGTGTTTGGCACTTCTGCGCCTTGTGACCTTGTCGGTGTCCAACAGACTCCTCTCAAATTGATACCGCGAAACGGCACTAGCAGAATTGCATCCGGTGGCATTCCAGCCGCATCCAAGAAATACAGTTATCACAAGCGCCTACACAATGCATGCATTCTGTCAATTTAGTGACAAGTTGTCATAGTGCGGCATACTGTGACTTTGATGTTTGAATGTGCTAACATTTTCACGATGACCAATCGCAGTTGTGTTGGCGCGATGTTGAGCTGCTTAATTAACCCTTTATATTTGTTAAGATGTATATTAATAGAAATCAACAATCAGTACCGAGAACCATCGGTACTCGACATCAGAACCGGTACCGATTTCATTCCTGATTACCGCCGGTTCCAGTACCAGTACCTATTGACAACCCTGTATAGGACCCTCTGATCGGATTGAGTACCTTTAAGATATATATATAATTATGTGTGATTTTGTCCCGATAATGAAACTTTTTAATCATAAGGAACCATAACAAATCAGTCAAGAACCATCACAATACCAGGGATAGAACAACTTCCGATGTAACAGTTCCTACACAGTGATAGCAGTTGAGGCAGAATGAGGTTCCCCACCATGCGGGATAGCTTCACTAAATTCACCCTTTGGGAACCTCATTCTGCAAATGACAGACATACTATTTGCAGACAGGTAGTTTCCCTACTGACCCTATTTTAAACCCACTATTTAAGCCTTCCATGACTGGAGCTTTCTGAAATTTTGGGAAAATCCTGTATCAATGCATTCTCTCATATATGCACAGGGAGCCTCGCATATTTCAGAGAATGGATTGGCCTAACAATATTTATTTGACCTTGTAAGCCTGTGCATTCTCATACATATTCGAGGCTCCCCATGGGAGATTCACATATATAAGAGAATTGACTGGCACATTATCTTTAATGCTCCACCAGCACAGTTCCCATCATGATAGGCAGGGACATATCCAGGCCGTTTTTACCGGTTTGGGCGCCCAAACTCCAGGTGCCCAAAAAAAAAATTGACCAAAAAAATATATATTGACATAAGACATTTAAGTTTACAAAAATGTTTAAGTTTAACAGTTGGAATCATAATGTAAAAGTATGTCTGGCTTAATCTAGCTTTCATCTGTGAAAACTTCAAATAGTTTGAGTTCACATTTGTTATCATTCAGCCTTCAGACTTCAGTATTTCAATCAAAAACAGTACAGGAACAGTGACAATTTGATCAAATAAACCTGGTTATCAGGTGGGATCTCATAACACTAAATGAAAATTAACATAGAGATCAGTACTAATAGTAATTACCAACTTAATAGACATTGTTTCTGTACTAGTATATTATGTATGTTTCTCTCACTTGTATTTTAGAAAATAGCCTATTATATGAATTAAGAGTGATAATGGTAAGTCTCATTTCAAGCAGGATAAGCATAATCCATTGAACCAAAAGATATCTGACAATAACTTATAAGCATTTCCAATCCATACATATCTAAAAAGTTCCAAAGTTATGGTTGAGAAACTTGATCAAATTGACCTCTCAGTAAAATTCAAAATACTGACTCAAAGAACCCTTGATCAGCTCTCAATGCAATGGATTTTCAAAAACATTCCAGGAGGAAGAATGTTTCCCCAGCATCAGCAGGGGGTCACCCCCTCCCAAACCTTCATCCGTTCAGGCATTCAGGATATGCCTTCGGAATATTATTGCCCTAAAACAGGTGTCCCCAAAAAATCCCTGGATTTTTCACTGATAGGGTTAACCTTTTCTTTACTAGATACTCATTGATGAGTCGTTATCTCTTACTAAATGTTCTGTTCATAGAGTAAGTTCAACAATGACTATAGGTCATTTGTTGAACATATTATTTCCCACCAAAGAATAGAATTTCTTCCACATTTTTTATTTTCTGTTATCTGCTCATACAGTAATGCCCTAAGTAATCGACCCCTTAACCACAGCAGAATTATGGGTAACTTTTCAGGATTTAGTCGGAAATATGGCTTGTTGCCATTCATCGGAAAGCTCTCGGGGAGAGCTT
Organism: Siphonodentalium dalli; assembly: GCA_032622095.1. Classification (NCBI taxonomy): domain Eukaryota; kingdom Metazoa; phylum Mollusca; class Scaphopoda; order Gadilida; family Siphonodentaliidae; genus Siphonodentalium; species Siphonodentalium dalli. Next base: position 236,764,520 of record CP136064.1, read on the forward strand.
TCCAATGAATGGCAACAAGCCATATTTCCGACTAAATCCTGAAAAGTTACCCATAATATTCTGCTGTGGTTAAGGGGTCAATTACTTGGGGCATTACTGTATTTCCTAAATAATCCTGAACCTTCCAAATGAATTAGATCATTCCAATGCACACTTTGTCAGGCCTTTATACTCCCCAAAATTCAAAGTTATTAAATGCTGTGCCCAACATATGGAAATGTGTCCAAATCATACATGAGAAGGGAATTATTTTCAAAACTCGACTATTGATATGGTGAAGGATGGTTGCCTGGCGTCCAGGCGGGCGGGCATCTGGGCAGGCAACAACAAACCTATGTAAAATAGCCGTTTATTGATTGATTCAGAAAAATTTTGGTATGTGAGTTAATTGCCATGTGCGACAGCTGAATGCAGAAAATTTGGTCCGCCCTGACTTTCCAACCAGAGTTATGCCACTTGTTTCTATTTATAGAAATTTCATGTCCATTAGCTCGATAATTTAAACAAACGTCAACCAATTTCATTCACATTTGGTATATTAATCTCAATCGGGTTTGTCCAATAATTTTTACCTGAGTTACGGACCTCAGCTCATCTAGTTTTAGCGATTTTAGGAAATTATGTCTGTCACCATGATAACTTGAACAAACATCAATCAATTTCATTCATATTTGGTGTATGGATCATTTACAACAATATCTCAAATGAGTTCATTACCATCGACAACAGAAAACTTAGTCAATGCTCCTGTAAAAGGTGATGTGCTGAACTCTCTATTCTAATGATCAGTGAGTGCGAAATGTTTACCGTTTAGTAATAATGTCGCATTTGCGCCAGTCTACCGGTAATTGCATCATGTATAAATATCCGACAGAAGAATTCTTCCATCTTTTGGAGCCTCAAGCCATGTCAACAACGCCACATGGTCAGCTTTCCCGCCAAAACGTTCCCATGAAAAGCCATGCCAGTAATAATGTCAACTTTGTTTTCAAAACCTGCCAGTTGAGTAGTAATTAGTTGCTCGCATTTTAAATTTACTCATTTGTTGCTTAAATGGTTTTTGTTCATTAACTTGAGGTATGTTCATGGTTCTGGTCCCAGGTGCAAGGAAATGTCTAGTTTTCAGTGACAGGGCGAATCATTGTCAACCCATCGCGTTATGTGTTCAAGCCTTGAAATAGGGTGTCTGTCATTTGCAGAATGAGGTCCCTAGAGGGTGAATTTAGCTATGCGGGGTAGCATCACCAAATTCACCCTCTGGGAACCTCATTCTGCTGAGGTGTAAGCAGAATGAGGTCCCCAGAGGGTAATTTGGTGATGCTAGCCCGCTATGCGGGGTAGCATCACTAAATTCACCCTCTGGGGACCTCATTCTGCAAATGACAGACACCCTATTTCAAGGCTTGTATGTGTTTCCAAATACAACCTACTTTGTTTCCCCTTGACGGAAACCCTGATGATACATGTAGTTGTTTTACAGACTTTTATGTTATTTTGCATGAACCCACTTCAAAGGCCTTCATTCCCTTTAACAGGAGTATTAAATATTATAAGTTATTGTGGTGGATTCACGACTCGGTTGAACATCAACTCCAATGTCACGCCATGTTAATGTCAATCTACCAAATAAGTTGTCAATAACGTATATGTTCTGCTGACAGTCCTGCTCGGTCATAGCAAATTGATATTTATTGCAAAGAATGACATCAGTACAAAATGTCAAAAATTTCTATCGATCTGTCCGTATTCCCTAACGTTGTTTCTGGAGGCGGAACATCTAATATTATGTATAATTTTAGACTGAAACTGCCACCTGGCAAGTCTGAGTTTTGTGTGTCTGACATTTGCAGAATGAGTTCCCCAGAGGGTGAATTTAGTGATGCTATCCCGCATAGCGGAATTGCGTTACCAAATTCACCCTATGGGGACCTCATTTTGCTTAGGCCTCAACTGCTATGGTAGACCTAGGATCAGATTGAAGTTCCCCAGTTGAAGTTGGTAATGTTGATCACCCATTTGTCACCTAGTTTATGCAATTTATCTTCTGCAAATTAAGGGATATAGAAACTTCCCAGAAGGGAAAAAGTAAATAAAAACAGTGTTAATTTGAGGCTATAGATATTTCCTAGAAGATGAGGCCTAAGGAGAATGAGGTCCGCTGTGTGGGGTAGCATCACTAAATTCACCCTTTGGGGACCTCATTCTGCAAATGTCAGACTCATTTTTGTTTTAAATTCAGACATGCCACCTGGTTTTAAGTCTGCCAATATTCATTACTTGCAGTCTGCATGTGGAATGGAAAAATTATCAAAGCTGCTTCGATTCAGCGAACCAGAAGTGGACGGATAGTCAAGCCTCCTGTGGCAGCGTGGGCAGGACAGAAATTAGAAATTGATCCGGAGTCCAACACATTACAGATGAGCTTCAACAGTGAGGCAGGGGAAAAATACTACAGACAGTGTTCTATGTCTTCTTATGTGAGTTCATCGTTCCTAATCATAAATCTCTACAGATAATATTCAATGTCTTCTTACGTGAAGTCAACGTTCATAGTCTATGTCTTCCTACGTGAGTTCATCGTTCCTAATCATAAATCTCTACAGAGAATGTTCAATGTCTTCTTACGTTAGGTCAACATTCATAATCTAATATCTCCACTCCTTGCACCCAGATAGTGTATAGCGGCTCAACGTTGGGAAAACAGTTTTCACTATGGCTCCCGTTTTTTTCCCATAAACAAGTTGTTTTCGAGAAAGCTGTCATTTTCTATGTTAACACCGATGATAGGCGCAACTAATGAAGCGATCCTTGATGCAATGAATTTTATAGATTTCTTTGACAAACATGTATTCTTTGAAAATTCTGACGGGGAAAAGCAAGCTCGTCCCAAATATTATAAATTAAACAAGTTCCGCATTTGCAATGCATGTAAGTTTGATTGTGGGTTAAGTTCGACATCCAAGATATCTGACTGCTGTTAAATGTAAGTGATATTTGTGATTAAGTGCTCGAAAATTTAATTTCCGTCAATGTACTTGGCTGTATTTTGGGTAAGTTTATATCACTCTTCGAACTTATTATGAGATGCTCATAGCGAATTTCTGCATAGACATACCTGACTGCCTGTCGGCTTAATTTTTGTGATGAAAAGTGGGTATATACATATAACCAAGAACGATGGTGAAAACTGTTTTCCCGCCAGTGAGCCGCTCGCTATACACTGCAACGCACAGATCCGGGTGCAAGGAGTGATCTCTACAGAGAGTGTTTTACGTGTGTTCAACATTCATAATCATATATCTCTCATGTATATTGGAATTTCATAAATCTCATTTAACCCTTTCAGTGCCAAGTCCGATTTTTGTATCGACCCATATTTCCTTGATCATTTTTCAAATTTATTGACTATAATAATGTGATACATTGATGGAAAGAGCTCTAAGAGACTAAGGACTTGGCTCTGAAAGGGTTAAGCAACAGTGTGAATAGGTATTGTGTTAACCTTCCATGACTGAAGCTTCCTGAAATTTTTCGAAAACCCTGTGCCAATGCATTCTCTTATATATAAAAGTCTCCCACAGGGATCCTCACATATATAACAAAATACATTGGCCTAACAATATTTACCTTGACCTTGTAAGCACAGGATCTTTAATGCTGCACCAGCACTGCTCCCATCATGAAAGGGTTAACCTGGTTCAAATTCTTAAGTCGGTAAACGCTGTGCCCAATTTACAGAAATTCACCCAAAATAAATGGAAGTGAAATTCAATTTAAATTAAAAATACAAATTTTTTCAACACGTTTTTCATCTCGTGCTTAAAGTTATGTCATGTGCTTATTTAGCAGCATAAGATATGCCAAACAGGAGCCTTGGATGATAACCCTTCCAAGACCTGAGCTTCCTGAAATTTTGCGAAAACCTTGTGCCAAAGCATTCTCTTAAGTCTCCCATAGGGAGCCTCACCTGTATTAGATAATGCATTGGCCTAACAATATTTACTTTGACCTTGTAAGCCATTGCATTCTCTTATATATGTGAGGCTCCCTATGGCAGACTCGCAACAGAATGCACTGGCACAGGATCATTAATACTGCACCAGCACAGCTCCCTTCATGAAAGGGTTAACTGAATAACATGATAATGATAATTGTATTTGGTAACTATATTCCAAGTACATCAAATGTTCTGATAAGCAATTGTAAACGTTTTATTGAGGAAATTCAATTTACTGACAACAATAAGCTCCTCCCACCATTCAACTTTGCGAGTGGGCTGCGATTGTCTCCTACTCTTGTGTTGCTGATTGGTCACTGGTCAGCCATCTAAAATGTTACACATGGTATTGAAGATTCACAATCTGATGCGATGGTCCGTGTATCATCAAGTTACAACAACGAATTTCAACAAAATCCAAATTAGTTTATTACCAACAAATACTCACAACAATACCAAGCATGATATCATATGTGACCCGCCATATCAAATCCAGTCGTAAGTCGGGATTTTTTTACCCTGTGCCAATGCATTCTCTTATATATGCGAGTCGACAATAGGTCGCCTTGCATATATAAGAGAATGAATTGGCCTAACAATTTTTACAATTTTAATAATTTTTTCTTGTATTCTTTAACAATTTTATAATTTCACCCATACAGAGCCCCAGACAAACATGAGCAGACAACACTCTTCTATATGCTTCTATATATGTGTGGGGCTCCCTGCAGGGTAATGGATGTTTTTTATTTTATGTCCTAAAAATTGTAAGAAACATTTATTTAAAAAATTGTTAGGCCAATGCATTCTCTTATATATGCGATGCGACCTATGGTCGACTCGCATATATAAGAGAATGCATTGGCACAGGGTAAAAAAATCCCAACTTACGACTGGATTTTATATGGCGGGTCACATATTTCTGAAAAATGCCTATAATAAATAGAGGATCTACGAGTCCCCAGTTTATAGTCGAATTTCCATAACGAGTCCAGTAAATTAGGCCTGGACCGAGCCTTTGGCGAGGTCCAGACCTAATATACTTTGACGAGTTTTGTAATTTCCGCTATAAACTGGGGACGAGTTGTAGATTCTATTTATTACATGATCCAAAACATTGACAAAGGATACTTAAATCAACAAATTGGACGCAAAACTAACATCGGCTTCTTTAAGGCATGCGATGACATTTCACGTAACTATTCGTTGTTTACCCGCGTAAAGAAAAAGTCCCAGATAAATAAAGACTCTTTGGTGCATTTAATGGCGTATATTTAATGACATAACTTTTCAAACTCTTCATTCATGATAGTTTGTTAGAAAAATATTGGAAGTCATAGTATTTTGAGACGTAGCGTACGGAATGTTAACGACAAACCGGAAGTCAAAGGTCACCTGGCACTATTTCCTGTTATTAAACGAACGTTTAATATTATCACAATTTAGAGAATGGGTTTATTGAATGGAATAAGGGTAGGATCGTGTAATAAATTTTGTTCTTGGATGGTGAGCGAGTGTTGTTTACAACTTCCATATATGGTGACACCTTGTTCAAAATGAAGTTCCCTCAACACGTGTCATTACAAATGTAAACAAACATCTATTTCCATGTGTAACCAACATGGTGTCCTATACATTTATATTTGCATGGATTATAATGATTATCGATTCGTGAATAAGTATATTTATGTATCCACACGCCAACTATCACAAGATACAGTAATGCCCTAAGTAATCGACTCCTTAACCACAGCAGAATTATGGGTAACTTTTCAGGATTTAGTCGAAAATATGGCTTGTTGCCATTCACTGCTGTAGTTAAGGAGTCAATTACTTAGGGCATTACTGTATATTAATTTTTGTTGCTGGAGAAACTTTTCATCATCTTATATTCCGATAATAATTTGCGTTTGCCATCAAAGCCACCGTGACCTTGGTTGACCTCTCAAACTCTCGTGATGGTGTCTGTGCATGTCCGTATATTTCTGGAAGAAGTCAGTGGAATGTTTGCTTGGCTGACAAAAGTTTGAGGTGGATAAAATTATCATTGTTTCACAAAAATTTAAATCTGATAAATTGAAGTCTGATAACTCTGAGCTTTGAGGTGTGGATCCCTCGACTCAAATCAAATATTTCTGTCCCCGAAGCCGAAGAAATAGTAATTTAGGGGAATTAAGTTGGATTATGTATCTAAGGTGCCCTGAAAAAATGATCCATTTGCCATGTTACAGTGGTGTTCATGTGTACACATTGAGGTTTTATGTCCACATACTAGTTCTTTGTTGTTTATAATTTATTAAAATTCCGTTTTTTGTCAGACAAAATTCTCGCTAAATTTTATTTATTTTATGTAAATTGATAATTCCAAGGTAGACAACCCTCCTCACCCCCCCCTCCCCAATGGAGACCATCCAGGCAAATCCCTGTTAGATATATGATTTGTGGTCAAATTAAACTTTTAATTTCTTTGCCTGTTTGAAATATTGAATAGATGTTCCTGACATACAAGGCCCTAGATGTTCATGTGTAGCTCCATTCCTGCGGTTTAAAACTGTCATCTTTGTTTTTTTTCTTCAGAAATCAACTTACTTGCAAAAAATACACAAGAGTTTCAAAAATTCACCAATAACTCCTTGCACTAACGTCAATTTTAAAATTGTTCCCAAAAAAGAAAGCTCTTCGGAAGAAAATGATGTAAAACCTGAGTCTGACCAGAAAGAATCTGTTGAAACTGTTTACCAGCAAGATTCAATATTTTCTGTGTTGGAGCCAATTATTCCAGATCACAAAAAGATCAGCGGAAATACAAAAATTCCCTCGACTAAAACAAAGCAGAAAGAGAGGTTGAACAATGTCAAGGGGAAGATCGTTTCTAAAAAAAGGCAGAAAGAAAATATCTCATCTCCGCCAGGGCAGGAAGAAAGTTTATCATCTCCGCTAGGGCAGGAAGAAAGTGTCTCATCTCCGCCAGGGCAGGAAGAAAGTTTATCATCTCCTCTAGGGCAGGAAGAAAGTTTATCATCTCCGCTACCTGAATTGAAGGGAAAGAATGCTTCTCGAAAAAGGCTCAAAGAAATTGTCTCATCTCCGCTACCTGAATTGAAGGGAAAGAATGCTTCTCGAAAAAGGCAGAAAGAAAGTGTCTCATCTCCGCTACCTGAATTCAAGGGAAAGAATGCTTCTCGAAAAAGGCAGAAAGAAAGTTTATCATCTCCGCTGGGGCAGAAAGAAAGTTTATCATCTCCACTAGAACAGAAAGAAAGTGTCTCGTCTTCGCTAGGGCAGAAAGAAAGTGTCTCATCTCCAATACTTGAACTAAAAAATGATAGGATTCCTAAAAAGAAGGGAGGGAGAAATGACAAGAAGAGTTCCTCGTCTGAAGACAATAAGCCCAGGAAGGCTAGCGTGGGTCGTTCAGTTCATAAATTTAGTGGTTCTGATAGAGATTCTGCTGATAGTTTAGTTCGCGGTGGGAGGGATCTCAGAAACAGGTGCAATACAATAAACTATAATGAGAAATTCATCGCGCAGCATGTCGATGAACTTCCAGCTAATTTAAGGAACTATCCTACCTCCATTAGTGGAGCTTTGCTCGAAGAAAAGACGATGAAACGGAATCGGAGTTCTTCGGGAGATGTTGGACCAGCAAAGAAGAGTAAAGTCGAAAATTATAATCCCAAGTCTCGAAAATGTCCAGTAGTTTTGATTGAGAACATGGATTCTAAAATCAATGATCGTGTTGGTTATTGTGTCAGGACTAGGAATTCAAACAGTGATAACGGTAATGTTCTTGGTATTCATAAAAATAAGGGTGAGCATAAGAGTTCTCATGTTAGGACTAGGAGTTCGAACAGTGATAGTGAATATGTTCCAAAAAATAAAGTTCAAAAGAACAAGCAGCCTAATCAGAAACGTGCGCAGAGTAAAAGCAATCAGAAGGATGTGGATGATTTAAAAAAGGTAGGGAAAAAAAGTGTTACGAAGAAGGATGAGCCTATACAGCAAAATAGGCAGACAAAATCTAGTTCAGAAGGAGAAAGAAATGAAAAACACAAAGGAAAGAAAAGACTTCCCAAAATCCATGATCAGCAAAATGATGACGATTCAGGACATGTGAAGAAGACAGTGGCAGCGAAATCCTCTGTGAAAGAAAGGAAAGAATGGTCAAAAGAGGAGAAAAAAAAAATAAAAAGGTCAGTATAATTTGATTTTTCCTCAAATACACACGAAACGCCTAGGAGGTTTCCGATCTTGTCTCCTGCATGGCAACAAGTCTTATCCTGGATAGAAACAGTGACTGCCTGTGAGAAAAATTATGATTAACTGGCCATATGTCATCAATTAGTCATAATATTTTCATAATATTGGGTTAAAACATCTATTATTTCCATTCAATTGAGTCATTTAGAGGACAATGTCGAAAACACCAAATAAAATTGGTTGCATTTCACACAAAAAATCAAGATTATCAGTATAATCCGTTTTATGTTAGAAGTAATCGATCGCTGATGCAAACAGTCTACGACGTAAACAAACCGGCGTCTATTGGATTGGGGTATTCCCCGTGTTGACAATAGATCGGGGATTTCCATATTTTGCGATGACGTTTCATGCTAAATAATTAATTTTGTATTCCGTGGCATTATGCGTATTTGCGTAGCTTATCAAAACTCTTCCACTTATTATAGTATACATGCGGCGTATAATGTGTGGATAGTATATTCGTTATTAGCTTCAATTCAAATTTATAATAGGAACTATATCCCCTCATTAACATAATATCGGTACGCGGTAAAAGGAATACGCCATTTTGTTCTAATAAGAAAATAACATGTAATTCAACTTGACAAATTTAAATTCCAAAAATTATTCATTTACAAGATTCAAATTCCCTCCCTCCCACCCAATTTTCCTGCTAGCAGCATTAGGATTTATGTACCTTTTATCCATACTAGTCATGACTAGTCATACTGTTTCCTACAGTTTCTACTTCCGTCCTTGTACATACTAGATTTACAATCGTTACATTTGTTCTTTGTTGACACCTCTCTGGTTGTACATATATGTTTATCGGTGAGGGCGGTTATGGCCCTCCACCTTCATGACAAATTTATTTTGATATACATATTGGTTGTTTATATTAATAAACAGCCCATTGAATATGAACTAGTGTTTTTAGTTGTCTATGAACAAGCTTATCCTTGAGTGCCCCCTCTCCCGCTCTTCTCCCTATATCTCGGGTTAATTAGATTCTGAAGAACATAAAATATTGTTTTGATTTAGTGAGTGTGTTTATTCTGATCTATTTTTACACACTTAATTGTTGTTTACATCAGATATGATGGTAACTTGCCACAATGTCAACTGTTCAGTGAATTATCTATATACGCACAACGACAAAATTCTCATAAGAATCTATATGACCTTTTAGACTAGTCTGTTGCGTGAATTGTAAGATAAACTGGTTATTATACCCCCGCAACGAAGTTGGGGGGTATACTGGAGTCAGCTTGTCCGTCCGTCCATCCGTCCGTGGACATAAATTTGTCCGGAGTTTTTCTCAGTCGTTTTTTTATCAATTTCCTTGAAACTTGGCACAGACATCAATCACCATGGGAACCTGTGCACCTCCGATTATGACGTCTGTCGGACCTTTTTTGGTGGAGTTATCCCCCTTATTCGACTTAGAATTTTTTCGCAACATGTATACTTTTGTCCGAGCTTTTATTCCTACATTTTTAGGTCAATTTTTTAAAAACGTGGCACAGATATTTAGTACCATGGGAAATTGTGCACCTGCGATTATGACATCTGTCCGACTTTTTTTGGTGGAGTTATCCCCCTTTTTCGACTTAGAAATGTTTTTGGCAACATGCATAATTTTGTCCGAGCTTTTATTCCTACATTTTTCGGTCAATGTTTTTTAATCTTGGCACTGATATAATAGTACCATGGGAACCTGTGCACCTGCGATTATGACGTCTGTCCGACATTTTTGTGTGGAGTTATTCCCCTTTTTTTACTTAGAATTTTTTTCGCAACATGCATGATTTTGTCCAAGCTTTTATTCAAACATTTTTCAGTCAATAGGTTTAAGATTAGGGTTATGGTTGTACACCTGCAATGGGAACTGATATTTTATTATTTTAACTAAATGTTTACTGACATGTGAAACATCTTGGTATTTTAAAATCAGGGGGGTATCCGTAGTCCCATTGGGACAGTCACACCTCTAGTTACCACTTGGCGTGTTTCCGAGATAGGAGGAGACCCAGAGATGGCAGCTCGACTTAAATATGGATCTCTGTAACACACATGGTTGTGATAACCTATATATGTAGTCAGGGCTCCACTCATTATAGTGGCCGTAACTACAGAAATAATGAGTCGATGACAGGTGTATTCAGGATATCGATGTTTATTATTATCTTTTATTTAGGTTTGAGTGTATAAATAGAGGATCTATAATGATCGAAATGGCTGGGGTATGAAAAAATGAACATTGATTTCCTTATCACATCCAAAGGGGAAGTAAAGACACCTTCAAGAAAAAATAAAATTCCATTTTAAATGTGTCTTTACATGTTGACAAAACAGTTTAATCACCCATGTTTATCTCACAGTCAACACTAAATAACCAACTCAAATCAAATATAATTCTATTCTAATTAATTAACATAATAACAAAGTTCCAGCATTGACATCAACATCATTAACATCACTCTGCTAGCTGATAATACACTTGTGTCTTACTAAAATATATGTGGCCGAGTTTAGGGGCTTATTATGTGATAAGATAAAATGTTTGAAACGAGACATGCTACACAAAAGACACTAAATTGTTTGTTATTGAATTTTTCTATGCATTTGTTGCTTATTGTTTTCATGACTCCAAAAATTATTTGTTAATTTTTCATTAACAAAAACAATATTATTTGTTATTTATAGGTATAGTTTATATGTCACATTTGGTTTGCAACATTTTTTCAACAGAACAAAACAGAAAACGGTGATATAATTATATTTTTATGTTATTGTTGCAACTGGAGTTCTGGAACTGTGATTACATCTTTAAATAGAGTCAATAATGAGATAAATTAGTAACTTGATATTTATATGACAAACTTTTGCCTGCTGTTCCTCTAAACCTCATGATATTATTACAATCAATGAAAAAATTCATAGTTATTGGCACACACATGCAGATATTTGACCATAGGTTGTCGACTCAGAAATTTCATTTCAATTATTTGAGATGTTTTTGAGATAATCTAGAGCCCTAAATTGATCTTTAAAGTGATTTGAAACACTCTTGCAGCTTACAGCGAACAAACTTGCACAACGCAAGTATTTCAATTAATTTGGTATCAAAATTGCCCACACACAAAATCGTTCTCGTTTGTTTATCGGTGATTTGTCCAGTCCATAGGACTGTTTGTTCACATTTTTACGTAGTTCAGACATCGTATTTTACGAAATGGCACAGCCGATGTTGTTGAATATTTTGACTGTAACAGTTCAATTATGAATTTTTCGAATGGGTATAGTGGCTGAGTCGTAAGATATCCGCTTGATATTGTATAATAAATACATAAGTCTTTAAATAATGTGCCTTATATACCTTTTATCACTTACTATACCCCCTCCCCCCCACATGATAATGTTTGGGGGGGGGGGGGGGTATCGGAATCAGTATGTCTGTCCATATGTAGAAGGCCAAGCTTCAACCAAACTGTTGATATAATTCAATTCTGCAGTTTTTAGCTCACCTGAGACGAAGTCTCCGGTGGAGCTATAGTCATCACTCCTCGTCCGTCGTCTGTCCGTCCGTCTGACCGTCCGTCCGTCCGTGAACAATCATCTTCTTCTCCAGTATCATAAGGCCAAATGAGTTCATATTTGGTGTGGATGTTCCCTGCTTGACTCAGACTCAGATTTGTTAAAATAAGGTCACTGAGTCAAATAGTTGCGAAGCTAGGACCATAACTCTATCCCGCCATAGTAATTCTTAAAACAACTTCTTTTCAAGAACAATCAGGCCTATTTAGCTTATATTTGGTATGGAAGGTCCTTGAGTGACTGGGGGTCAGATTTGTTCAAAATGGGGTCACTGGGTCAAATAGGGGCAGAATCAGGGACATAACTCTATTCTCCCTAGTAATTATTAGAATGACTTCTTCTTCAGAATCATCAGGCCGATTTAGCCTGAAGTATACAGGCCTTAAATTGACATTTCTACTTACTTTTTCCCTTCTGTTCAGTTTCTATATTCCCTAATTTGCTGTCAGAAGATAAAATTGATAATTGAAGTGCCCAATGGGTGCACATCACCAATTAACTGGACAACTTCAATCTGTTCATATGTCTCCCATGGCAGTTGAGGCCTAAGCATAATGAGGTCCACAGAGGGTGAATTTGGTGATGCTAGCCCACCTTACAGGATTGCAGCACTAAATTCACCCTTTAGTGACCTCATTCTGCAAAAGTCAGACACTATATTCAGGCTTGGCTGTTCCACTATTATATTCTTAACCACCACCTATCCAGTTGTACTCATTATACCCTGATTTGCAAAGAAAACTTGGGGGGGGGGGGTATATTGGATTGAATTTGTCTATCAATTTTGTTCTTCTCCACATACATATCAAAGACCGAAATGGTTTATATATTTTGACTCGCATTCAGATTTGTTCAAATGAGTTCATCAGGTCATATAGGTGAGAAGCCAGGGCCATAACTCTTTCCCTCCATAGTAATTCTTCAGAAACTATCAGGCCTATTTAGCTTTTGGTATGGAGGGTCCTTTGGTGAGTGGGGTTCAGATTTGTACACGTGAGGTCATTTTTAGGAAACTTTTGAGGAAAATCAGTTTTCTTCAACTCTTAAAATCTACCGTTTGAAATTTCTAGATGAAGAGATCTCATAGATGGGGATTCACATTTGTTCAAATAAGGGCAGAGATAAGAGATTTAACTCTCAACCACCCACCCTACCTGTATGTATGCTGTTTGATACTGGTATAATAATATATAGATTCCTATTGATTTCTAAGCTGCCTGGGTGGAGGCAATGAGGCTGTAGATTTGATTTTTCATCCAGTAACAGTCCACATTTTCCTACTTCGGGTTAAACTGTTCGACCGAAATCGCCACAAATGTTAACAGGTCTATTTTGCTGATATTTAGTATGAAGGGTTCTTTGGTGTCTGGTATTGAAATTTATTCAGATGTGGTCACCAGGTTAAATAGGGTGGGACCAGGGACATAACTGTATGTCTCTATAGTCATTCTTAAATTGTCTTCTCAAGAGAGGTTGGACTATTTAGCTTACATATAGTATGGATGATCCTTTAGTGACTGATATTCAGATTTGTTAACATGAGGTCAACCTGTTCAGAAATGACGGGGGCTATGGGGAGTTAACAATTTTGTGTTTAAAAAAATCATTGAAATACCAAATTCATTAAAACATCTTCCTTGGAACTACCTAACTGATTAATCTGACATACATGTATGGTGTTTTGGGTCCATGGATAAATGGGCTTCAAACATGTCTAAATGGTTTTATAAAAAGGTGCTTGTGAGATTGGAAATTTCCAAAAATTGAGAAAGTTTGAGATGTCGGTTGTGAAATTCCAACCCAAGACTTGGGAGTCTGGAGCCCGGTCGGGAGGGGACTTGTTGAGCTGGAGGAGGGGGGTGATCAGTAGTGAACAGTGGGCAATTTCATGGTGGATATTCACCTTGAAATTACCCACTGTACACTACTGAAGCCTCTCTAGCCACATATCGTGTTTAGATCTACTTTTTTCAAAGTGCTTATGAAAAGTTCTGACTATTGTGGTCTCCAGAGTCCCAGTCTCATCAGTCTTTGCAGTCTGGTGAGCGACCCCACAGTCTTTGACTGTCTTGTTTTATAGATTTTATTCATATTTTTTACAGTGCTTTGGATAAATACAAGAATAGGATAATAAATTGGAAGAATATTGCCGATGCAGTGGGTTGTCGTACTGAGGAAGAATGCAAAGAATACTATGAAAAAATCACATCCAGAGAGGAGAAAGGTATTGTTAGAAACCTATTTAATTTTAGGCCAAAAAAAAAAAAAGGTTTTGGTTCTCAAGCCCCGCCGCATTGAATAAAAAGGGCCGCATTAGGCCTTTTTATTGCAATGACTGATGTTATGAATGAAAAAAAAAAAATAATATTATTTTATTTCATAAACATGTCCATAGTAGATATGTGTTGAATATTAGTGTGCATTGAGCTCTAACATGTAATGTGTTAAAAAGTGACTTGCAGGCTTACAACATGAAGTAGATGACTACAATTAAGGAAATGATTAACTGATCCTCATGCTCTTCTTACAATTAGTCATTGTGATCTAACATACACTATTGTAACTCCATACACAGGCACAGGATTAAATACAGGTTCACATATTAGAATGGGGAGGTATCAGTTTTTAGAAAACAAAAACAATAGTGAATGTCGGGGACGTTGTATAATGTTGGGTAATCCTAGTCACAGACTGGTAGTACAATGTCATTTTTATGTAAGATTAAATGAGTTTATATGCATAGCAGTCCCCTCTCCATTTCTGGTTATTACTAGACAGAGCAGGACAGAGGAAGGTATCTTTGTCCATGCATACTATGTGCAGAAAAAAATAAAAATAAAACCCTCTCTCCCTCATTGATTTGAAAAAAACAATTGCCCGAGAACCAAAACTCTTTTTTTTTTGGCCTTAGTTTAAAATTATGTGAAACATTCCTTAGGTATACAAAGTCAATAATAACCTTACTCTACTTAGTTATTTTTAGAAATGTATACAGTGTACCAACATTCATGATATTACAGTAATGCCCTAAATAATCGACTCCTTAACTGCAGCAGAATTATGGGTAATTTTTCAGGATTTAGTCGGAAATATGGCTCACTGAGAGCTTTCCGATGAATGGCAACAAGCCATATTTGCGATTAAAACCTGAAAAATTACCCATAATTCTGCTGTGGTTAAGGAGTTGATTATTTAGGGCATTACTGTACATCACCATTCTTTACATATGTTATTTACAGTGGCTGTTCTCATCATTATACCCCACAGAGAATGTGGAATATACTGGATTCAGTGGATTGACTAGGTTTGTCTGGCCAGCCGTTTGTTCGTCCATCTGTCCATTCTCAGCTAACAAATATGAACTAATTTCAATAATTATTGGTAGAGTATACAAGCTGCTTGCCACAGTGTATCAAATCAGTGAGCATACCAGGTTTATCCTGATGTCACTAAAATCAAATTGAATAAAATGTGCTGCTCTAGGGCCAAATTTTTTTTATCTGTTTCCGGTTACCCGACCGACCTGCCGAAATTGGGCCGACCTGGACTTTTTTTTTCAAATTTCAACCCAAAAAAAATATATATATATACCATATACTATGTTTACATTAACCAGCAATAATTATAGATGGAATTTTCAAAAACAATTTACTTCTATTAAAATACTTGTCCATTTGTGGTTGCAGATGAATCCCAATCTCACCAATAAATCTGCAGTCTTTAAAACCTGCCTGTGGTAATCTTGTTTGTTCAACTCCCATGTCTTGTGGGAAGAAGTCTTATCTGTTAGAGAGCAATATACATGTAGAAAACTTTCTATATCAGAATTTAAAGTTCCTCTCCCCAGTCAATCAAGGATTCATATAAAGATGGCTGCATGTCTACCATATCAAACACCCTTCTGGGATGGGCACTAAAAAGGCACATGAAATTGTCTACTGGTTTGTGTGGGTGTATAAAACTTACAAGCATGCATATGCCAGTGTGTATAAGGAACTTCAAAGTTCGGGGCAATTTGAATGCTGAGGTGTGGTACCTCAGTCAAGGTGTGGCCTGTGGTACCAATTTCAGTGCGGTGTGGGACTTTATATTTCAATGCAATTGAGGGGTGTCTGAGGAACATTTACACCCTGTGCAATGTGTCTGAGGCACATGTGAGATATCCTGCCAGTGGAGGCGTGTCTTAGGTCCTGAGGTGTATGACCAAATATTTAAGTGAGGTTTGAATTTATATCATACAAGTTATGTTATTATAAGGTCATAGGTCATAGAAAAGCCCTATTATGGTGTTCGTCTTGGGCCTGTTTTGTCAATGTTGTGCTCTGAGGAAGATGTGCCACCACAATCTAAACTTAGAGAATAATTACAACAGAGCTGCATTCTTGAGTGCCTGGGAGGCATTTGTTTGTCCACATTGACAATACTTACCACATTATTGTGCTACATTAACTGTTTACTCGCAATATACATGGACAGCCTTAACACAAGTATAAAGAGTAAGCATTAATGTACTTCTTAATTGTTCGGGGAAAAAATAAAAAAATATTACCAAAAAAAATAAAAATCCCTACCTACCTACCTGGAATTTTTTGGCCCCGTAATAGGAAACATTTTTTTTTTTTGGCCTAAGGCCAAAACAAAAGATATTTGATTCTCAGGCAATTTTTTTTTTAAATCAATGCGGGAGTGAGGGTTTTATTTTTATCTTTTATTTTTGTTCTGCCCATACGGGCCATAGTAAGCATGGGTTATTATACCTTCCCAGGTCCAGAAAATGTAGGGAGAACTTTGTAATGGATATAATCTAATTTAATCTGATATAATGACAAATTATGACACAGTACTACCCGTACATCATATAGGGATTACCTAGAATGATATACATATTGATATGATTTTAATATCGGCACAATAATTTTTTACTCTTAGAACTACTTATCCGATTCATATAAAGATATGGAATATATATACATTCGAAACGAAAAGATAAAGTGATCTTCCAAACTATCATAGAAAGTCTTGATTCACTTATTATGCTGACTAATTAGAGACAGTATATGTACCTCAATGAATGATAGACAATAAAACTTCAAATAACCATCATAAACATGGCCATATACATGTAAACTGCTCGTCAAACTGCTCCGGTTTTCGTACCTTCGAACGCAATAGCGTAGTAAGGGGGAAAACTCTTTCTTGCAGGGTTACTTACTTACTGTGCAAAGGTCACCAAGGTCAGGTTGGCGGACGACTCATTCAATATCCAACTTCCTGCTTTTAACGGAATATTTCAACACATTTGACCAATATACATGGGGGTTTGGACATCCTGTGATGTCAATATACCTGATAGTTATCGTTGCCTATGGTCTTTTTTTTAATACATACACTTACACCATTGTATTTAGCTCCTATTCAATATTTGAAACATAACTAATTTCCGTGTGACAGTTCCTATTTTCGTTTTACCGAAATCCAAAACCGGAATAAAATGGTTCAACGCAGGCCTTTTTTTCAATGCAGTGATGCCTGAGAATCAAAACCCTTTTTTTTGGCCTAATATTAATTTGTTACCCCCCCCCCCCACTCAGGAGCACTCATTATACCCTGATTTCCCCCCCCCCCCCCACTCAGGAGCACTCATTATACCCTGATTTCCCCCCACTCTTGTTAACTCATTATATCCTGATTCCCCCCCCCCACTCTTGTTAACTCATTATACCCTGATTTCCCCCCACTCTTGTTAACTCATTATACCATGACCCCCCCCCCCACTCTTGTTAACTCATTATACCCTGATTTCCCCCCCCACTCTTGTTAACTCATTATACCCTGATTCCCCCCCACTCTTGTTAACTCATTATACCATGATTTTGCAAAGAAAAATGAGAGGTATACTGGATTGAATTTGTCTGTTGTGGTGTCCTTCTGTCCGTCCATCTGTCAGGGTGTCCTTCTGTATATCCATCAATAATTGTCGTCTTCTCCAGATCCATAATACAGATTGGTTCATGTCTGGTGTGGATGTTCCCTAGGCGACCCATATTCAGTTTTGTTCAAATGAGGTCACCAGGCCAAATACATGTAGGTGTGAAGCTTAATAGCTCACGAGTCTTTCCCTCCATAGTAATTCTTAAAACGACTTCTACTGAAGAACCATCAGGCCTATTTAGCTTCTATTTGGTTTGGAGGTTTCTGGGTGCCTGGGATTCAGATTTGGGGCCAAGCCAGGGACATAACTTTTTCCCACCAATTCTTAAAACATTTTCTCCAGAACTGCAAGACTGAATGAGGTCATATTTGGTGGGGATAATAGCTAGGTGACTGGGATTCAGATTTTTTTTCAAATGAGGCCACCAAGTCAAATATGGGCGGGGCCTGGAACATTAATCTTTCCCACCATAGCAATTCTGAAAACTTCTTCTCAAGATCAATTAGGCCAAATTAGCTTATATTTCGTATGGAGGTTCCTTGTATGACTGGGATACAAATTTGTTCAAATTGGGTCACCAGGTCAATTATGGGTAGAGCCAGGGACATAAATCTTTCCAAGGATAGTAATTCTTAAAACAACTTGTCATGACCATTGATCATAAGAGGTTTTACAACATAGAATTTTGAATATTTAACCATTTCAATTAAAAAAAAGAGGTTATTTTAAATTATATATTTTAAGTGATTTTGACAAGTACTGACTGTTGTAGTCATCAGAATCCCAGTCTTCTCAGTCTTTGTAGTCAAATGAGCGACTCCACAGTCATTGACTGTGGAGCGACTCCACAGTCATTGACTGTCTTGTTTGGTATACAAGTTGCTTGCCATATTTATCCTGAGTTAAGGCTCTTAATTTGTCAATTTTCGTTATTTTTGTCTGTCCCGACTCTTTTGCTGATGTTTTTCAACCATTATTTGAATAACTGATCTTGCATAGGAGAGATTGTCAGAGGTCCATCTCAGCTGATGGCATTGGCAATTTTCAACTGAGCCAGTTTGTCACTTCAATATTTGTGTTCCTACCTGCCAATGTTTGAATTTTCATTGTGAGGGTATGCCAGCACGGGAGGTGCAACCTCTTGTTTCCCCATGCCTACCAGGGATTTGTTAAAGCTGAATGAAGGGCTAAATATTTTCATTTTAGAAAGAAAGTTCAGAATATTGTGTTATCTGATGTGAGTTAACTGATGTTAACTCGTTATTTCAAATTAATCATCATTTTTATTTTAAGGTGCTGGCTCCCAGATGGTTACTGGAAAAGTAGGAACTTTAAAACGGAAACAACAGATAAGAGAGCTGTTAACCCAGCAGGTTGAACACAATATAGCAGATTCTACACCGTTCAAACAGAGAGTTGGTGAAATGCAGGTAGTTATTGTTCAATTCACAAAATTTTTCTTAAAGGGACCCCAAGGCAAAAAATATAAAAGTTAGTAAAACATCACCACTAAAGGGACCAAGGCACTCACAGTGGGTAAATGTGCAAAAGATATAAAAGTCTGTAAAAACATTCCACTAAGTAGAACATGGAGAAATAGATAAACTTACTTTGTTTTTATATATTCATTATACCCCCCGCAACGAGTTGTGGGGGGGGGGGTATACTGGTATCAGCTTGTCAGTCCGTCCGTCCGTCGAGCCGTCCGTCCGTCCATGGACACAAATTTGTCCGAAGTTTTTCTCAGTTGTTTTTTTATCAATTCCCGTGAAACTTGGCACAGACATCAACCACCATGGGAACCTGTCAGACTTTTTTTGGAGGAATTATCCCCCCTTTTTCACAATACCGGTATGTATAATTTTGTCTGAGCTTTTTAGCTCACCTGAGACAAAGTCTCCGGTGGAGCTATAGTCATCACTCCTCGTCCGTCCGTCCGTCTGTCCGTCTGTCTGTCCGTCCGTCCGTCAACTTTTTAAAAAACATCTTCTCCTCTGAAACCATCATACCGAATTGGTTCATATTTGGTGTGGATGTTCCCTAGGTGACTCTCATTCAGATTTGTTCAAATGAGGTCACCAAGTCAAATAGTTTTGATGTCAGGACCATAACTATTTTTCCACATAGTAATTCTTAAAACGACTTCTTTTCTGAAGTTGTCGGGCCGAATGGGTTCATATTTGGTATGAGGGTACCTTGGGTGACTGTGGTTCAGATTTGTTCAAATGAGGTCACTGGGTCAAATGTGGGTGGGTTTATGGACATAAATCTGAATTTAAAAAAAAAAAATTCTATTTAACTTATTGCTCAATTTAAAAAAAAAAAAATATATATATTTTATTTTTAATAAATAATTTTTTTTTTATTAATTTTTTTTTTTTTTTTTTTAAATAAAATAAAAAAAAACTCATTAAAATTTTGAAGAACCTATGACATTACATCTTTGGGAGGGGAGGGGAGGTACCTCTAGTCACTCCACTATATTTGGTTGAAATCAGGGGTTTGGGAGAAATCAGGAACAGACAGATGTACAGAAATGTTCAGTAAATGACTTTAAATCCTTGTATTCTCTACTACAGCAAGCCACCCATGTGCTCTGGTGGACACATGTTTATACAACTGGCAGATGGGTAGATAACATCTGCTGTGCCATAGTGCTTTCCATCCCCAGAGAGTGTAATTCATGTCATTTGTAATTTAACTGAGATTAATGGTGTTATCAATGAAGCACCCTTGTTGTTTACATTATCACTCAGTGGTCATTAAAATCAGATTAATTTCATTTTCTCCAAGTTTGAATTAAGAGTGTCTGGCATTTGTAGAATGAGGTTCCCAGAGGGTGAATTTAGGGGGTTGCTCCACACAGCAGGCTAGCATAACCAAATACACCCTCTGAGAACCTGATTCTGCTTAGGCCTCATCTTCTGGGAAGTATCTAGAGTCTCAAGATCTCATTCTGCTTAGGCCTCATCTTCTGTGAAGTATCTATAGTATCAAATTTACATTGTTGTTAGTTAAATTTCCCTTCTAGGAAGTTTATATATCCCCTAATTTGCAGAAGATAAAATTCATGATTGAGGTGCCCAATGGGTGAACATCACCAACTTCAACTAGGGAACTTCAATCTTATTCTAGGTCTTCCATAGCAGTTGAGGGCCTTATCAGAATGAGGTCCCCAGAGGGTGAATTTAGTGATACTAGCCCGCTGTGCAGGATAGCGTCACTAAATTCACCCTCTGGGGACCTCATTCTGCAAATAACAGACAGACTATTTCAAGGCTTGATTGTATAATACATTGTGTTGCTTGAGGCCAGACATGCACAATGTAGGAACAGACATGCTTTTAGTGATGCTATCCCACACAGCGGGCTAGCATCACCAAATTCACCATCTGGAGACCTCATTCTGCTTAGGCCTCATCTTCTGGGAAGTATCTATAGTATCAAATTTACATTGTTGTTAGTTAAATTTCCCTTCTAGGAAGTTTCTATATCCCCTAATTTGCAGAAGATAAAATTCATAATTGAGGGGCCCAATGGGTGAACATCACCAACTTCAACTGGGGAAATTCAATTTTATTCTAGATCTTCCATAGCAGTTGAGGGCCTTATCAGAATGAGGTCCCCAGAGGGTGAATTTAGCGTCACTAAATTCACCCTCTGGGGACCTCATTCTGCAAATGACAGACACACTATCACACTATTTCAAGGCTTGATTGTATAATACATTGTGTTGCTTGAGGCCAGGCATGCACAATGTAGAAACAGACACGCTTTTTTGTGATGCTATCCCGCACAGCAGGCTAGCATCACCAAATTCACCCTCTGGAGACCTCATTCTGCTTAGGCCTCATCTTCTGGGAAGTATCTATAGTATCAAATTTACATTGTTGTTAGTTAAATTTCCCTTCTAGGAAGTTTCTATATCCCCTAATTTGCAGAAGATAAAATTCATAAATGAGGTGCCCAATGGGTGAAATCACCAACTTCAACTGGGGAAGTTAATTCTTATCCTTTGTGAAAATGGGATCACAAAGTCAAATAAGGCCAGAGCAAGAGACTTAACTATTTCACTACATAGTAATTCTTAAAATATGTTTGCAAGAACTAGTTGGCTTATATAGAATGGAATGTTCTTCCTTGACTGCAATGCAGATTTTTTTCAATGGGGTCACCTGGTCAAATAGGGGCCAAGCGAAGGACAGTTTCCCTCTTAATATGCTTCCTTCACAAGGACCATCAGGTCTATTTTACTGATATTTGTGATATGTATGAAGGGTTCTTTGGTGTCTGGGATTCAAATTTATTCAGATGGGGTCACCAGGTTAAATAGGGTGGGAGAATTACTATAGAGACATATAGTTATGTCCCTGGTCCCACCGTGGGACCAGGGACATAACTATATGTCTCTATAGTAATTCTTAAAATGTCTTCTCAAGAGAGTTTGGACTATTTAGCTTTAATACATATAGTATGGAGGAATCAGGAGGATCCTTTAGTGACTGAGATTCAGATTTGTTAAAATGAGGTCAACCTGTCAAGAAATGGCAGGCTATGGGGAGTTAACACTTTTGTGTCCAATAAAATCATCGAAATACCAAATTCATTAAAACATCTACCTTGGAACCACCTGACTGATTGGTCTGACATACATGTATTGTGTTTTGGGTCCATGGATAATTGGGCTTCAAACATGTTTAAATGGTTTTAGAAAAAGGCGCTTGTGAGATTGGAAATTTCCAACAATTGAGAAAGTTTGAGGTGTCGGTCGGGAGGGGACTTGTTGAGCTGGAGGAGGGGGTGATCAGTAGTGTACAGTTGGCAATTTCAAGGTGGATTTTCACCAAGCTACATACTTGAAGTCTCTCTAGCCACATATCCTGTTTAAATCTACTTCTTTTAAAGTGATTATGAAAAGTGCTGACTGTTTTGGTCTCCAGAGTCCCAGTCTTATCAGTCTTTGCAGTCTGGTGAGCGACCCCACAGTCATTGACTGTCTTGTATTCCTACATTTTTAGGTCAATTTTTTTTAAACTTGGCGCAGATATTTAGTACCATGGGAACCTGTGCACCTGTGATTATGACGTCTGTCCGACATTTTTTGGTGGAGTTATCTCCCTTTTTCGGCTTCGAAATTATTTTGCTATATGCATAATTTTGTCCGAGCTTTTATTTCTACATTTTTAGGTTGATGTTTTTTAATCTTGGCACTGATATTTAGTACCATGGGAACCTGTGCACCTGCGATTATGATGTCTGTCTGACTTTTTTTGTGGAGTTATGACTAGGGTTAGGGGTTAGGGTTAGGGGGTTTAGGGTTAGGGATACCTGTTGACTCTTTTTGTGGAGTTATGATTAGGGTTAGGGGTTAGGGTTAGGGGGTTTAGGTTTAGGGATACCTGTTGACATAATTTCAGTGCCCAATATATGGTAATGGCTACTTCACTCAAATAACATTTTGAATACTATTACGTAGTCCCATCTGGGACAAGCCCATCTCTAGTTATTGATAGCTATCAAAAAACTTAATTTTGGGTGTTGAAACCATTGTTATTTAAACAAAACTGTTACAGTGATTTGTCAAAAATATCACTGGACGTATAATAGAGTCAGTTCAAAATTTTTAGTCTGAATATGATTTTCCGATTTTGACCTTTTCCAATGTTTACTGTCAAGTTTTGATTAAACTTTGGTATCTTATTGGCTAACTTTACTTTTAACGGTAATTTAGGGGATAACAGTGTGGTGTTTTGTGATTTCGGAAAGGTACATGGCGAATATACTGTGGCAAATTTAGTTAATGTTATTTGCCACAGTATATTCGCCATATACCTTTCCGAAATCACAAAACACCACACTGTTATCCCCATTCTAATGCTCTTCGAACTTAAAAACATTATTTAGACAAACAAATGCCTCGTAATTATCAACGAAATGTGCGGCCATAGAAAACATAGAATTCACGACTTTTAATTTTTAATTTTAATGAGCTAGATAAAATATAGTCCCTCAATTACCATCGCTCTTATCGTTAAAAATGCTGATAAACATGAAATATTGCCACCTCAAATAGAAATAAATATGCACAACAATCAGTTTCTGCATGTACCTGATGTCTTTTTCAGATGTTTACCACTTACATATTGCGGTTTTGATTTTACTGCGAACTTGAAGTTGAATTGGAACAATGGGAAATTGTTTACTCAATGCGATGTATTTCACGCCGTGTCTGTCACGGTTTCATGTAAAGAAATTTGGTCAAATGATATCGAGACACTGACATTGGTGGGATATAACGGTGTGGTGTTTTGTATTTTCTGAAAGTACATGTATACAGGGCGAATGTACTGACTGTCAATTTTCGACAAAAGCGATGTAGCTGGTTTGTTTATATAGCAACGAGCTAGTAATGGAAGTCAGTAGCAAGGGCGCCAACTCTATAATCTACTCCGTAACGTCACCGGCATGTACTTCGTAAGGGTGACATCATGGAGTGAAACGAAACAGTGAGCGGGGCTGGATTTGGACATGGCAGAGATTAGGAATTCAGCTAATGGCAATAGTGGCGCGTAGGAATATCTAACATTGAAGCGGTGAACCGGACTATACATTGCGACAGGTTATTGAATGAATAACCCCCCGCAAATATGTGGTGTTTCCCGGGGTATATTGGCCTAAGTGCATTAGAATTCAATGTAAAGGACTTTTATCGGTAATTCCAATGTAAAACTATTGTTTACAAAACAATGGTTTTTACATGTGAAATATCATTATTGGAGTTATTAATAATGAAAATACGAATCGCCTTTTGCTGGAAGTGAGAAATATTCATCGAAGATCTAGCTCCTATTTTAAATACTGTTTTTCTAGAAATCATGTCAGACTATTATCTGTTTAGATAAGGCCAAATTAAAAAAACTGTAAAATCAATTTTATAATTATCTTTTGATGTTTTGCACATTGGCAGTATATCTACATTGAGACCCTTTTACAAATTAGTTGTATATGAGCCTCAATGAAAAGTTCACAGATCATGACTTTTTTGTGGCTAGTCCACATCCCAATATAAAACTACTTGCCAAATCTTTTGCCAAATTAAATATTTGTTTTTGCCAAATGAAAATATTTTTTGCCATTCGCAAAGTTGGCAAGTGGCAACAAGAGCCCTATTTTCAGCTTTCAAATAAAAAAAAGGATCTGTTGATGTGATCAAAATTGTCAAAATTGTCATGTGACTTTATGCCCACCATAGGAGGTATGTCACATGGGGGGTATGCACCGGCGACAGCCAACCTCTTGTTCTTTTGGCCTAAGTGGAAATTAAGTAACTATCCATAAGCAGTATCCAGTTATCATGCTAATTGTACTGAAAAGTATGTTAAATTTCTGAAGATGACACCTGTATTCTTTTTTGCAGTTACCTAGCATGGAAGCCGTACCGGAGGATGATGTATTTGCATTGTTTGGAAACAACCAGACTCTTATTAATGCAAAGACCCCAAGCACGCACTATTTACCAAAACGTGGTGTCACCCCCATGACAAACAAAAAAACACCAACAGCTGTGAAAAGCCCATGGGCTCAAGAAATCAACTGGTGGGTGTTCATTTCTATTTTACGTTGTCCTATTGTAATATTTAGTTTTAAGGCTCATGCCAAGAACTTTTCATAGTTAAAGGCCCACTTAATTTTCGAACTCCCTGATCACATATATAAAATATATGCCATATTATATACCATTTGAAAGAGGAAGCTACAAAACATTGTATTATCAACTTATCCGGTGTAATAAACTGTGAACATGTTGTTTTTTGTTGATTTACCGACGTGTTTTTGTCATTTAGATTGTAGCAAAGTGTATTATTTTCATTGGAGGGGGAATAACTCTATATCTTAAAGATAGAGTTATTCCCCTTCCATTGAAAATATATCTTTAGTTTGAATTCTGTTGCATTCTTGGAGCCAAAACATGGGGGGGGGGGGGGGGGTGGTCTTTCTCTGATTTCAGCTGTTTTCTATTTCTCTATGGGCATCTTCTGAGACACAGATGTTTCAAATGGTGATGAATTATAGTATTTTAATCATATTTTATGGCATAGATTGTTATTAAAACCATATATTAAGTCACTATAAAAAAATAATCAGTGACTCGAAAATTAAGTGGGCCTTTAATTGATCCGTATATTTATGGATGAATTTCTTAATAGCATTACTTTAGCCCATGCAAAGTTAATTTCCCATTTCTCAGGCCAAAAAAACTTTGAAAAGCATGTGAGGGTGACTTTATATTTCATTGTTTATTTCTAGAGGACCTGAGAATTTCACCTGCACATCGGCTAGATCTGGGTCTAATTTCAATCAACCATGGCCTATATTTCCTGAATGATGTCTGTAAAAGTTTGTTGATCGATTTATTTTGTCAAAAATCACCCACTCAAGTATTACTGGATATTTTGGACAATTTTGACTCCGATTGCAGATTCTGTTCTTCATGTCAACACGTTTGAACTCACTTACCAATTACAATAATCAATCGGGGGAAATCTGAATCGGGATCGGGTTTGCTTGATCAATCTTCCACACATGCTTCTATGATAAAAAAAAGTGCAGCAATTATTTCGCACTAATTAAAATTTTCCAAATTTTTTTTAATATGAATAACATGGTGCATGCACATGGTTTTGGAACCATGTGTGGTTGCCTGAAGTAAATTGATTTTATGTGGCCTAATTGGAAGAAATATATGCAGTATATTTCCAGCAGTAGAAATCAATGACAACTTTATATTCAGAACTGGATGGATAGAGATATTGATTTTTAATTTAGGCAAAAGCCAATTTATAGCCTGGTTTATGAACCCATCCTACAACATTTTCCTCCAATATGTGACCCGCCATGTCAAATCCAGTCGTAAGTCGGGATTTTTTTTACCCTGTGCCAATGAATTCTCTTATATATGCGAGTCGACCATAGGTCGCCTCGCATATATAAGAGAATGCATTGGCCCAACAATTTTTTACAATTTTAATAATTTTTTCTTGTGTTCTTTAACAATTTTATAATTTCACCCATACAGAGCCCCAGACAAACATGAGCAGACGACACTCTTCTATATGATTCTATATATGTGTGGGGCTCCCTGCAGGGTAATGGATGTTTTTTATTTTATGTCCTATTTTTAAAAAATGATAAAAAATTGTTAGGCCAATGCATTCTCTTATATATGCGAGGCGACATATGGTCGACTTGCATATATAAGAGAATGCATTGGCACAGGGTAAAAAAATCCCGACTTACGACCGGATTTGATATGGCGGGTCACATATTGTTAAAAAGATTGAGCTTTCTATTGCTTGGTTTATGTTCATGTTCATCTAGAATATGAAGCATTTGTTGAAGAAAATAGTTGACAACAAAGTCTTTCCTTTTGTGTTCTTCTTTTCCCCGTTTTACCAACTAATTTGTGGGAAGAAATACCTTAGTTTACTTGTATAAATTGAATAAAACATGTTGTTTCCAAAATTCTTGTACATTTCCATTATTTTTATTGTATTATTTTTTCCCTTGATGCATCCACTATTTTTGTTTTACCCAAATGTTCATAAACCAGGCTCTAATATTGGTGTGGACTAAAAATATTATTATATGTCGTGAATAGAGCAATTAAAGTCGGTTTTAAAAAATGTAGCTGATTCAAGAAACTGAAAGTTGAATTATTCAATAATTTCTCTGCCGATTGAACTATAGACAGATAAGGTTTTGACTGATCTTCAGTACTGTATGTATACATGTACACCAGGATAAAAACAACTTGGGACTGAGCTTACCTTCGACGACCACCACATGTAAAATCTCAGTTTGCATTCATAGTGATAATCTAATGTCATGTTTTGTATGAAGCATGATGTATATTGTTTTATTTTATGAAAATAATTTGTTTGGATTTTAATTATGTTAGAGTAAATATATAAATAAGACACAAAGATCATCTTTTACAACATTTTGTGCAGGTGCATGGAGCAGGTAGTATTAATAAGTTTGCAGTGAAAATTACCTGGCATAATGCCATTTTTGTGCATGAATTTTTGTCATCTTCATTCAGAGTTAACCTGGCATCAATGTATACTCTCCCTCCAAGTTCTAAAATTGGGGGTGGGCTTATCATAGACTGGGCCTATCCTCAGGGATGGGATTACTGATGGGTGTATACAGTAATTAAACACCAATGTTCATAGATTTCAAAAATCTATGGGCAGTGATTAATTATTGTGAAGAGAATGGTTCTCTAGATGTCAGCATTAGCCGGCAAATAAAACTAAATAAAACCAACAGGGAATGATAGAGGAGGTAATCATTAATTAATTCATGTGTTGAATAAACATTATGCTTGGTTTCAAATATGTTTCCCAGGAAGAAAAACGACAGATATAATAAACGGCTGATGGATGACAGGAAAAAAGCCAGTAAACAGAAACAGCCTGCTGCCAAGGTAATGTCTATAGCCGAAAATATGGTTCCAGACATTTGCAGAATGAGGTCGGTCCCCAGAGGGTGAATTTAGTGATGCTAGCCCACCATGCACCATGCGGGATAGCTTCACTAAATTCACCCTCTGGGAACCTCATTTTGAAAATGACATGCACTCTATTTCAAGTCTTGCTTGCATCTTCAACAACAGAGCCACCAGGGCTGCAAGTACAATTTACTATGATTTTAGATCATAGGCCCCTAACACACATTGACAATTAATTATTCCTTAGGAAATGTTTAGATAATAATTCAACAATCGTTTGTTGAACTTAGTATCTGAACATTTCACTTCAATACATAGGACTCGTTCTGCACTTTTATTATCTGTGATCTGCTTATTTTGCCTGAAAACCCCTCTAGATGAATAATAGACCAATCCAATGTATATGCTTATAATTGAGAGGGAGAATCAATTTAGTATAGAAAGTGTTAATGTCTGAGTTACTAAGTGACTGATTTTATCAATGAAATGTTTGTTCTGAATATAGTTAAAGAACTGCACCCCTGGATGTATTTCTCCAAGTTCTTGCTACAAATATTTGATTGAATTATTGTGGTTAGTAGAACATGAACATCAGGTGATGTTTTTTCCCCCAAATAATTGGTATTCCCCTCTTTAAGGCCCACTTAATTTATGAACCCCCAGATTATTTTATATAAAATATATACCATATTATACCATTTGTAAGAAAAAGCTCCAAAACATTGTATTATCAACTTATTCGGTGTATAAGCTGTGAATATGTTTTCTTTGAGATAATGACGCATTTTCTGTGCTCAAGGTTCATTATTTCCAATGGGTTAAAGATATAGAGTTATTCTCCTTCCATTGAAAATATATTTTTTAAATTTAATTCTGTTGCATTCTGGGAGCCGCAACTGGGGAAATGTTTCTATGATTTCTGCTATTTTCTATTATTCTATGGGCACATTCTGACTCACAGAAGTTCCAAAAGGTGATGAAATAATAGTACCGGTATTTTAATCAAATTTTATGGCATAGATTGTTCTTAAAATCGTATATCAATGCACTATAAAAAAAACTTGGTGACTCGAAAATTAAGTGGGCCTTTAATACCCAAATTGCTGATCTTTTCATCACATTAAGCTATCAATTTGGATGATTGTCTTAAGTCCTTTACAAATGTCACTTCTTTATCATGATATCATTTCAGACTGTATCGAAATCACTGCCCAAGATAAATCTGGAGTCCCATGGATCGATATTTACCACCGAGACTACCGGATCTAATGATGAGGACTCGGACCAGCCAGAGGATTACTACTGGTCCGATGAATCAAACTAAGCTTATACAATATGCTCCAGAAATATAATGCTGACAAGTTGTCTGTTAGTGTGTTAACCCTTTTATACTAAATCATCATTGACGAGTAGTTATCCCATAGGACATGTTCAGATAATAAATTCAACAAACGACCATATCTAAACATTTCCCTCAATAAATAGGACTCCTTCTGTGCTTTTATTTTTTCTGTCGTCTGCTTATATTACCTGTACATCCCTTCAAATCAATAATAGCCCATTCCGATGTACACGTTTTAACTGACTGGGAGAATATATTTAGTATAGAAAGGGTTAACATGTGTTTTATCTCTTATTTATTATTAAAGGGTCGTAAGGACTTCGCTATGGGTACATGTGAAATTTATGAAAGTATGTAAAACCACCATCTTCGAGAAGAACACGTGTAAAATTAATTAACTTGTTCTTATTCTCATCGTTAACCCTTTCATGACTGGAGCTTCCTGAATTTTTGCGAAAACCCTGTGCCAATGCATTCTCTTATATATGCACCTCACACATATAAGAGAATGCATCGGCCTAACAATATTTACCTGGATCTTGTAAGTCATGCATTCTCTTATATATGTGAGGCTCCCTATGGGAGACTCGCATATATAAGAGAATGCACTAGCACAGGGTCTTTAATGTTGCACTAGCGCAGTTCCCATCATGAAAGTGTTAATAATTGGAGATAACACATGTTGAAACCATTGTTATGTAAACAAAAGAAGTTGAAAGTGATATAAAGCCTTTGAGGTCGTTACAGGTGAAAAAACATGAAAGTAAAATCATCGCCAAGAAGAAAGCAGAAAAAATGAAAAGAGTTTTTTCTTATTTTCATTATTACTAATTCTCCAATAATAAGATTTTTTATGTTGAAACCGTTGTTATGTAAAAAACAACAACATTTCTTCAAAATATGCTTTTGTTATCAGAATCGATTAATTACAACAAAACAATGCTAACCGCCGTCAACTATGGTATAAAATTTCCCAAAACGAGTTATTTATCAACATGTTGTTCAACGAAATATGTCTGTATTATCACTTGCCTCACGAAATTTGGCCATATTACCACTTGATTTTAGAGTTATTCATCTTCATCTGCAATTTTATCAGAGACAATCGGTTGATGACTCCTTTCTGGGCCACAACTAATTACACATTTCGAGAAATAACGAATTTCAAAAATCAATATCTGAACACTCGGAGTTTTAATGGGTGGGTTCCTCGACTCGAATCAAATATTTTTCACCCCCTGCAGCTAAAGAGATAGTCATTTGGGAGCATTAATTCAGATTATACATCTTTAACAAAAATTTGATGGTAATCATTGGAAAAGGTCAAAGCATTGGAAAATATTCTGAAAATGATATTCAGACTAAAATAAATATACATATTTGATGATCAGCATGTTTGTTGACAAATCACTGTAGCAGTTTTATTTACATAACAATGGTTTAACCCTTTGAGTGCCAGGTCCGATTTTTGTATCAACCCATATACCCTGTGCCAATGCATTCTCTTATATATGCGAGTCGACCATAGGTCGCCTCGCATATATAAGAGAATGCATTGGCCTAACAATTTTTCATCATTTGTTATTATTTTTTACAATTTTTTACATTTTTTCTTATATTCTTTAACAGACTTATTTTGTAGGTTTAGTGCCAGGGAATCTTACGTTTTTCATGGGCATCAAAATTATTACTATGAATACTTGGTGATAGTTTTGAGTTATAACATGCCCCTAAGGTTTTATCCAGTTTGTTTTTAAATTCGCTATAGCATGCTTAAGCATACCCAAAAGAAATTCAACCAAAAACAAAACAAAACAAATCTAAAAACAAAAAAACAAAAATTTAGGGCCGATTTTACAGACCGTAAATTAGGGCCGATGATATCGGCCCCTGGCACTGAAAGGGTTAAGCACATGAAATTTAGTTCTGGGGACTTTTATATTTTCAGCACATTTACCCACTGTAAGTGCCTTGGGTCCCTTTGATTATAACTTCATATTCAACAAAGCAGATGGTTCCAGTGAAAAATGGTTCTTGAAAATACAGGTGTATCAAAATATGATTAAAATTGATGGCAACACAATGATAATTCAAAATCAACTCTAAATATTGATATGGAAATTAAATTTATTTGGAAATTAAATTGTAAGAAATTATATATTCTAATTCTTGGAAGCAATGACCTTTATAGAATTGTTGTTACGATTGAAATGAGATTATTGCTTTCCTCAAATGTCAGACTAATTTATCAGTAAACTTTCAGGTTGACTGCCATATTAGCTTGGAAATAGTGTGTCTGTCCCCAGAGAGCATTTAGTGATGCTATCCTGCATGGCGGGCTAATGTCACCAAACTCATCCTCTGGGAACCTCATTCTGCTTATGCCTCAACAGACATGGGAGACCTAGGATCAGATTGAAATTCCCCATTTGAAGTCACCTCGATTATGTATTTTATCTTCTGCAAATTAGGGGATATAGTAACTGAACAGAAAGGAAAAAGTAACTAAAAACAATGTTAATTGAGACTAAAGATACTAAGCAGAATGGGGTCCCCAGATACACTATTTGCAGGCTTGTCCATATTAGCTTGCTTCATTGATCTTAAAGGGGTACTGAACACTAAATCCGGCCATTTATGGGCCATAAACTCAATTTCATTATAATTAAAATGTTGTTTGCATTGTTCATAGACCACATAAGTGTATTTTGCACTAATCAATGGCTCAAATTCATTCATTTGTTGCATATATTCTGTTGAGTATAAAAGGAGATGGTCCCATAAATGTCCGGATTTAAGTGTAAAGTCCCCCTTTAATGTTTTCCTAGCTGATCATATTAATGAGCTATGCTTTTAATTGTTGATTGTTAGTTTTATGATTCGCTTCATATTTATCATATATTGTTATAGATCGTGCTTTTTATACGCATGTTTAAAATAGTTGTGCTATGTAATTAGTTCATCCATTTATCAACAGTTTGGATTCCGGATGATAACTTTAATATTTGTTTTTCGATCGACTCAAAACTTGGTTTGTGCTTCATTCACAAGAAACACAGGTCAAGCTTGAATATGGGGGTCGGTTCGACAAATTTTGCCTGAGTTACAGCCTGTGATGGCCTTAGAATATGCCAAAAGTTTTAGAATATGCCAAAATTTTTGTTTCTGGATGATAAATTTAGTGTTCATTTCTCAATCAACTCAGGACATATGGCTTGTTGCCATTCATACTTGGTATATGGTTAATCACAAGAAAACACAGTTTAAGTTCAAATAATGGGTTAGTCCAACCAATTTTGGCTGAGTTATAACTGTTGTTGGATATAGAATAAGGCAAGGTTGATTTTGGATTCGGTCTGTGCCCAAATACTTCAGATAATAGTTTTTGTTTATGTCAGTTATTATGAGCAAACAACAGTTGTATTAAGCCATGTTCCGGCGCAGTTCTGGTCAAAACAGACTCGACAGCAGTACTGAGTCTGAAGAATTTTGGGGGGGGGGGGGATATCCATTTCCACCAGCAAGAATTAGCTTCAGTTGCATTGAGGATGGTGCTACAGTCCACAAAATTTATTTACAAATGACAGATATATCTGCTCGCATCAAACTGGTGTTAACTGTTGAAATTCCTGGAAATACATACTTCTTTTCTCCTTCCTAGGTATTATTGGTTAATTGTGGATTCTTCACATAATATTTTAGAGTAATCAGTTGTCGTAATCTCTAATTTTGTGTGAAAATATCAATGTTACAGACAATGTTTATGGTGCTATTTTTAGCTGTGTCATGAGTCTACCACCGCAGAGGCATTCCGACAAACGGTAATGGTAATGGGAATCCCTCCAAATTCTCAATACTTTGATAGCTGTCGAGTCTGTTTTAACTCTTTCACCACCGAATATATGTGACCCGCCATATCAAAACCAGTTGTAAGTCGGGATTGTTTTACCCTGTGCCAATGCATTATCGTATATATGGTTGCTTCGCATATATAAGAGAATGCATTGGCCTAACAATTTTTTACAATTTTAATAATTTTTTCTTGTATTCTTTAACAATTTTATAATTTCACCCATACAGAGCCCCATACAAACATGAGCAGCTGAAACTCTTCTATATGCTTCTATATATGTGTGGGGCTCCCTGCAGGGTAATGGATATTTTTTATTTTATGTCCTACAAATTGTAAGAAACATTTATTTAAAAAACATGATAAAAAATTGTTAGGCCTATGGTCGACTCGCATATATAAGAGAATGCATTGGCACAGGGTAAAACAAATCCCGACTTACAACTGGTTTTGATATGGCGGGTCACATATGAGGGTAAAATGCCCCAGACCCCAGATTTACAGGACTTAATTAGGATTTTTTTTGTCTTTAGCGCCAAGACTAAATATTAATGTTTAGAGGGATCGTGGGTATTGCAAACCATATATTGCCATGATCAGCAGTGAATTTAAATTCACATGAGGGTCATAGATGACCTTCGGGTGCCGAATTTCCTTGACAACAGTTGCTAGGGAAACACCCGTCATTGAAAAACACTAGATTTTGATCAATTTTCTACTGAATGGGGCACTCATACAATGTTGGCAATGCAAAAATAAATCACCCAGTGATCACATTCAGTGACTGACAATTAATTGACTATATTGACCAAAATCACTCCAATCGATCTAATTATATCTCACAATCAAAACAAATGAACTTCACACACTAGAAGTCCTTTTATTGACGAACTTAGAACACAAACTTCCTCAAAACGAAATAAATTCGAAACTGAATTCACTCCCTTTGTGCTATATATTTATAACTGGGAATTCCAGTATAAAGAGTTAACCAGATCTGGTTCTGGCAGTGCACTTGTTATATAAGGTGATTCATTCAATTTAAAGGTATCTGATTCGATGGTCCCCATATCATCAGATTCCAACAACAATGACATTTTTTTTAATGCTACTTCAGTTATCAGAATCGAGTAATTGTTCAAAAATAATGCTAACCACAGTCAGCTATAGTATAAAATTGCCCAAAACCTGTTATTTATCAACATTTTGTTCAACAAAATTTTGCCGGTTTGTCAAATATCTGACACAAAAAAGCCACTTGATTTTAGAGTTATCCATCTTCATCCGCAATTTGGTCAGAGAAAGTCTTCTCATGGACTGTCTACTGGGCCACAATATTATCGGTGGTGAAAAATAATAGAATTCAAACATCGATTTCTGATCACTCCTCGACTTGAATCAAATATTTTTTACCCCAGAAACCATGGAAATATTAATTAGCCAACGTTTAATAATTTGGATTATGCATCATTAACTCCATATATCATTGTAAGTGCCTGAAAAAATAACATTTATCTCAAATGCCCTTTGTAGTACGTACTGTTGTTTGCATATGCAATACGAATTGTCAAGTATGGAACTAGGCCTGAAAATATGGTGCCGGACATTACAGAATGAGGTCCCCAGAGGGTGAATTGAGTGATGCTACCCCGCACAGCAGGCCAGCATGATTTAATTCACCATTCTGGGGACCTCAATCTGCAAATGTCCGGCATCTGCTATGAAAGACCGAGACTTCCCAGATGGTGAATATTGTGATGTGCACCCATTGGACACCTCGATTTTGAGGATATAGAGAAAGTAAACTAAAAAAGAAAAAGTAACTTTCAAAATAAACTGAAAAAACACATTCACTTCCTACGCCTATTCAATTACATGCAAAAAGTACAAGATAACTCGTAGTCGGCAGTGAATGTGTTCATTTGATAATAAAGATACTTTCCAGAGAAGATGAGGCCTGAGCAGATTGAGGTCTCCAAGAGTGTGAATTTAGTTATGCTAGTCCGCTGTGTGGGGTAGCATCATTAAATTCACC
The DNA here is from genome assembly GCA_032622095.1 of Siphonodentalium dalli. Lineage (NCBI taxonomy): Eukaryota > Metazoa > Mollusca > Scaphopoda > Gadilida > Siphonodentaliidae > Siphonodentalium > Siphonodentalium dalli. Next base: position 236,800,028 of record CP136064.1, read on the forward strand.
CTCTTGGGGCCTCATTCTGCAAATGTCCGGCACCATATTCTCAGGCTGTATGGAACACTGATGGTGAATTTTAATTAATGACCAAATATTTTAATTTCTTGGATGGATCCATTGTATAAAATAGTTGTAAATAAAATTGTTAACAGATATTATTTTCTTTTTATTACCATTTTTGAACTTTTGACCTGTTTTTTTTTTCACCCAAAATTTCATCTCACCTTACCAAAGACGTTGTCATGGTCATTTCCCACATTTTCACAAATTTTTTGAATAAGGAATAAGTAATGGAATTCACGCTGCTGATATGTTTTAATATTTGAACATGATCGATTATCTTAATCCATTAAGAGGTTCGTAAATGTCCAAATATTAAAATTCCTCTTAATCCGAAAGTCTAACTTGTTGGACTATGTTCAGACATGCCCAAACCTTAAATTCCAATTATTTACAATATGTAATATGTTCTTCTCTTTATCTATCCATCCATTTAGGATAAACTCTTTCGAGTAAAAACATTTTGGTATGTACATATGTACAGCAGCTAGATTGATAAAAGATTTGGATAAAAGTCTCGGAGACGTGCAGGTCTGACTATCATTATCATTAACCTCGAAAATGCCGATATTGGCTAAGAGAAACTGGGGGAGCCGGGGTGTCTTCGTGTGATTTCGGACGCATATTTTGATGATGCGTGTGAGTGAAATACCACCTGAGTGTGACTTCCAAATATTGACTCGCTAACACGTCCATGGCCGATGTTATTAACCCCTCAAATTCCGGTAAAATACCGTATAAACAAAAAGAGGCCGGAAAAGCCCGGGTGCCCCCTTTGGACCGTGGACCCTATATCTGAGGGTAACCTAGAGAATTTTACTCGCTCGCTATTCTCCGGTCGGTGTTATTAACCCTGCAAATGCCGATATTGGCTAATAGAGCCCGGGTGTCTTCATGTAGATTCGGACAGTACATTTTGATGATGTGCGGTAGTGCAATACCACCTGAGTGTGACTTCTAAATATTGACTTGCTGACCCGTCCATGGCAGATGTTATTAACCCCACAAAATCCGGTAAAATACAGTATTGACTGGAAGAGCCCGGATGTCTCCTTGAACAGTTTGACAGTATAGTTTGATGTTATTTGGTAGTGGCTAACTACATGAGTGTGACATTCAACTATTGACATACTCGCGCATCCACCGCCGGTGTTATTAACCCATCAAAACAGGTAATTAGTACATGTACTGTATTGGTTGAGAAATCATGCGGGTGTTTTTGTTGACAATATCTTGGTTATGCTAGTTTTGACTTTAAGAGATAGAAGAATGCCAGTTAAGAGAGGGGTTTAGTCCCTCATACCAGAAAGTGGTCACCCTCATTATACATATAGTATAACATTGATGTCGTCCCTTTATTCCGAACCCTAATTACTGATTCTCCGGAAGAGAAAGAGACATTGTGCGATAACCCCATTTATTCCACAACTATTATAGGTAAACAAACTTAAAGGTACTCAATCTGATCAGAGGGTCCTATGTTAAACAATAGTAAGCACTTGATTTTAGAGTTATCAATCTTACACCCGCAATTTGTCCGTTTTGATCACGTGTTCTGCCAACTTGTTGGCTACACTGGCATATCCGAAAATTAATAGATTTCAAAAATCGATATCTAATCACTCTGAGCTTTGATGGGTGGGTTCCTCGACTCGAATCAAATATGTCTTGGAACAGGGGAACCCATTCAGCAAAATACAGTAAGTAATTGCAAAGAAACGGACACAATTGTCACCGAGAGAAAGCCAGATTATGATTTGATGGAGATCGCCATTCGATAATGTAACCTAGAAACGAAAATGCTTGTTGTCAAATCGTGTGTCTGATAATCCTATTCCCCAATCAAACCAGTTGCACGAGTCGTAGCAACCGGACACTGTCAACTCATACTATATGTATATGTAAGTAAAGAAAGAGACTATTATAGTATTACAGAATTATTTGACACAGGTCATATAATACTAGATGTATAACGAACAGAATCGCCTTGTTTCTAACTATTATTCCATTGATACAATGAGGGAAAGTGAATGGAATCGCAAGAACAGAGTCAGGATTGTCAAATAAATATTGTGAAGTCAATAACATCCGCGCCAACGTTCCAAGTATCCAAATACAAGCCCTCATGTTAAGACATTCGGGCTAGCTAAGATTTGCAAATATTAATCGCTTAAGCACAATTAATGATAATGTATATGTACAATGATGTTCTTCGATAATCATTTCCCAAACGTCGATGAAGTTCCAGTTGCTCAACGTCAACTTACAAAATACCATTAGTTTAGGCAAAAGAAATTTAACATGAGGTAACAAGTTCTATCTTTGTTATTTATTCATGTAAATTATTGCCAGAGGAGATATTTCTGTCCTGGACAACGTTCTGCGCACTAATATAGCTGTTGCATATATGATATGGCAGTATACATAACCTGAACGTGGCGAAGATACGTCAGGAAATAGAATGTGTAGCGCGAAATTAGGCTACTCCGCATACCGCACCACGTGGATTCCGAAATTCGACGAGTCATGCCACCGTATATGTTGCACAATAATGCAATATAGGTTGGCCATAAGTAAACGATGTGCATCTGAGTAAAAATGGCGAATATGCCAACGTGATTCCAACGGTGTTTTTGTCAAATTCAATAACAAATTCGTAGACTAAATGTGTCGATAAAAAACACGTAATTCGCGCATACATGTACAATGAAACGAAGAGTTTCTGCGAGTTAGTTGTTATCAACAATAAATATTGAGTTGATAACGCGCAATACAGAATAATACTTCCTTAAAATTAACCACGTCCGATAGCTGGAGGAGGAATTAAAAACTGACTAGATGGATTGTTAGAACGCGAGACTCACACGAGAGTTACACGAGACGCATTCATGCGTAGCTAATCCCTAGCACTGATTGACCGGAGTAAGCAATAAACGGACAATAAATTTTAACCCTCCTGATAACACAAGGCCGAGGATAATAATCCATATAGTTCAGTTGAGGGCTTCTCCTTGGTGGAAAAAGAAGAATGGAATGACGATAACACTGTGCTATGACTTTACAGGGGAGAAAGAAGAATGGAATGATGATAACACTGTGCTATGACTTTACTGATTCATTGAGTTCATTTAGAAATGTGTTACATTTTCCGATCAGGACCTTCATAGCTTCAGTCATCAAGACATCAGGTGGTAGTATACCAGTAGATTCCACAGAAACTGTAATGAAAAGACTAGCATTAGGCCATTTGTATTACTATTTGCTTTAACCCTTTCATGACGGGAGCTGCGCTGGTGCAGCATAAAGACCCTGTGCCAGTGCATTATCTTATATATGCGGGTCTCCCTACATATATAAGAGAATGCTCTGGCTTACACATTGAAGGTAATTATTGTTGGGCCAATGTATTCTCTTATAAATGCGAGACTCCCTATGGGAGACTTGTATATATAAGAGAATGTATTGGCATTCGGTTTTTGCAAAAATTCAGTAAGTTTGGAATTTTACATTTCACATTTTATAGGAAATCACTTTGTCAATAATAAATTGATAATGATCAAGCCTGGAAATAGTGTGTCTGACAATTGCAGAATTAGGTCCCCAGAGGGTGAATTTGGTCATGCTAGCCCGCTGCCTCGCATAGCTTCACTAAATTCACCCTCTGGGGACCTCATTCTGCAAATGTCAGACACACTTTGTCCAGACTTGATAATGATATCTGTAATAATGAGATTTAGCAGTTCTTTTCAATTTAAAATTACCTCAAAATAAAAATTTCCATACATCACAGAGTTTTAAAGTGAAGTAGTTATTTTTACAAATATTATATCTAAATTGACAACACACACCGACATTCTTATATATATTATTTAAATGCAGTGACTGCCTAAGGCGAAATCGTTTTCGTTAGTTTATCGCCGATGGAAGAGTCCCGATTCGAGTTGTAAATATTTACAATTTAGCGTAGTTCAGACAATGTTTCCTATGGAGTGGTACAGTCGATTTGCTTGAGATTTTCGGGAATGTTAGTAGAATGCTACATTCCTTCAGTTGGCATAGCACCTGAATACTAACAGTTTCACGCACCCGAACAAGTACATAATATGTCTTTAAGTCATATAGTTAACCCTATCCCAATTAAGCCTTTTAACACAGTTCATGCTCAATGAAACTTACAGATGAAATGATCGCGTACTCGAGTCATTTTGACGCAATCCTTTAGTTCAGGATGTCTGAACACTTCCCTGCTACATGTGTCATCCCTTACATTAGCAACCTTAGCTGTTTTCTTCTTTCCTCCTGAAATTGTACCAAGTAATTAACCTTTTATGACGGGAGCTGTGCTGGTGTAGCATTAATGATCCTGTGCCAGTACATTCCCTTATATATATGAGTCTCCCATATGGGGCCTCGCATATATATGAGAATGCACTGGCTTACAAGGTCAAGGTAAATATTGTTAGGCAAATGTATTCTCTTATATATGTAAGGCTCCCAGTGGTAGACTCGCATATATAAGAGAATGCATTGTCACAGGGTTTTTCCGCAAAATTGGCTAAAATAAATACAAAATATTTTGGAACATCACTCTGCCATCTGGTTTTAACCCTTTCATGATGGGAGCTGCGCTGGTGCATCATTAAAGATCCTGTGCCAGTGCATATATATTAGAATGCACTGGCTTACAAGATCAAGTTAAATATTGTTAGACCAATGTATTCTCTTATATATGCGAGGCTCCCTATGGGAGACTCGCATATATAAAAGAATGCATTCGCACAGGGTTTTCACAAAATTTCAGGAAGCTCCAGTCATGGAAGGGTAAACTAATATATAGCGCAATAAAAGGATGTATTCAGCTAAAACAACATATTTTTTGAATAATACAAGTTTAAGTCCTGATTCCCTCTAGAAACTTGACATGAGCTGGGACCCATTATACTATGCCCTGACTTATTATCAAGCCTTGACATAACAAACCTAAAACCCCTGTCCATTTATTGGCATATGTTGATGCAAAGACATCATTTCCATGTCTGACGAGTTAATCTCGCCTTAGACCAAGTCTTCTCGGACCTCAACCGCTTGGGATATCGATTGGGTGGATTCTGTTTTGGACAGAGTCCCATCCTGTTACTCTTCTAGTTCAAATGGAAGCTTTGTGTATATGAACATAGAGGGCAACATTTCCACAAGCATGATGATATCATATATCAGAGGACTGTTAAATGTCAAAGCAACAAGATATAGAAGTAAACAAACCCTTGTTTTCCAGAGAATATTGATTTGTCAGAAAATTCATGGGCCCCACATGTACATGTAGTATGTCTTTTGAATGAAAGTTTGTTAAAGAAGAGCGGGGCGGGACTTGGTTCAAATCAGCATCATCCCAAGCTGTTGCGGACCGAGAAGACTTGGTCTATTCTCGCATCTGCTTGAAACAAAATAGCAATTTACATAGTTATTGCTATTCATGAATTTAGGACTGCTTTTTTTATTGAATTTTTTGCTTGTAGCCAGCTATTATATAGTAACCGGAATGTGGGTGTAAAACTCCATGTGGGTGTATCTTTTACATTTGGCATTGTCCCAATGAATATAATTGGTAGAAACCACAGGTGACTAAGATTTTGAAGTCATTTTTGGCAATATTATTGCTTTGATTTAGCAGTGTCACTCTTTATCAATGAAACTATATAAAACAAGAATCGACAGAAAATATGGATTAAAATTTTGGGGCTATGCCATACTTGGGCTTGGATTGAAATTAATAATAATAAGTTTATAGCCACGGATCCATGATATGTGCTCTCGGGCATTACACAAAATAATATATATCATACAAATAACATGTTAACATGCAAACATAATACACAGCTGTAGTGACGAATTGGCATCTGCGGTTAAATTATTGACACTGTGTGTGACCGAATGCCCTTTTGAACAAGTGACACTTTAAAGCTGCTTTAAATTGATCAATAGGTTACGGAGATTTAATGTGGTTTGGCCACGGAAAATTCACGGTCGCCGCATGTTATTAGATTACCAGGAGTATGTATCAACAAGTTCGACTTTGCAGACCTAAGTGGTCTAGGTGGTTGATAATGTACAACGATATCGGATAGGTAAGATGGTGCCAAGCCATTTAAACACTTGTAAATGATTAATATTGTTTTGAAATTAACTCTTTCCTCGATCGGAAGCCAATGCAGTTTATCCAGTATAGGAGTTATATGGTCAAAGTTTTGGTTTTTGTGACTAGCCTAGCCGCACAATGACCTGGAGCTTGTGCAACAAAGACTTGTTGCAACCAAGGATCATGGAATTACAATAATCGATGCAGCTTGTTACAAATGCATTGACAAGTTGTTTTGTTGTCTCCATATCAATCACGTTTCGCATCCTGCTTATATTTCTCAGATGGTGATATGAGAGTCTGCACACATGTGTCACATGCGCATCCGCAGACAGGTTCTCATCCATTTGATATCCCAGATTGCGAACAGTGGTTGACTTTGAGACAACACTCAGTTGTCATAAAGAAATTGCATAAAGCAAAACTGTGAGTGTTTTCTCCAGCTCAACATTCTGAAGGAAATCTAGCAGTTAATATCTGTTTGAGTTGAGGCAAAATAACCTCAAAAATGGCTAAATTCAACAAAGGGCTGAAACTCCACCTGAAAAAATTCTGACTGGGCATACGTGGGCATACATCATCTACAGTGATTAAACTGGAACATATCCATCATCTACAGTGATTAAACTGGAACATATCCATCATCGACAAACCCATCATCTACAGTGATTAAACTGGAACATATCCATCATCTACATTGATTAAACTGGAACATATCCATCATCTACAGTGATTAAACTGGAACATATCCATCATCTACAGTGATTAAACTGGAACATATCCATCTACAGTGATTAAACTGGAACATACCCATCATCTACAGTGATTAAACTGGAACATATCCATCATCTACAGTGATTAAACTGGAACATATCCATCATTGACATTAGGGTTATAATCTCCAGGCCTTGAAATAGTGTGTCTGTCATTTGCAGAATGAGGTCCCCAGAGGGTGAATTTAGTGATGCTACCCCGCATAGCGGGCTAGCATCACCAAATTCACCCTCTGGGAACCTCATTCTGCTGAGGTGTAAGCAGAATGAGGTCCCCAGAGGGTGAATTTGGAGATGCTAGCCCACTATGCGGGGTAGCATCACTAAATTCACCCTCTGGGGACCTCATTCTGCAAATGACAGACACACTATTTCAAGGCTTGATAATCTCACCTTTTGAAGAATTAATTTCTATAACTCCCGGAGAGAAACATTTCTGTAATTTCTCAGCTGTCTCGCCTTCAACTGTTTTTAATAATGTGATTTCTGGCAGTAACCTATATGATGCTGTAGCTAAAATGAAACATCAAATAGCCAACTCATATATAAGTACAGTAAAACCTCTCCAAACCAAACACCCTTCGGACCAGCCTATCTGTTCAGATTAGAGAGGTGTTCAGTTTATAGAAAATCGCACTACGATCGGAATGTATTGAAGTCGTTGTCGAAGCACAACCGACTCATTGTTGATTAAGTAAATTCAATAAAGTACCAAATCAAATATAAATAACAATAGATAAAACATCATGTTATAATAAGAATTAAAATAATGGTATATAAAGAGATAATACGAGTATAGATAAGACAGGAAACATGGAAACGATAAATGTTATGGTCTCTTAAAAATGTTGCATCGTTAGTATAGTAGATTCGTTCTCTTGCATAATCGTACCGATTAATTAGCGGTGTTTTGTTCGGCAACTGCTTTCAATTGGATTATAACAACAGGTGTCTGATTAGATAACTGAATGCTTATTTAACACATTGAGTGAACAATGGTGACTTCACGGAGATTACAGCACTGACATTTTGTTTTTTCATCAATCATTGCGCTGAATTGGACGCAGTTTTTATGACCACTGTCCAAACTAAATACTAACTAGAGGTGTGACTGTCCCAATGGGACTAAGGATACCCCCCGTGTTTTTAAAATACTAAGATGTTTCACATGTTAGTAAGCATTTAGTTAAAATAATAAAATAACAGTCCCATTGCAGGTGCACAATCCTAACCCTAATCTTAAACCTATTGACCGAAAAATGTAGGAATAAAAGCTCGGACAAAATTATGCATGTTGCAAATATATTTCTAAGTCGAAAAAGGGGGATAACTCCACCAAAAAATGTCGGACAGACGTCATAATCGCAGGTGCACAGGTTCCCATGGTACTAAACATCTGTGCCAAGTTTAAAAAAAATTGACCTAAAAATGTAGGAATAAAAGCTCGGACAAAATTATACATGTTGCGAAAAAATTCCAAGTCGAAAAAGGGGGGATAACTCCACCAAAAAAAAGTCCGAAAGAAGTCATAATCACAGGTTCCCATGGTGGTTGATGTCTGTGCCAAGTTTCACGGAAATTGATAAAAAATAAAAGACTCAGAAAAACTCCGGACAAATTTGTGTTCACGGACGGATGGACAGACAAGCTGATTCCAGTATACCCCCCTAACTATGTTGCGGGTATAATTAGCTAAGCGTACACGATGATCGTGTATTGTCACCAATACAGTTTTAATCAGCCTGTCACAGCGAATGAGCTATCATGAAAATGGCCACTCAGAATTGAATAAATAGACTAGATATTTCAGCATCAAATATGTCAAATCTACCGCATGTGAATTCGGTTGGTATCGCTTTCCTTGTTCGGATTTCGGAGGTAAATATTTATGTATTCATTCACTTTGGACTAGAAAAGCCATCCGATGTTCGGAATAGAGAGTTTCCGGATTACAGAGGTATTAATTTTTAGTGAGAATGCACTTGGGTGAATTCGGGACCGGACAATTTGGTCGGTATGGAGAGGGATTAGGTTTATAGAAGGTCCGGTTTGGAGAGGTTTTACTCTATAATGTTTCATCATAGTAATTTACAGCAGCCTATGGAATGATGTAGCAGAATATCATACTGGATATAGAATATTATGCAGACTAAAAAGTGTAAGCCGAAGCCGGCTTTAAAACAAGTTTGAATGGTGTGTGAAGATGGCTTTATTTCCTTCGTTTGTCAACATTTAATTTGGAATATATGTCTGCATTGTTGGAGCAATTATAAAGGAATGCATTTTGAACTACTTTTTTATTTTTTCAAGTATTCAGTTGTTTTTGTTGATTTTATTGAATGGTTATTTTCTGGACTTTGGTTAAGTAATCAGTACCAGCATAAGTTGAGATTAAGCCAACTTACATGTAAGAGACAACCAAAAATCTGGACTTCACAGGAGTCAGTTTCTTAATTCTCTTCCAATGCATTCTTGTCATGACATAATTTATTATCAAAACTGCAACAAGCAGTTGCAACAAAGGCACTGTCTGTACCAGGGTTTGCACACATGAAATCACATAAAGCTCTAATGGAAGCCAACAAGAGCATCGCTCGGACGTGTCTAAATATGCTCGTTCGTTTACTTATAAATTCTTGTTAAATCAGGTGAATTAAGTTGAAAAAGGGCCGTAATTCATGAAACCAAAATGTTATGAAAGCGGACAAATTTGGAGTCGAAAAAGGGCCGTAACTTTCCATGAAAAATAATTGGACAGAACCCATATTTGAACTATGGCCAGTATTATTGGCTGAGAAACAAACATGTCAGCTTTGTTTCATATAAAATAATCCGAACTGGAGTTATCAGTCGGAAATCAAAATGTTATGAAATTGGGAAAATGCTAAGGTGAAAAAGGGCCATAACTCATGTAAAACTAATTGGACGGAACCCATATTCAAAATTGGCCTGTATTTTTAGCTGGGGAATCAAACATGACCACTTTGGTTCAGATCAAATAATCCAAACTGGAGTTATCAATCGGAAACCAAAAATGTTAATGGATGGACAGATGGATAGACGGCAAGATGGATGAACAGACAGACTGATTACATATTAACCCTTTCATGATGGGAGATGTACTGGTGCGGCATTAAAGAACATGTGCCAGTGCATTCTCTTATATATGTGAGTCTCCTATAGGGAGCCTGGCATATATTAGAGAATGCACTGGCTTACAAGATCATGGAATATATTGTTAGGCCAATGCATTCTTTTATATATGCGAGGCGCCCTGTGGGCGACCCGCATATATAACAGAATGCATTGGCATAGGGTTTTCGCAAAAAATGAGAAAGATCCAGCCATCAAAGGGTTAATAAAAACTGTTCACCCTGTGAGAAAGACATTTAGTTTTTTTGTAGCAAGCAGTCTCAAAATATTGAATAAGCTATTTATTAAACATCACTAATCAACTTACCGACTGGTGAAAATTTTGCATGGTCCTTTCCAATTCCTTTAACACAGTGTAACTTGAGATCTATTTCCTGTAATTATAAAAGGTATATTTCAATGGTTTCACATGTGGTAGTTTCATTTTTGAGAATGTCTCTTTACTTTCAATTTCTTTGAAAAGCTTTGCTGTGGTTGATGCGAAAAATAATTTATCTGACATTATCTAAATTTCAAATCTGCAACTCCAATAACTAGGCCACTTATATGTCCTATTATCTTAGAAAAAATTCTGCAGACAGACAAGTGAACTAAGAGATATCTTAATGGACATAAATGCATAGCCAAATCAGCGATATATGTCCATTTTCTACAGGGTATAACATGTGTATAAAATGGCAAACCTGTCCTGGTCGCAGTTTGGCTAACAGAATATCATCATGCACTGGTCGAATCTCCCTGTCTTTGAACTGGAAAGATAGAAAACAATAACTGCAATATGCTGTTGTCATAGTGTTTGTTTGCAAAAGCTAACCTTAGTAACCTATTCCACTGACATCCTTTTGACCTCCATACTTACATAAAGCCGATCAGGCGATTGTCAGAATTCCTATACAGCGACAGGTTGGTTCGCCACACAGCTAAAAAATAGCACAATAATTTTCTGTCCCATTGATAATTTCACACAGTATTTTACAAATTAAGAGATTACGACAACTAACTAAACACTAAAAAGCATCTATGAAGCGTCCTGAATTAACCAATAATACCTAGCAAAGGAGAATAGAATAAAGTATTTCCCAAGAATTTCAAGAATTAACACCTGGTTTTGTTATTCGCACTAATTGAAACCGACAGGAAATATCTATCAATCGTAAAACTATTTGATCACTATGACGTCATACTGCAGGGATTGCATGCAGGAGCTATTAATAACGACAGCAATGTGAATGACAGCGACACTCTTTAGACCATGCATCGAGTAACTATTTGAGAGTCTGATTTTAATAATAATTGAAAGTGTCAGTTCATAGTGAGTGTGACAAATATACTCACACATATGGGTCTCACAAAGCAAAATTAAATCAAAATAACCACTCAGTTTTATTTTGTTAATAAAAGTTCAAGGAACGATTTCTAGTCAAAAGGCAACATGTAATTGCAGGTACATTTCTGCGGTTCCGTTACATTCTAATTCATGACATCTATCTTACTTACAAGATCTCCTTGGGATCCTATTGCTGACCACTTCAGGTAATTTGTTGTTACTGTAAAAGCACAAAAAAAGTGACAATGAATATTGCCTTAACCCTTTCATGATGGGAACTGCACTAGTGCAGCATTAAATATCCTGTGCCAATTCATTCTCTTATATATGAGTCTCCCATAGGGAGCCTCGCATATATAAGAGAATGCACTGGCTTTCAATGTCAAGGTAGATATTTTTAGGCTAATTTATTCTCTTATATAAGCGAAGCTCCCTATGGGAGACTCGCATAAATAAGAGAATGCATTGGCACAGGGTTTTCTCAAAATTTCCAGAAGCTCCAGTCATGAAAGTGTTAAGTTCTTAACCCTTTCTATACTAAATACTCATCGATGAGTAGTTCACGTGGGAACTGTTCAGATAATAAGTTCAAAAAATTAACCTTACTGAACTTTCCACCTATGAACATGAATTGTTCTGCTCTTGTATTATCTGCTTTTCTGTCTGTTGTCTGCTTTTATTACTTGAATACCCCCTCCAAATGATAATAAACCATTCCAATTTGTAATTTTAAAACTGATGGGGAAATCAATTTTGAACAGAAAGGGTTGAAATAGAAATAATAATTTTGAGGGGAGATAATCATGCTGTTATCCTGTAGTCCTCCCATCCGTGCAGAGTTGGCATATGCACTGTGTAGAATCGTTAATCTGATTCTCCAAATAAACCACTGATTCTCCGAAGGCCAAACCCTGATTCTCCACAGTTTTTTCCGATATTTTAGCACCAGTGCCTAAAGAAAGATTGATTTAAAGAGTTCAGAAAGGTACTACTCGATTATCAGATTTATGTTAGATTTGGGTGTATTTTTGTCACACAAGCAGGGTCCTTGCGTGAACAAATTCGAACTAGCAGCTTCGAAAGCTCAACACAAACCTACTGATGCTATCAATGATTCACTCAAGAGTTGGGCAATAAAAGTCAAAATCTTACTAAATAATGTATCGTAGGTGGATGTAAGCCTAATTCTAAGGGAACAGTGTCTCCCCTACACTCGGCTATCATTGCTTCCAATAACTGAGAGCTATATATACTATAATCTCTCAAAATCGAGAGGCTGTTCTAGCAGGATTATCCAACAAGGATTCAACAAATAAAGCAACGATGATTCTACAAGCGCCTCTTCACACTGTATAATCTATCTGATTCTCCAAATAAACCACTGAATCTCCGAAGTAAATAATCGAGTTACACCTTTCTTAACTCTTTGAATCCATCTTTGTTTGGACACAATTGCTAAAATAACTTAAATATCTTCGGAGAATCAAGAGTGTAAAAAGAAAATTATCATAATTATTTAAGCCTACACAGGCACTCACTTTACTTTATAATAAATACTCAATTGTTCAGTTCTTCTACACCAGTCATAGGGTAACCTGAGTTGAAATACTTAAGATAAAATCACTATTAGGTTGTGACCAGGAAGTACAGTGAGCCGACTGAATTCCAATAAATGTGATTCAACGAAAAGTAGACGATAAAAACCTTTGTAGTGTCTGTATAATTCATCGGGATCAGTCGCATCTTTGGAGTTTGGATTTTTTGTGCATTTCACTTTGAGGTTGAACTCAATTGTGTCCTCTGCTGTGCCCTGTAAATCACCTGAAATTAAAATAAAGATTGATTGAAATTCTCAACAAGCAGACAGTAACAGTAGTCATTTATATCTTGCCAGTCAAGGCACAAGTTAATTTGTAAGTTGGGGTTTAATGTCACTTTCAACAGATAATATCATACTATGAAATAAGAGGAGACCTACATGCAGGCTAAAACATTCATTATTACTCCTTTAGGAGACGTAACCATAACTCCTGCAAAAATTATTACTCCTTTAGGAGACATAACCATAACTCTTGCAAAAATTGGCTATCGGAATCCATATTTGCACTTGACCTGTAGTTGGAGCTGATAACATCACATGCCAAATTTGGTTAATATCCTATCATACAAACTAAAGTTATCATCCGGAAACCCCAAAACGACAAAATTCTAAGTAAAAAAGGGGCCATAACTCCAAGAAAAATCGTCCGACTGAACCCATATTCGAACTTGGCCTGTGTGATGAGCAGATAAACTCACACACCAATTTTTATTTTTATCCAATTACCCGTAATGAAGTTCTCATCCGGAAACTTTGTATGTGGCTGCTTGGATTTATACAAGTTATATGTACAATGTGCCACGTACGAAATACAGGTTGATCTTAAGGGTGGAAGTAGATAACAATGTGGATTTAGAAGAATTTAAATATTGAATTTCGCCAATCGATTAACCACCCATTTAATTTCAATATAAAAAAACACTTCAAAACAAGATTTCAAGCAAAAATATATATAACACCATGCAAATTGAAGTTGGCAATTTGTCGTTTGAACGTGTCTTTGAACAATGAGTGTAAGATTCAATCTTACAAAGAAGCATCACTAACTGATAATTTTACTGATCGCTTTGTTTTGGAGAGGTAAACTGTAAAGCCATTGAGTATGATATATGCGTACAATCTGCGTGAGCTGAATTAAGGTGACTGTAAAACATATTTTGTTCGAATGGGCATAGATGACATAATCGCCATAGATGTAATTGATTTTATATCCAAATTGGTAACAAGCAACATCATTCCTATGTATGAAAATGATATGTAGCGAAGATTCAAGATGGTTGGCGGGTCGGTAAGCGGTTTTGCTTGGGTATTTTTACAAACCCATTGAAAAATCTTCCTCAGCGATCGAATATAATTAATGATGAACAGTTTATATTCACGAACACAGGTTCCCTGACTATTAAACTTGTTACTGGGGATTCCGATTTAAATAAATAAAATACAATGTTATAATGCTGAAGCTGTCTATATTGACCAATCATTTAACTCTTTGAGTGCCAGGTCCGATTTTTGTATCAACCCATATACCCTGTGCCAATGCATTCTCTTATATATGCGAGTCGACCATAGGTCGCCTCGCATATATAAGAGAATGCATTGGCCTAACAATTTTTCATCATTTGTTATTATTTTTTACAATTATTTACAATTTTAATAATTTTTTTTAAATCTAAAAAAAAAATCGGGCCGATTTTACAGACCGTAAATTAGGGCCGATGAGATCGGCCCCTGGCACTGAAAGGGTTAAAATATTTCAACAAAAAAGAGAAAAAACACAAAACAATACATTTGTAATTCCATTCAAGCCTAGAGGACAAGTTCATGTGTATGTCAGTTGCGGATTGATCATTTGATGTCTTTGAACTTCGCTTGAAGTATAGAAATATACATGGTATATGCCCATCAACATTGATTCAGCTGCAGTTACTGCACATGATGCCAGTCAGGGCCACGTGCATCATGACTTGTTGCTCAGTCAGCGATAGGTCATTTGTAATTGTCTTTTATGTTCAGGTCACAGTATGTGACCTGTTTTGTACTCATAGAAGCATCGCTAATTGGTCACTTTGGGTTGAGGCTACCGTGGCACCTGACGATATATGCTGATGATGTTTGTAATTTAAATTAACCAACTTCGCGACAAAATAAGTACTCTTTGAGACTACCGATAGATCCTATTGCCTTCCGTTTTGGATGGGGCAAATCGGTTTTGCTCTATGCAAATACTGTCACCATATTTAAACAAGCAACATTTATTTATCAATTACAAACTATTCAAATTTGGTTTTGTTAACGCTGCAAATAACATCTAAATCAAGTTATCCATCACTTATACAAACGTATATAGACTACTATTTCGCCCAGTACCCTGTACTCAACACTCAGTACTGGTACCATGAACATTTCCAAGTACCAATGGTTCCGGTACCAGTGCTGGTACCATTGATAAGCCTGGAGAGGAGTGCAAGAGTCGCACCGAAAGTTGGCAGCACCCGGAATCCCAAGCTGGTCACTCATCCAAGGACTAACCGAGCTCGACGTTGCTTAACTTCGGTGATCAAACGACGCGTCTAACGACTGTGTAGAGAAGTTATCGGCCTTCTATATTTACAACGTGACCGTTACACAACAAACAATAGCCATGAGATCTGTCCCTGGTGATATACCTTCTTGTCTGTACTCGAATAATCTTGGATCAGCTTTGATGGGAATCAGTCCCAGTCTGTGTGCCAGCACCTCATCCTGTATGATAGATGTGTTGTTGTTCATGTAGACCTTCTCGATTGCCATTGTCGGAACCTGTAATATATATTTAATTATAGCTGCATTAACCCTTCCATTACTGAAGCTTCCTGAATTTTTGTGAAAACCCCGGGCCAATGCATTCTCATATATATGAGGCTCTCTATCGGAAACATACATATACTGGTATAAGATAATACCTGGCAAAGGATCTCTAATGCAGCACCAGCGCTGCTCCTGTCATTAACCCTTTACCCAACAAAGCGGCCAAAACCGGCCAAATAAAGCTTCAACAGCCTAAAATATCTTCCGTCTGTCTCAATAGAACCATACAAATATGGATATCATTGGAACCGGCTCCTTGACCACATTGTGATAGTTACAGTTATGCCCTGTGCCAATGCATTCTCTTATATATGCGAGTCGACCATAGGTCGCCTCGCATATATAAGAGAATGCATTGGCCTAAAAAAAATCTTTTTTTAACACTTTTTACCATATTTTCTTACATTCTTTAACAATTTTATAATTTTTAATGTGTTAAGCCAATGCATTCTCTTATATATGCGAGGCGACCTATGGTCGACTCGCATATATAAGAGAATGCATTGGCACAGGGCCCTTCTGTTGGGTAAAGGGTTAAAGGGATGAAGAGAATGGTCCATTATTCATTTGGGATTTTGACAATATCCATTCATATATAAGGAATGTTCAATTCAACAAACACCTATATGTCATCTGATCTCTTCTAAAATATTTTGGGTAAACAGGAATCAGTGAATTGAAAGCCTTGAAATAATGTGTCTGTCATTTGCAGAATGAGTTCCCCAGAGGGTGAATTTAGTGGCTTGCGGGATAGCATCATCAAATTCACCCTCTGGGAACCTTATTCTTCTTAGGCCTCAACTGCTATGGGAGACCTGCGATCAGATTGAAGTTTCCCAGTTGAAGTTGGTGATGTTCAATCATTAGTTACCTCAATTATGCATTTGATCTTCTGCAAATTTGTGGATATAGAAACTGAAATAAGTGACTAAAAATGTTATAGTCACTTCCCAGAAGATGAGGCCTAACAGCAGTAAAGCATCATTAATTCACCCTTTGGGGACCTCATTCTGCAAATGACAGACACACTCTTTCAAGGCTAATGGTTTCATGATAATGGTGAGTCATAACTACCTACTAACTGCTATGATCGTATTTATATTTTACATCAGCAGACAGATTGCGATAAATAAATGTCCAAAAAGGGGCATAATTCAACAAAAAATAGTCAGACAGGCCTCATAATCGCATGGTACTAAATATCTGGGCCAAGCTTGAAAAAATGGACCAAAAATTGTAGGAATAAAAGCTCGGACATAGTTGTATCTATGGACAGTTAGACAATAGAAGACAAGCTGATATTGACAGTGATGATGTCAAACTCAAGCTCATCTTAATTTTAATACAAACCTCTGCGAGCAGGATTCTTCTGAAGGCATTTGCGACTGATGCATCAATACCGATCATATCAAACTCAAACTCATCATCATACATCCGAATTATTTTCACCTTGAAATTCTGGAATAAGAAATGTTCATAGTATGATGATTCTGAATAATACACCACATGACTGGTACATGTAAATACCCAGTAGTCAACAAGCCTTGAAATAGGGTGTCTGTCATTTGCAGAATGAGGTCCCCAGAGGGTGAATTTAGTGATGCTACCCCCAATAGCGGGCTAGCATCACCAAATTCACCCTCTGGGGACCTCATTCTGCTTACACCTCAGCAGAATGAGGTTCCCAGAGGGTGAATTTGGTGATGCTAGCCCACTATGCGGGGTAGCATCACTAAATTCACCCTCTGGGGACCTCATTCTGCAAATGACAGACACCCTATTTCAAAGCTTGGTAGTCAATCAAAGCACAACGGTGTTCAAGTACGGCCTGGTCATTCATATCTGACTGCAAAGGTTGTTCAATATTATAGAGACCATAAGATCAACATCAGGCCAGAATGGTGAAGCAGAAGAAAATAATTACAGTAATGCCCTAGATAATCGACTCCTTAACCACAGCAGAATTATCATCTCCCTGATAGCTTTCCGATGAATGGCCATAAGCCATATTTTCGACTAAATCCTGAAAAATTACCTATAATTCTGCTGTGGTTAAGGAGTCGATTATTTAGGGCATTACTGTATATGTCTCCTAGCAAAATTGAGCTGCAAATCTCAATAATCAATGCTTTCCTTCATAAAATAAATTATTTTGAAATTAATGTTTTTGAAAATGAAATTATACTTGAACCCAGCACCAGATATGAGAGATGGAAATACCAAATACACATATGTCCCATAGAGTAAAATGGCGAAAATATGCAATATATTTACATTTACGGTACAAGGAAGAAAATTAATAAAAGATATCTTCAGTAGTATTATTTGGGTGCTGACCAGCATTGGGGTTTGCTGTGTCAGACAATAGATAGAAAAGGATTTCATTTATACACATATGATAACACTTATGGTTATACATGTTCTGCTCGTTTGAATATTTGCCCTATATACGAGCTCAAAGCGATATGGCCATTTTATTGTCGGGTGCCGACCAGCATTGGGTTCTGCTGTGTCAGACAGTAGATAGAAAAGGATTTCATTTATACACACAAGCAGTTGAAGAAGCTGAAAGTTGAGACAGAGGCTATAAAGGTGTCGAAGGCGATGTCTAGGCAAATCTTGACTTTGGCCAACAAAAAGGCCAAAAAAGCTCACTCGCATGCGATGACATCAAAATGCAAATATGTCACTAAGCCAGCTACAAAGAGGAAGGACATTGCTTCTTTCAGTAAGCCACCTGCTAAGAGAAAGGCCACTGCTGGTATTAAATCCACCAAACAGAAGGAATCTGAATAGATATGCATTATGAGGACTGTAAATATTAATTATGGATCTACTCAGGGGGGGGTCGCACACAAAAATTCCATATATAGGGCGGGGGTGTGTGGGTCATTTGGACCCGGAAAAAATGCGTAAATGACCAAAAATGCAAATTTTTTCCTCCACTTAAAATCACTGTTTTTGTGCTCATGTAATCTGTTAATATCAACCATATGACACACTAGGCTATTTAAAACATACTAACCAGAACTAACTACCATTTAGGGGTGTATGTATGCTGATGTATGTCAAAATTAATGTACCAGATTTCGACGGATGAAAGATATATTATATATATATAAACAAATCATATAACAAACATTAAAACACAAGAACAAACATTTATAATATGCATATCCAAGATAGCCTTTCAATTGGATGTCAAAGTGTATGTTATAGCTATACATACCGGTATACACACATGTGTATCCCTTTAAGGGTTTGAACAAAATATAAAGCTGAGTTTATATTGATGAATTCTGTGATGAATTTTGCAATT
Source organism: Siphonodentalium dalli (assembly GCA_032622095.1). Taxonomy (NCBI): domain Eukaryota; kingdom Metazoa; phylum Mollusca; class Scaphopoda; order Gadilida; family Siphonodentaliidae; genus Siphonodentalium; species Siphonodentalium dalli. Next base: position 236,819,237 of record CP136064.1, read on the forward strand.
ACTTTTGACAAATTTGTTTACTGATATAACATAATTATATGCTCAGACACGATCAGTCGACAATGCTTATATACATATAAGCATAATTATGAAATGATTACCATCTTCTGTTCTTAATCCACATAATGGATATTATTTGTTATCAAGATAAACTTGATGATACAAACAAAAATAACAATTCCACTATATTCCACTGGTTTAAAACTATAAAACAAAATAACTCATACAAAAAGTTCATACTATTTGGATAACAATATGAAAGCTTAGCCTTTTGTGATATTAATTCAACCACAATTATTCACAAGTCTAAGCAGTTACGTACTGTACAGATACATGTAGTAAGGTAGTATATCTTGGAGTTCCAGTTATTTGACTGCCAATACATATGGTATTGTAATTATTAGTTGCTTGTTCATTATTGGTTGCTTTGATATTCAATTTAGGATATAGCAGGACAGAGCAATGTAACTATAAAAGTAGCTTTTGGTATTAAAGTCTCAACTTATTCCATATGCAATATAAAGCTAGAATATAAACATGACTAATATGAACTTTGTTCTTGAAACTAATTATAAATCATACTAACCTGGATCAAACTGCACAGGTAATCTATGCAACTCTCTTCGTGCGAACTTTCTCAGAGTTCTTAACTGGACAGTGTGATCCAGGATGCTTGTTCTTATAATGGGTTTCCATGTGATATCTCTGCTGGCTTTAAACTAAACTTTATACTCTGATAATAAGTTAATAATACTACCAATTCTTCACTAATATTGGTATATGTCAATCTGCACACCAACATGACATACATGTACATACACGTATTTAGACTGTGAGCTGCTGTGAGTGTGACTTTCCTTGGGTCCCATCATACCCATGTGCAGATATATATCACAGAAATAGGGGAGATGAAATTTGTTCTACCCCTATTACTACAGTATTTCTAGTGGGCCTTGGCTATAAAACATCTTATATTATTGTTATATAAAAGAATATGAAGTTATTGAGGATATCAGGATATGTATTACCTCATAATTATTATGTTTTATGGCATTATGCCCAATGTTTTTAAGTGCATGCATTCAGCATTTCCACATTTTATACTAATAGAATTATCTCCCTTTAGAGCAGTTTAGAGGTTTATTAAAATGCTGGGAATAGTATTAAATAATAAGAAACAGAACAATTCTTTGCTAGGCTATGATTTGGTTTATATTTTATGTTTTTTGTAAGATTTTGGGGGGGGTGGGTCCCAAAAATTGGGCGGAAAAAAAGGAAAAAAATTGCAGGTAGAGGGGTGGTGGGTCCCCGAGAGGGGCAAAAACATTTTTTTCGCCCTATATATGTCAATTTTTTCCGCGACCCCCCCCTGATCTACTGGAACATTTCACTAACTACTGTACATCTTTGGAAATTTGACTGAATTGTTTTACGGGAACTGTATATATGTTTGCTGTTTGTTTGGCTTTCAAAGGTTCACCAAATCTGTAATGAACTCTACATTGTTATCAGGTGAGGCAGTTTTTGTATATCAAATGCATGTCTAAATCCTTTTTTTTCAGAAAATGTTCTACTTTATCTTAACAATATTAAGTTCACCATTACTTCTTAGGTACCTTAAAATTCAATCTCGTGGCTTCTAATTTAAAAAAATTTCCCCTTTGGTTGGAGGAGGACACCCCCTCCCGCACCCTCCCCTCCGATGCTCCTCAATATTTTTTCAGAGATTTTTTAAAAATCCTGGGCCCATGCCTGAGTATACTTACATCCTCAAACTTGTTTTGACTCCATGCATCATCATATCCTTCATATGTTCCAGGGAAATCTGTACTGTGAACCTATCGGTAAAAGAAATACCTATCATACATGACATCTATCACAATGTTCTGATGTTGGTATGACATACATGTATATTACTAATACATGTCATACATACATGGTAACCAGTGATAAGTATATATACATGTAGTTTGTCATGGAACCAACACACGGCGGTCCTGGAGATTTCATTGAAAGCTTGTTTATGGTGTTTGTTCTTGGTGTAACGCCTCTGAAACTTGGCTCGTTCAGGCCTGAATATCCTGCGCAACCATTTTCATCGCTCGTGCAACTATAAACTGTAGGTAGGCCTTTTTTCTCGCACCACAAAGATTTTATGAACTTAAGTATATTCAAGTCTAATAAAAACAGGTTTTGAAGAATTGAAGACAAAGCCGCATCATTGGTCCTGTGTTGATTGCTCAAACTCTGTTTGTCACACGTGCCCAATTCCCAAATAATGCTGACGTAATTCACGTTTGATGTTGCCGCATGAGTTAAGAGATACAGATACATGCCAAAATAAATGCCGCGATCAACAAGACACAAAATAACTGCAAGTACAAAGCGGTTGACAGACTCAAATTCATTATATTTCATTGAAAGTTACAGATAAGAGTTCAACTTTATTGACCCGTTAGCGGGGAGAATGAAGTTACAGTACCTAATTGCAGTTCAAAAATGAGTATGTTTGGAATGGAACAGTTTAACCAAGTATGTGGTGGTATCGCCTACATTAACACATTTTGTTGAGAACCTTGACATGCACTGGGCATACAAATGGTTCCAGCATGATCTCAGGAACTAATGTCTACTAAGCGGCAGTGTATTCCAGTTCGATTCGCCACGCTGGTAAACTTTAAATTGTAAATGTTTATGTATATGGAACCAAAAATCCAAATTGGAATTATTTCAAATTGGATTTATTTCAATTAAATATATATATATATATATAAAGTACAGACTTCTTGTATTTCCGCAAGGAACAAAATGTTTTGTCTTGCATTTTTCACTTTTAACTCATATCAATTCAAATAAAATGCACAATTAGCCAAGACAATTGGCAACTAGAGATATGACTGTCCCAATGGGACTAAGGATACACCCCCCCCCCCCCCATGTTGTTAAAACACTAAGATGTTTCACATGTTAGTAAACATTCAGTTCAAATAATAAAATAACAGATTCCCATTGCAGGTGCCCAACCCTAACCCTAAACCTATTGACTGAAAAATGTAGCAATAAAAGCTTGGAGTCGTAAAAGGGGAATAACTCCACAAAAAAATCGGACAGACGTCATAATTGCAGATGCACAGATTCCCATGGTACTAAATATCTGTGCCAAGTTTAAACAAGACAGTCAAAGACTGTGGGGTCGCTCACCAGACTACAAAGACTGATAAGACTGGGACTCTGGAGACCACAACAGTCAGAACTTTTCATAATCATTTTAAAAGAAGTAGATCTAAACAGGATATGTGGCTAGAGAGGCTTCATGTATGTAGATCGGTGAATATCTACCTTGAATTTACCAACTGTACACCCCACCCCCTCCTCCAGCTCAACAAGTCCCCTCCCGACCGGGCTCCAGACTCCCAAGTCTTAGGTTGGAATTTCACAACCGACATCTCAAACTTTCTCAATTGTTGGAAATTTCCAATCTCACAAGCGCCTTTTTATAAAACCATTTAGACATATTTGAAGCCCAATTATCCATGGACCCAAAACACCATACATGTATGTCAGATTAATCAGTCAGGTAGTTCCAAGGTAGATGTTTTAATGAATATTGTATTTTAATGATTTTATTAGACACAAAAGTGTTAAGTCCCCATAGCCCCGTCATTTCTTAACAGGTTGACCTCATGTTAACAAATCTGAATCTCAGACACTAAAGGATCCTCCATACTATATGTAAGCTAAATAGTCCAACCAATCTTGAGAAGACATTTTAAGTATTACTATAGAGACATACAGTTATGTCCCTGGTCCCACCCTATTTAACCTGGTGACCCCATCTGAATAAATTTGAATCCCATACACCAAAGAACCCTTCATAATAAATATCAGTAAAATAGACCTGATGGTCCTTGTGAAGGAAGCATATTAAGAGGAAAACTGTCCTTCGCTTGGCCCCTATTTGACCAGGTGACCTCATTTGAAAATTACCAACCTGACAACCCCATAAAGTTAAAATTTGTGGCCAATTCTGTCCAACAGTTTAACCTGAAGTAGGAACATATATGGACTGGTGATTTAAAAACATACATGTTGGAGAATTAAACCAAACTATGAAAACAGTTCCAACCGATTTTTAGTGTGAACATCTAATCTACAACTAATGTTGTATCAGGCATGAAATTTTCAACTGTTTTTATTTTTATCAAGGTAGGGGGTCAAAACTCCACCCCTCTACACTCCCTCCCCATTGCCAAATGTAAATCTCCAACTATGAGATCAATTCATCTAGTAATATCAATATACCCCCCAATATCCTATATACCCCCCCCCCCCAAAAATTTCTTTGAAAAATAAGGTCATGTGGTGGTTAAGAAAATAATATTGGAAAATCTACAACTAATGTTGTATCATCAGGCATGAAATTTTTTGGTGTGAACATCTAATCTACAACTAATGTTGTATCAGGCATGAAATTTTCAACTGTTTAAATTTTGATTAAAGTAGGGGGCCAAAACTCCACCCCCTCTACACTCACTACACATTGCCTCAAACGTTGCCCCCACCCAGGCTGCCTGGAAATCAATATTATTATACCAGTACCAAACAGCATAGAGGAGAGTTAAATCTCTTATCTCTGCCCATATTAGAACAAATGTGAATCCCCATCTATGAGATCCATTTATCTAGTAATATCAATATACCCCCCAATATTCAATATACCCCCCCCCCATTTTTCTTTGAAAAATCAGGGTATGATTTCACCTGGATAAGTGGTGGTTAAGAAAATAATTTTGGAACAGCAAGCCTGTATTAAGTGTGTCTGACCTTTGCAGAATGAGGTCCCCAAACGGCGAATTTAATGACACTATTCCGCAAGGTGGGCTAGCATCACTGAATTCACCTCACCCTCTGGGGGCCTCTTTTCCTAAAAATGACCCCATTTGAACAAATCTGAACCCCGGTCACCCAAGGCCCCTCCATACCAAATATAAGCTATATAGGTCCAATGGTTCTTGAGAAGAAATTGTTTTAAAAATTACTATGGCGGGAAACAGTTATGGTCCTGGCTTTGCACCTATTTGATCTGATGAACTTATTTGAACAAATCTGATTGTGAGTCACCTAGGGAACATGCACACCAAAATATATAAACACATTTGGTCTTTAATATGGAGAAGAAAACAATTGTTGAAAGACAGATGGATAGACATCCCAACAGATAGATGGATAGAAGGACTGCCTGACAGACAGAAGACAAATTCAATCCAATATACCCCCCAATTTTTCTTCACCTGGACACCTGGATAAGTGGTGGTTAAGAAAATAATATGAAACAGCCAAGTCTGAATTTAGTGTCTGACATTTGCAGAATGAGGTCCCCAAAATGTGAATTGAATGACACTATTCCGCAAGGCAGGCTAGCATCACTGAATTCACACTCAGTCTGATTAGGCCTCAACTGCCATGGGAAACCTAGAAACAGATTGAAGTTCTACTGTTGAAGTTGGTGATTCTAGCCTGCTGTACAGGGTAGCAACACTAAATTCACCCCCTGGGGACCTCATTCTGCAAATGTCAGACACACTAAATTCAGGCTTGAGAAAATAATTTTGTTTTAATTTGATAATAACAACAAGCACCATTGCTAGTGCAGTGTTTACACAAACCTGTCCAATAACATTCTAATCTCTAATCTGTCATTCTGATCTCAATTAATGACCTGACTGTGTGTCTCTCTGATGCTGAGTCCTCTTGTAGATATAATATTGGCAGATATAATAACTGCTTCTGGAGAGAGGTAAGTTGTGATATGATATGGATGAAGGGGCTGTTGGCAGGGTGGGGTCCTGGGTCATGTGAGGGTGGGGGGGGGGGGGGGGGGTGGGGGGGGGGGGGGGGGGTGGGTAATGGAAAGTTTCTGTGATTTCATTGAAGACTGAAGTTTCATAACTCAGAGGATGTTATAATTATGTGAGTTTTTCAAATTTTATAACATGTTATAAAACAAAATTTATTTAAAAAATGTTGTGTGTTAAATTGAGCAAGGAGTTAAATCTGAATATTTTTTTTTGGGGTTTTTTTTTTTTTTAGTTATGTCACTGGCTCCGCCAAACTTTCGACACAGTGACCTCATTTGAACAAATCTGAACCACAGGAGAAGATGTTTAAAGAATTGTTGACGGACGGATGGACGGACGACGGACGCGGAGTGATGACTATAGCTCCACCGGAGACTTCGTCTCAGGTGAGCTAAAAACAGTGACCTAAAAATATAGGAATAAAATCTCGGACAAATTATACATGTTGCGAACAAATTTCTAAGTCTAAAAAAGGGGGACAACTCCACCAAAAAAGTCTGACAGACGTCATAATTGCAAATTTCCGAACAAAGCCGAAGATCTTATGTTGTAGACAAAGTCACGTGATTGAAGTCACATGCTCAGCGGTCGGTGCGGTCACATGATTTAACACGTGATAATGACGTAGCGATAGGAGAATTCCCATTACTATCAAAAACAAAGCCACATCCATATTGGATAACTAACCAATTTGTCACTGCCATAAGCTGTTTGTCAACTTATCTATGGCTTTGGGCATATGTTATCGACCTCTTTGTGTTAATTACGCATAATAATATAGAATTAAAATAGCATGCGCTTACGTCGATATGAATATTGGCCGTGGTTCGTTTGAACATCCAATTGTATATAACACTTTTCAAAGGAGGGATAACATATATGTACACGAACTTTTGATATGTACATGCTTTATATACCCGTCAATATCATAGCAATTTCCGGTAATTAAAGTAATCACATATACAAACGCTCATTATTCGCACCATGTCAAGAATACTCTTAACAGGGAACGCTCTATATTAATGGTGAAGGAAAGTGGGGACTCGACTAAGAATAGTTCTCATCGTGAATATTTACTAATTACATCAATACATGTAAAGATATGTACACAAACTTTCGATATACATGCTTTACATACCCATCAAAGTCAGCAATTTCTGGTTTATTAAACGCTCTTTATTAGCACCATATTAGGTATTTTATTTGGTTTATGCATTAGCTTTTTAACGATATGTTCGATTGGATATGCTCATTCTTTACGGGAGTTGACATTTTTCTTGGAATGGCATTCTCGTCCGTGGTCGGTTTGTTTAATGTAGCTGTAGCTTCTCTTCTGAGTTGTAGTCGAGACCAAGTACGAAAAACCAAAAATGATTGTGAATATACGGGACACTCGGGGCATACCCGTACTATATAAGGAAAATTAAAACAACATCGTGAACAGGCACCCGAATTGTTATAAATACTCTTCTCCGGAAATGGAGGTATTGAAATAAATATATAGTTCTATATTTTTGTCAATACAATAACTTGCCAAACAGTAATTATGATAAATCACCAAGTGAAGATAACTCACCGGGCGATGACAATTCACTGTGTATACACAATGTTCTATACTGACATGCCTCGCAGTAATTCTAATACACTGCGCGCACACGTCGATTCCGCCTTTTACATCGCCACTCAGATGACGTCATAGAGGTAGACACAATTAACGCTGATTCCGTGTTTTTAATTAGTCTACTCATATGACGTCATATGAGGATTTGCGACGGAGATAGCCGGACAACCGGTGGAGGAACTATGTATTTATTTCCCGGCTTATTTATTATGCAATAGTTATGGGACTTGGATCATTGTGTTCATAATAGGGGTGGCTTTCATATACTAGTAGTGTTTGTTGTATTCATCAGGATAGCAATCCTTTAAGCTGATTCCAGTATGCCCCTTCCCACAACTTTGTTGGGAGTATAAATAAAGGTGACAAAAGTCAATGTCCTACTAAATGTAGTTCATGTTGACCTACTGAATGTAGTTCATGTTGACCTACTAAATGTAGTTCATGTTGACCTACTGAATGTAGTTCATGTTGACCTACTAAATGTAGTTCATGTTGACCTACTAAATGTAGTTCATGTTGACCTACTGAATGTAGTTCATTGACTGTGAGTCACTCTCAGATCCACAGGCTCCAGAACAAAAATGTTTCCAGACATTTCCCCAAGTGGGAAAAAGTTTTGTTTCGGTTCGCATTCCCATTTTTTGCAATGACATGCTTCCTACAGATTCGTTTTGCAATGAAAGCACAGACTCTGTCAACTAGACTAAAGTAGTTTGTAACATGAATTATTTTTGAATTTTTATAATGTTGTGTATCATCATATATAAACTCTTTAAATTTGGGTCATGTACTATGATGTAGTTTAAAGATACTCAATCCGATAAAACTCCTCTCAATTACAATTTCAATGGCTTCGGGGGTCAAAAATATTTGATTCGAGTCGAGGAAGTCACCCATCAAAGCTCAGATTTGTTAGATATCGATTTTAGAAATCTATTATTTTTCATTATCGGGAATACTATCTGGCCCAGAACTCAGTCAAAATTGCGTTAAAATTACCACTTGATTTTAGAGTTATCCATCCTTGTCTGTTTGAATAGATTTGGAGTACACATCCAGAGCAGATTACGGCAGTTATTAGTACTCATCTCGAGTTAATAACAAATTTCAAAAATCAATATCTAATAACTCTGAGCTTTGTTTGATGGGTTCCTCGACTGGAATCAAATATTTTTTACCCCCAAAGCCAAAGAAATAGTAATATAGGACCCTCTGATCGGATTGTTGTTGTTGGAATCTGTTGAGATGGGGACCCTCTTTACGGATTGAGTACCTTTAATTAATATAGTTCATGGAAACTAAACTTAAACTTGGAACATGGAAGGTGGAACTTTAATTGTTTTGTCTGCACAACTGGGTTATTCCAAACAGAGAACAAATACAGGAATTGCCCCAGCAAGAGCATTAGCTCAATACCCTCTGGCGAGAGTGATTTTTAGTCCTCACAGATTTTTCAAAAAGCCAGGACTGGTCGTTGTGAAAAACTTGATTGATTGATGCCATATTAATTTATTTTATCACGATGTATACACATACATCACTACCCTTATTGCCCGGAGTCAAGGAAACAAGCACTTAGTGATAGTATCAAACTTTGGGAGTAAAAAGTAAAAATTCGAACTCTTGAACATGATGTCATGCTGTATAGCGATAACACAGACGATTCAATCTTCTTTCTCTGCCACAAGCAATAAAACAAATTCTCGACCAACAAGACACAAAGGACTAGTCCGCAAAGATACAGCAATAGTGTCATGAATGTTTACGTCGGCGATACCCGTACAAAAACTCCACATGTGATCACAGTAGTTCTCAGGAGGAATCACAGTAGTTTCTCAGGAGAAATGTATTCAAATTAGACTGCTGGGTGAGAAATAAGGTAGTTCTCCTGAGAAATAAATTTCTACCCTAAATCTAACATGAGAAATATTTCTCAGGAGAAATTTCACACATGAGTTTATGGTAGAATAGGGTAGAAATCTGACTTAGAGTATTCTGGCTGCATTTTTATCAGAATATCTCACAAATAATTCTAAGTCAGATTTCTCATGTGAGAATATGGTAGAATAGGGTAGAAATCTGACTTATAGTATTCTGGCTGCATTTTTATCAGAATATCTCACAAATAATTCTAAGTCAGATTTCTCACATAAGAATATGGTAGAATACAGGTAGGGTAGAATAGGGTAGAAAATGACTTAGAGGATTCTGGTCAGAATAAATCTCAAGAATATAAAGTCTGAGTCAGATTTCATGGTATTGGCCATATGGTAGAAATGACATACAGCACTGGCATAATAATGGATTAATCCCTATATTAAACATATTAATGCAAAAATATAAACACTTTTAAACCTTCTAGTGCTAAATTGAAATGTTTGCATGACTAAATCTAAATCCAGAGATAATTTATCAAGTAGAAATTGTCAGTTTGTATCCCTGTATTCTATATTCTTCATTGTATTGGACAATACAAATTTATTTACCATATACATACACATGTAGATGTATACATGTATATGAACTGAATGAATGCTGTAGATATTATAATGTTTTGTCACATAATTAGCCCATAAATCCTGCCTCATATTTTTTACTAAGACCCACGTTTATTAATGGCATGCATGCATGTACATAGAGCTTAGCGCAATGATATCGATGTCAATGCCAAATCTTTGTTATTATGTTAATCAGAATATAGTTATGATATTCAATTTGTGTTGAGTTATGTACTGTACTGACTTTGAGATAAACATGGGCGGCAAGGGTGGTTTGTGTCAACATGAATAAGACAATTTAATATGGAACTATTTTTTCTTGAAGGTATCTTTACTTACTCTTTGGTTTTGATAAGGAAATCAATTATTTTTTTTAACCCCAGCCATTTCGAGATAATTTTCCTTGCTAAAAATGTGATTATGTGACAACATGGATCTCAAATTCGTCTCAATTCTATAAATAATTTGTTAACCTCATCCACTAAATTTGATTAGAGCCATCGAATCGCTAAAGCTTGGCTCGCATCAATTTTTTTTAACTCTGGTTTATAAATTTCTTATAGAATTGTGACTCATTAGAGATCCTCTATACATTATTATATACAAGTAACGCAAACAATTAGAAAAAAGTAAGATAAATTGTAATATATGCTTGGCCATTGATTTGAATCATCATTAATAAAGTTCTAAACTTAACTAACATAACTTGGTGCCTTCTGTCATAATTAGTCAGGCACCAGGTATTTTCTATGAGAGTTTAATGACTGTTATTTCTCTTTTATACACATTTTATGATGTACCAACAGTGTCAGTGACCTGCCAGTGTGGCCATATGTGCCAAGCTATATATATATCAGGATTGTTGCTGGATCAGAGACAGTATAGGAGAGATAAAAACACTCAGCTCTAAAGTAAAACTGTATAAATTGCCTCCACAGATACATGATACCATATGATAGGATATTGTTTATTTTCAATTAAGAGGCCTTGCTAGTAGAGCAGACAAACTCGACAAACTCAAAAAGCTCACTAGAAGTAGGAATTTTCATTTTTTTTGGCCCACTTAATCAGCAATAGTTCAATATTGTTTTGACCTGCGATCTTCAATATAGTGTAGAAAACTGCGGAGATTTATTTCGCATGTGACAACATGTTGATTATGTCAACCTATTCAATAAGTGATGTGTTATGTAAGATTGTTTCACCCCTCACCCCAAAATTCAGCAAAAAGTCACTGTTTTGGGGAAATTCGGCAGAACGAAATAAAAAATCAGAGAATGTCTGAGATTTATTGTGAAAATAGACAAAAACAAATGTTAATTTTCAATTTTTTTGCCCTCTTAATCAGCTGTCTTAATGGGTGAAATTCAATATTGCTTTGACGAGGGATCTCAGAAATACCCTGGAAATTTGTGGAAATGTTTACGGCATATGTTCATAGGCCAATTATGTCAATCTTTGTCATAGGTATTGTATTGTGTAAGATTGTGTCACCCCTCACCAAAAAAATCAGCAAAAAAGTCAGGTTTTAGAACATTCGACAGGACGGAAGAACTGGGATTATTCTGTGCTGTGATATAGTATTGTACACAGTCTCATACCCCTAGATATATACCCAATTTGAAGATTTTGTTGATATAGATTTCTGAGATTCATGGTGAAAGTAGACCGAAAAATCGTACATTTTAAACGTTTTTGCCCCTCTGCTCTATATATATATGGGTGATAATTTAATTTTGAACAAGGATCTAGTGAAAGATTTCAACAGTTGTCAAGAAGACATATTATATACGACTGTTGGTGTGTATTATCATCCACTGTCGTAGTTGCTGTGTTTGGTTTAATTTACGTATCCCATACCTCATGCAATAATACAGTATATCGCAAGATGAGACAAATACACGGAATATGACTATATTATACATCCAAGCAGTATACATATATACCTTCTCAAGGTGAGACGATGAAAAGTTATTTGAGTTGAAGAATATGCAGCATTGCATATGTTACCTTCGTATGATAGCTTCACATGTATAGGATTATATATGTAAAGAGAGTTTATAAACGCGTATGTAGCTGCCATCAAAACAAATTGAAATATCTCGATGGTTAGTATGTGTAAAGTTATCAAACGTGCAGTGAAATATAAATACGGACAATGGAGTCGTATGTGTTTCGTACGGTCTAAACACATTTTCACAGAAGTGACGACTGCGAGCCCATTTGGGAGAAAATAGTGCCGTTCATTGCATTCAATCTTCTTGCCACATGCACAAAGTATTGTGATACATGTATAGTAATGTTTGGATTTAATTGAGTGGTTTACATGCCAATTATTGTCAGTTGTACACTAGATGAATGCATGCAAAGCTTGCGTGCCCATATACTTGGTTTCTCGAATCCGTAATCGTAACTACAGATATTGAAAATTGACAACTGATAGAAAGAACACATATTCTAGTGATGTACCCGTAGCACCCTATTCGTAATTCATATATGTGCAGTAGGTTATTATGCGTAAGCTGTCAAGTGCCAACACAGCAAATGATAACTTACGGTAGGCATGCATGGCCATGGTAATGCATTGCGCTAAATACCACCCGAACCGAAATGTTCCTAGAAAACCCGGTGAAAAACGGAAACAATTTGTAACACCAGATAGCTATGATGGCACAGGTTCATGGTTAGATTACCAAGCACACTTTGAAATTTGTGCCAAAAGAAATGGATGACAAGGGACTTTATCTAGGCACATCCTTGAGAGGATTGGCTCAAGGAATACTCAGCGACCTACTCCCAGGACGAGAACAAGACTACAATGTTCTTGTTGCTGCGATAGAAGGCCGATTTGCTGCCTTATGGTACAATTGCGTGAACTACGATAAAGGGCAGGAGAGAGCCTCCCTGAATTGGGACAGAGCATCCGACGTCTGGCCAATATGGCATATCATACTGCATCACATGAATTGAGAGACACCTTGGCAAAGGACCAATTCATTGGTGGGTTGTATGATCCAAATATACGGCTCAGGGTAAAGCAAGCACGATCGGGCTCTCTTGATGAGAGCATAAGACATGCAGTTGAATTAGAGGCAATTTCCAAGTCTGAAAACATAGGGCTAAAGACTATGCTAGGGCAGTAAATGAAGCAGACCAAATACAAAGCAAAAATATAGAGTTTGAAGAACTCAAAAAGATTATACTACAGATTGTCTTCTATTGTTTTGTTAGTCAAATTGAGTCAATAAAAGAGGGTTGTGAATCTGTGTTCACAAACAGTAGACCACCAAGGCGAAGGCGTCACCCGGGTATCAGGATTCGAACAGGTCAGGAACTCCGAACAGACCAAGAACATGCTCTCGGGTCTAGATTCTCGTTCACAGTTATCGGGGAGTGAGAATCCAAGCCTGCGAACATGATGTTATTGGGTCCCCAGCCCAGTTCTGAGTATTCAAATCGCTAAGAACCTGTTCGTGGTATTTTGTCTTGGTGACCTGCTGTTTGTGAACAGTAATGTCATGACCAGGGATGATATTAGACTGGGAAGCAACGTTAAATGGCTGTCCCGTGTGCGCACATTAAAGATCCCTCCAGTGGCAAGTATGTCACGGATTCGGATTTGGCAAAAATAAAATAAAATTCTGGACAAATTGGGTGGTGGATCTACACGATCCAAGTGTACCTATGGTCAGAATTGGCCCCTGCACTGAAAACTCGGCAATCTCATACGACTTCCCCGTCAAGAACATTTTGGGCTGAAGTTTGTTGAACAATCAAGAACGCGCGCAGATTCGAATACACATTGGCAAGAATTTGTTGTCGTTCACTGTTATCGATTTTTGAATCATCTAGGATTGATAAGCTTTGATAATCTGCCATTTTTGAACGCCCAAAAAAATGATGATCGAAAATATCTATTACCAGTCGGTAGCGTACTGACTACTGCCTAGTAGTAGTACGTACTGCCTCTGGTCTCTCGTGATAGCGGACCGGGGATCACAACCTGGTCAGGGTATTCTCACAAAAAAAAAACAGAATATGGTCAGATAACAAGTTTGTCAGACTGAAAAATCTCATTTGAGATCACTGAATAAAGATCCGAATGCAAAAATGCAGATACAGAAAATTGAGTAAGACAGTGACAGTCACTCACACAGACTGACACTAAGTTGACTAACACTAGTAACAGAGTACGTCGAAAAATGGTGATAAGAAAAGTCAATTGCGGAATTATACAATGGAACATACGTTATCAACACCATGCTCATTTATATTCACTCTAGTTCTAATTTCGTCGATGATGTCCATGCTCTATGACACAAAATTGTTACAAGGCGTCATAAAATCGAAGATTTTTATTTGTAACGAAATCCACGTGAAATCAAAACCGGAAGTCAGATATTTTCGGATCGCCAATCGAGTTCACCCTTCGTAACCACGAACGCTAACTAATAAAACAAAGTTAACAGCATCTAAATTGGGGAAATGAACACGAAAATGAGAGGATTCCTTTTGTTTTTCTGTTGCATGAAATGTGTTTCTTGTAGGTTTTACCTCCAATATATGTATAATATATAATTTAGATGTACAGTAGAGTAGTCAGTAGTCAATTTCAATAAATTTTCATTGATTGATTATTTTTTTTTAGAAATACATGTACTATTATTATATAGTATTAACAAAGTAGGAATATTATAGATACAAAAAGGAGTTTTAACATAAATATCCGTTTATATTTAGCTGCGTATAAATAGAGAAAGGGTATCTGGAGAAGTCGGCCCCACGTGAAGTCGGTCCCATACGAAGATGACCCCACGCGAAGACGGCCCCATTTAATTAGAAGCGATTAAATCGGCTTAATTTGATTGAGTTAGTGTTTATGTTGGCTAATTCATCGTGAAGTCAGCAACTTAATTTGATTGAAATAGTGTAGTGTTTATGCAGGCTAATTGTGAAGTCTGCAATGCATGCATATGGTTTCTTAGTTATATTAACAACACAAAGAAACACACCTAAATCATGATGAAACATTGCCTTTCATACTCGATCCATGCCGTCAAATACAAACTGTCTCTCCAACAGGCTGTGATGACAATCCAAGACCATCCTTGGAAACTTTGTATAGAATGTTACAGACAATCTCAACACCTGCCAATCCCTCCTTCAACCTGTCATGTACGTTCCTTTGAGCAACAAGCCAGTCATTGAACAACCACCAACAGAGCACCTCATCAGACCTCTACCTGAGACATTGATTTGATTTTTTTCCCAACTGATGGTCATTTGAGACCAAACATTTGACCGTAATTTGGATAATATTTGACTTAAAAGTTTATTGGTCCAAAAACAATTAATTTCATTTGTTATGTTATTTTGTGATTATTAATTTATTATCAGGTTCATATATCATATCATAAAATAAATAAAGAATAATTATAAACAATGGTGCTGTTATAAATGGGGTCGACTTCTCTGGGGCCGTCTTCGCATGGGGCTGTCTTCATATGGGGCTGACTTCATGCTGGGCCGACTTCTACTGTATTCAGAGAAAGTTTGAAATAAAATATGGGACTGTAAAAAAGATCAAAGGATTTATGGTGAGGTTGAAATTTGGAATAATCATTCATAGGTTACATGCATGGCTAGCTATCGGGGGGGGGGGGGGGGGGGGGGGGGGGGGGGGGTACAGGACGTTTCGTACCATGGTCGTTTCGTACCATCTGGTCGTTTCGTACCATCTGGTCGTTTCGTATCATATTTTTTGGTCGTTTCGTACCGCATTCTTTGGTCGTTTCGTACCATGTAGAAAATCAATTGGTCGTTTCGAACCGTGTGTTGGAAATGTGAAAAACATGGTATTTTATATATATATATATTATGTATGTATAATTATTCATGTTTGGAATGCGGCGAAAGATCTTATGAGATTTGCTTACATCGAATGTGAATAACAATCATGCTGACAATATTATTCATCTGATTGACTGCGGGAAAGATCTTATGCTCAAGATGTTTTTACAACAAGTGTTAATACTAATCACGCTGTATTATAAACAAGCGGTGAGCTCTTACTGATTACCACTAATTACCACCTGGCTTCTTGATCACACATCAAATCGACAGTTTGTTGGTGGAATGCCTTCTTAGCAGGGCTGCCGGAGAGGGGGGGCATGGGGGGGGGGGGGGGGGCAATTGCCCCCCCTGCCCTCATGGCAGGGGGGGGGCAAGCATGCCCTTCCAATATCAAGATGCCCCTTGAAACTAGCATGTATGTAAGCGAGTATAACTCTCAATTTTAGAGCAATGTGTTGGGGAACATTAAAAGATGTCAGTAGATATCAGCTGTTCCTTACAAATCTGCCACTACAAACTAAGCAGTCCCACTGGGAGGTAATTAAACATGCCTGTTGTTCCTGACTGTCAGCCTAATCTCACAACACAAACTGGAGACAGCCTTATCATCTGCACTTCCCGTCTTACCAGATGGGTTTCACTAAGAAGCAAGCAGGTTACATTTAATCAATAGTGCCATGGAGAATAAGGCAAATAAAAATGCAATAAATCATGAAATGCCTTCTTTGAACAGTCACGTAGCTGGCACCCGATTTCACGTTTCCGTGTTGCCACATGGCGCTGATTATGTTACATACGCGTGGAGTTACAACAAAACTGACCTCTCATTTACAATTTGACTCATAACTCTTTACAATTCCGAAAGTGTTAGTTGCTAATTAACTTGCGAAAAAATCTCAGAAAATGCCGAAATCTGTTGTGTAAAATAATGTTGTTAATGTTAATATGTTATTGTTATTTTAAAATAAAGAATAAAGTATGAAATTAATACTGTTTTCCCCCATTCCCAACATGGTACAACACACGGTACGAAACGACCAATTGATTTTGTACATGGTACGAAACGACCAATTGATTTTCTACATGGTACGAAACGACCAAACAATGCGGTACGAAACAACCAAAAAATATGGTACGAAACGACCAGATGGTACGAAACGTCCAGGTACGAAACGACCATGGTACGAAACGCCTAGAAGCCCTATCGGGGATGGCACAAAAAGCACTAGAAAGCTTAATTCCATTATGGTCCATAGAATGCTGCCAGCATGATGGAATGCGACCGCCCTTGTCGCTATACTGCGCAATAACAGTATCTTAATTTACATTATTAGAAGTATCTCTTGGGTGTGTTCAAAATTGACCATGTAGAATATGAATGTAGTTCAGCTCTTTTATATGTACGTTATTAATATTTTGTTTCCAGGTTCATTGAGAGGAAAATTTCATAGATATGAGATAATCGAGGCTGTAGAAATCCATGCTGTGAGTCGACGAAGCATAGAGACAAGCTTGCCTAAGGAACACCAGAGTATTGAACTTTCTGGCTATGGACGGTAAATAAATCAGTACTGAAAATAGTGTATCTCTTCCTAACAAGTTTTATATAGTTTGTGCGGTCTAAAATAATACATATCAACCGAAGACACCTGCCCGGAAATTCTTCTGTCAGTTAACCCTTTACCCAACAAACCGGCCACAACCGGCCAAATAAAGCTTCAACAGCCTAAAATATCTTCGGTCTGTCTCAATAGAACCATACACATATGGATATCATTGGAACCGGCTCATTGACCACATTGTGATAGTTACAGTTATGCCCTGTGCCAATGCATTCTCTTATATATGCGAGTCGACCATAGGTCGCCTCGCATATATAAGAGAATGCATTGGCCTAAAAAAAATCTTTTTTTAACACTTTTTACCATTTTTTCTTACATTCTTTAACAATTTTATAATTTTTAATGTGTTAAGCCAATGCATTCTCTTATATATGCGAGGCGACCTATGGTCGACTCGCATATATAAGAGAATGCATTGGCACAGGGCCCTTCTGTTGGGTAAAGGGTTAATATTGATTTTATTAAAAAAAATTCTGGTACATTTACATACAACTTATCAGGACAGTTTTACATGTCTACAACTTTAATATCAGAACATTTTATATGACAGATAATCATTTATAGTGCACAACAAACATTCACTCTGCTTTTAATTTATTTTCCACTGAAAGATGATTACCGGTAGGAATATTCCATGGTATAACATGTTGTAATAAATGTAGTGAAGTTGGACATCAAAATAAATTGTGAATTTTTATAATTTCCTCTAAGTACTGTTGATGGTGGCAGTACGAAAAATTGCCAGTTCACTTATTTTACACGCGAATTTAACTTGATGTATCATTGCACAGTTTACGGTACCTACATGTATCAATGCTTATATATCGTGCCAAATGGCAACAACCGTTCAATATAATTCCTTGACTTTTTCTATATGTATTGTATTTACATTTATATTACCTAAATTTGATATTCAGAACTTGGCTTTAATTATCGACTGACTTACCAAATACTATTACATGATATTAGTAATTTGTTGATCAACTGAGATTTCCCCCAGTGGCCATAGGGTACCATTCCCCCAACCCCTAGCAGAAACCTGCTTTAAGTTTCCAGCGTAATTGATTGCTCGGGTTAGTTTTTGACGCCATATCTTTGATCTTGTGTGGAGATTTGCGCTGAAACTTTACACATGAACAGAGAACAGCTTACTTAGTGCACATACCTTTCCGTTGTGCGAGAGTTTCCTTTAAGTGAAATGTTCATTTCAGGTGTAGGTGAGATCACTTAGTTATTTAATTTTTCTCATGAGAAATAACATTTTTGTTAAAATGAATTGAATTTTTCTTAACAGAAATTCTGGTAAGAGAAACTGGTTTTCTCATAAGAAAGTTTCAATTTATTTCAATAGAATATTGATAACACAATTCGTGTTACAATAAATTACTTACTGTTAACCCTTTCTATACTAAATTGTCATTGGAAATGTTCAAACAATAAGTTCAACAAATGACCATAGTTTGTTGAACTTATTATCTAAACATTTCCCCCAATAAATAGGGCTCCTTCTGCACTTTTATTTATGTGTTGTCTGCTTTTATCACCTTGACATCCCTCCAAATCAATAATAGACCATTCCATTGTACATTATTTAACTGGTTGGGAGAATCCATTTTAGTATAAAAAGGATTAAGAAAACACGACTCAACTTACCCAGAATTGTTTTATTGTTGTTAAATTGGAGTTTGAATTATGAATGTGGTAAATTCTGAATCAATTAATTTGCAAAGAACAATTTTTTATGAAATTTATTTATTGGGCATAAAAATTAACATGCTTCACTTTCTTATTTTTTTTCAGAACTTTCCAGATGGATCTTGTTTCAGACAGAGAAATCTTCTCACCAGAGTTCACTCTTGATATTGTCGACAAAGATGGCACCACTTCAAGATCTGAATTGAACCAGAACATATTCTTCAAGGGGAAACTGCGAGGTGAAGACAGTCCTTCAACTTTGGTCTGTTCATCTGTCTGTCTATCCATTCATTCAGTTTCGGGATGATAGCTTTAGTTCTTTCTACAAAATTTGATGAATAAATGTTTACGACCACATAATACAGGACACGTTCGGTTTCAGGTTACATTTTTATCATAGTTTGACTTTTTCGGCTTCAAATTTTAGTTTTATTGGTTTCTCGATGATAATTTGCACCATTTATGGTTGCTTCATCTGACAACACCAAACTTGGTATATGCATTTTGTGAAATTTCAGTTTTATTGGTTTTCAGAGTGGTGAGGATTAATGAGCGCTATGCTGGTATGTTGTAAACAATTTGGTGGCCTTTTCTAGCCAAAGTTCATTGGTGGGGTCTCCCCGGTGTTCAGTGATTTGCTTATAGCATAGTTTTTACATACTGATTGTTTACATACATGGTGTTTGTTTACATAGCACAGAGTACTAACATGGCAATAGCATACAATTTACGTTATAACTATGATTGTTATAAGAACAATGTTTGTCTATAATACAATATTCTTTCTGTTTATGGTTGTTTTAATGGATGTGATTATTTTAATAGCAATACCAACCACCAGTGCTTACCAAATCTTTAATCTAACTGTTAAGGAATCTTTCTCAAACCAAATTGAAAACAAGCCAACTGGCCATGACTGGTGGTGCTCTGGTTATTTATGCTTCTATATTGATTTTGAATATGTTCCAGATGACCCTGATTCTGATGTGAACGCTTACTGGGAAGAAAACATGCTTCACGCAGAGATCAAAACGCAGAATGAAACTTTCAGTATTGAGGTCATTATTTATATTACATGCCTGTTTCTGATAGGTACATCGTTCATCCATCTTTTTATAAGCCCGTTTTCAAAACGGAACATATTATGTTTTTGGCCTGTCCATTCATCCGTCAAGACATCTGTCCGTCCGATTGATTTTTTCATTTCTGTATAACGACTTTCGTAAGTCTGAACTGATGGCATGAAATTTGGTATGTAGGTTTACTAGCACAAAATACATGTCAAGTTCAAATTCGGATTCCGCAAATTACAGCCCTTTTTGTTTGAAGTTGCCCTCAATTTTCGTTTCCAGATGATAACTTTAGTAAATCTGAACTGAATCGAATGAACTTTGGTATGTAGGTTTACTGGCTCAAAATACAGGTCAAGTTCGAATTGGGCTGCACTCGCCAATTTTCACCAGAGTTATGGCCCTTTGTTGAAACTACACCAACTGACGCTCTTCTTTAAGCCGAGAGCTTTCCGATGAATGGCAACAAACCATATTTTTGACTCAATCCTGAAAAGTTACCAATAATTCTGTTAAGGAGTCGATTATTTAGAGCATTACTGTACATATCTTTCAGTTGGCTTGAAAATTTACTTCTTAACTCTTCCACGACTGGAGCTTCCTGAAATTTTGCGAAAACCCTGTGCCAATGTATTCTCTTATATATGCAAGTCTCTCATAGGAAGCCTCATATATATAAGAGAATACATTGGCATAATAATATTTACCTTCACCTTGTAAGCCAGTGCTTTCACTTATATATGCGAGGCGCCCTATGGGTGACAAAATGCACTGGCACATGATCTTTATGCTGCACCAGCACAGCTGGTGTCATGAAAGGGTTATCAATAGCTCATTTGCAAGCCAATGGGTACGTTAATTACAAATTTCTTGTTTTCCAAGTATGGTTTCCATGGCAAGCTACAGGTCATTCACATATTTTGTCAATTGCGTCAACTGATCAACAACAGAATTTCCTTAAAATCTAAGAGAGAATTGAGCTTCAAGATAATTCATATTTGAGCTTACGCTATTTTGCAGCCTGCTAGTGAGCATATTGATGAAGGTGAAGGTCAGACTATCAAGAGCGATTCCATGATAATATATCGAGCATCTGACATCATAGAAGAATACAGGTGAGATTATAGCTTCCGCAACCAATTCCATAGTATGACAGTAGTTTGTCACGTGTGACTGAAGGTTGTCATAAATCTACAAGGATATTCGCTGTTAGAAAGAGTAAGATTTTATGTGAAAACATGTTACTTAAAGAAAAAAAAATCCTCTGCCAATGCATTCCTTTATATATGGGAGCCTCACATATATAAGAGAATACATTGACCTAACAATATTTACCTTGACCTTGTAAGTTAGTGCATTCTCTTATATATGAGAGGCTCCCTGTGGGAGACTCACATATATAAGAGGATGCACTGGCACAGGATCTTTAATGCTGCACCAGTTCTGCTCTCGTAATGAGAGGGTTATTGGAAGACATTTCATAAAAAAAGGCATCAGTTGGAAAACTTCTTAGAATGACTATAACCAAGATTTTGGCAGTGTATTACTTTGAGATGACATTTGTAACCAATCTGTGTTGACAAATTCTATATCATTCCATGTCATCCCTTTATAATGCTATGAATTGATCTTTTTCAGTGCTCCATTCTGTGGTGCAGAACATGTTGACGAAAATATTGGTGACATTGAATTTCATTCACTTACTGGTGGTATGTACATGTAGCTTAAAACCATTTCCTTCACAGACTTCATTCTGCTTAGGGCTCATCTTCTGGGAAGTATCTATAGTATCAAATTAATATTGTTTTTAGTTACCTTTTCCCTTCTAGGAAGTTTCTATATCCCCTAAATTGCAGTAACTAATAATTCATAATCGAGGGGCACATATGGGTGAATATCATCAACTTCAACTGAAGAACTTCAGGTCTCCCATAGCAGTTGAGGCCTAAGCAGAATAAGATTCCCAGAGGGTGAACTTGGTGATGCTAGCCTACTATGTGTGACAGCATCACTAAATGCACCCTCTGGGGACCTCATTCTGCAAATGACAGACATACTATTTGCAGCCCTGCTTGCCTCCCAGTTTTCCTGCTGCCACTTGTCACTCACTATACTGTAAAATGTTGATGGTGATCCAATTTTCATGGTTGTGCAAAACCACAAAAGGCCGGATTTAGGGGCTAATTATGTAATAATAGAGTATTTAGTATAGAAATGGTTAATTAAATCAACATTCTCATTGTATGTTTGGAGGTCAGAGGCATAAGATTCATTAATCCGGATAAGTTATGTATTTGTATGTGTTGACAGATGCCAGTAATACTGACAAAGATGGCCGTCGAATAAAAAGAGATACGGGACGTAAAGATAACTGCCCTATGTTACTAGTGGCAGACTACAAGTACTTTCAAAGCATCGGAGGAGGTCATGTTTATAAAACAGCTACTTATATGGTATGTTTATGAAAAGGACTGATGTACAGAAGGTTATGTGATCAAGTGAAATGTCTGTATCCATTAAAATCAAGTTAGTGTATATTTTGATAACCGGATGCTGACTGATGGGTATTCACGTACACTGACCTACTTCAGCATACTAGTCAGCCATGACATAACTGAAACTCAGGAAGTAGTGCATTGGAACGATTGTGTCTTTACCTTTGAAACAGTGTATGATGTTCCACGATTGTGAATGATAATAACCTTTCAATGGAGTTGGTTTTATGGTTTTCGGGAAATTCCCATTATATTTTTCCACCAGAAAATGGCCATAATGCCAACAGCATATTTTTACACCAGAAAATGACCATAATATCAATCAACAGCCCAGCACACAACATAATGATGTCATTCATCAGTGAAAACGTTAAGGCCAAAAAAAAAAAGTGTTTTGATTCTCAGGCAATTTTGTTTGAGAGTCGATGAGGGAGCAATATTATTCTTTTATTCTCTCCATCCATGTAGGATATCTTCAATTGTGTCAATAATGAACGAACGAACAAAAAACAAACAATCAAAATCCATGAAATTAATGGTCTTTTAAAATAGTGTTGCGGCAGAGATGAACCGAATAGCACAGCTTGTCACATAGGCGTTGTAGTGTTCCTAGTTCATAAGGGTTAATATTGTGAAGTGCGGCAGGTTTTGACGAGTCTATAATGATCTGGACCTTGTCATCTTCAGCCAGGGATGAGAATGGCACATCAAACACTTCAAGAAACGCATCAGACACCTCATCTAATACAGGGACACGACAAGAACACAGACTAACACAGTGCAGCAGGAAACCATATTTCTTTCCGGTTTGCGTTTCCGAAATTGGAAATCACATAATTGTTTACAGCACGGAAACACATTTGTAGTGATGTAACGATACGGGGGTTATCGGTAAAAGTCGATATCCGATATTTTCAGTAGAATTATCAGCCGATCCGATACAGATACCGATAAATCTTGTACATGAACAAAACTCCATATCAATTTGTCTTTTAAATTGCAAAGTATTGTCGGCAAAGAACCGATAACCTGGTCGCAAACAAGTTTAGTTTACGTTCCCCAAAAACCCTGGCAAAACTATTTAATATTTCGTTGCATTCAAAAGATTTCCTCAATATTTGTTTGATTCCGTTACTGTGCCTTATGGAATCAGTCCATAATCCATTTGAGTCAATGACTCAATTTCAATTTGCCAAACTCAATCTTTTTCAGAAGTTGAACTTGCATTTAATAACACCTGCAATGTTGCAATTGTTGACATTTTCTCTGCCCATGACAGCAGATACAAATCCCGCCCATAGAGCACTCCTCCATCTTCAGTCATCGTATACCAAATAAAATAAAATAAAATTTATTATACTTTATTGGACTAGACGAGAACTATACCAGAACGTCAATCAATTTGAATCAAAAGCACTTTAAACACACACACTTAAATGTTGTTAACACGTGATGTTTCTATATATTGAGGAATAGCGAGTCACAACTGCCGCGACTTTAATGCAAACTGGTCAAGTGTGACTCGTCTATTTATAAACACTGTGATTTTTAGTTTACTGTGCCATCTGTCAACACGTGGCATATTAGTGATTCCTACTCGAAGACATAAAATGCATGCAAATAATCGTTTGATCTTGCCGCCCGGTACCCGCCTTGGGAAGATAATAACAATGTGACAACTTACTGTCGCACGTGGCATGGAATTAATTCCACACCCCCATGAATACATCACTAAATGATACCGGTACATTAGTCTGATTCAGTCATAGGAAGAATCCATTCTCACGCTAATGCCAGGGGTGTCAGTTATTTACTTTCAACATGTGCTACTCAGCACTCGCAAGTAATTTTAATTATATACAGTTTATGTTTTAACTTTAATTATTAAAGGGGTACTGTACGCAATTTTCATTAAATTTCCGGTGACAACAACGATCTAATATTGATAATATATAGAAACATAAGTAATTTGAGTCGAAGATGTATTCTGTAAACGCTCAGGTTAATAGGCTATCTTAAAATTTAATAATTTAAAAGTTAATAATTTGATATAAATTGAATTTATGACTGGAGCCATAAAATGGCGTCAATTAAATTACGATTTTCCGTAATCAAATAAAGTAATTGAGGGATACTGGATTGTTAAACCGATCGCACACACGATCGCTTAAAATATTATGATGATACGGGGAGAACACCCAAGCCACTCACTGACTAGCGGCGATACAATAACTTAAATGATTATATGGGACTAGTATGCATATAATATAAACTTTTATTTGATTCATTTGGTTGAAAACTGTACAAAAATTACTCGACAACGACAATTTGTATTTTTGCATTCCGGTAAATTTGCCATCCGTAACACTACTTCGTACTCAACAGACATTCAAATAATGGAAAATTTGTTACCTTATTCTCCGACTCAGAGACTATAGAAACCAACAACAACATTTGGCGTACAGTACCCCTTTAAGCATACGGAACTACGGTACCTTTTGAAATGTTTATTTGGGTCATGAGTGTACCAGCAGTCTCCTGTCGATTTTGTCATCATGGTATATCACTGTATGTGATGGAGGGCTGACCCGTGGGTAAGACAGTCGCTTTTTTTTCTGGAAATTCCCGTCATTTATTTAATATTAAAGTCGGAATTGGTGTAACAACCTTGAAAAGGACGCGACATGTATCGGTTGACGATATCGGTCGGGAGACTAAATTTTGCCGATACCGATATCTTGCCGATACCACATATATCGGCCCGATCTGATAGCCGATACCGATAATCGGTACATCACTACACATTTGACTTAATAAACTTGGCGTTTGGGCAGCTTGTGGTGACAATATACCCGGTAGTTATCGTTGCCTAGTGTCTGTTGTTGAATACAAAAACATACACCATTGTATGTCTATCATATTCGATGTTTGAAACATAACTAATTTCTCTTTTCTAGTTTCCTATTTTCATGTTATCATTTGACAGGTTCAGTCAAATTGAAAATCGTAATAAAATGGTTCAACGCGGGCCTTTTTTCCAGACGCGGCTATGCCCGAGAATCAAAACACAATAAGTTCAACAAATATTAGGCTGCTTGTTTCAAGAGTTTTTAACCCTTCCATTTCCTGAAATTTTGCGAAAACCCTGTGCCAATGCATTCTCTTATAGGGAGCCTCTCATATATAAGAGAAATGCATTGTCCAATCAATATTAGTGAGTGTACCAGCAGTCTCCTGTCGATTTTGTCATCATGGTATATCACTGTATGTGATGGAGGGCTGACCCGTGGGTAAGACAGTCGCTTTTTTTTCTGGAAATTCCTGTCATTTATTTAATATTAAAGTCGGAATTGGTGTAACAACCTTGAAAAGGACGCGACATGTATCGGTTGACGATATCGGTCGGGAGACTAAATTTTGCCGATACCGATATCTTGCCGATACCACATATATCGGCCCGATCTGATAGCCGATACCGATAATCGGTACATCACTACACATTTGACTTAATAAACTTGGCGTTTGGGCAGCTTGTGGTGACAATATACCCGTTAGTTATCGTTGCCTAGTGTCTGTTGTTGAATACAAAAACATACACCATTGTATGTCTATCATATTCGATGTTTGAAACATAACTAATTTCTCTTTTCTAGTTTCCTATTTTCGTGTTATCATTTGACAGGTTCAGTCAAATTGAAAATCGTAATAAAATGGTTCAACGCGGGCCTTTTTTCCAGACGCGGCTATGCCCGAGAATCAAAACACAATAAGTTCAACAAATATTAGGCTGCTTGTTTCAAGAGTTTTTAACCCTTCCATTTCCTGAAATTTTGCGAAAACCCTGTGCCAATGCATTCTCTTATAGGGAGCCTCTCATATATAAGAGAAATGCATTGTCCAATCAATATTTACCGTGACGTTGTAAGCCAGTGCATTCTCTTATATATGCGACGCTCTGTATGGGAGTCTGTTATATATAAGATAATGCACTGGCACAGGAACTTTAATGATGCACCAGTACAGCTCCCATCATGAAAGGGTTAACAGGAACATACCTGCAGCAGAAATGAATGAATGCAAATTTATTTGTCTTTCTCTGCATATCGTCTGCTTTTGAAGGGTAGACTATTCAAATGTATACTTTTTGAACTGAAATTCAGTTACTGAATGGAAGAATATATCCAAGCATGAATGGGTTAATCATTTCATGGCTGGATCCGAGCTGGTGCAGCATTAAAAATCATGTAAATTCTCTTATAAGAGAATATACTGGCTTACACGGTTGAGGTAAATATTGTTAGGACATTGTAGTCTCTTATATATGCGGACTCCCTATGGAAGACTCGCATATATAAGAGAATGCATTGGCACAGGGTTTAATGCATTGGCACAGGGTTTTTGCTAAATTTCAGGAAGCTCCCATCTTGAAAGGGTTAATGTCATCTACTCCAGTCTTTGCGGTAACACTAATCTTCTTTACATGTACATGCTGAATCATTATGAATGGCTAAAAGTTTGTGTGGAAACAGACCATAGTTAACTGCTCTTGCACCATACAATTGTTATCCTCGATATGAGGAGGATCAGCTAGCCCCTCGTGAAAATAATCCTCACATCTCACGAGAGGAGAAATATTGTAAGAAAAGATACTTTTGTGTTTATTGTATTACCAGTTTTTATACGCCCGTTTGAAAAAAAGGTATTATTAATCTGTCTCTCCGTCCGTCTGTCCGTCTGTTAACATTTATGGTTTCTTACTAATAACTCCTGTTTTGGATTATTTTATCTGAACTAAAGTTGGTATGTGTGTTTTCCAACTAAAGATACAGGTCAAATTCGAATAGGGGTTCCTTCCAATTATTTTTGCATGAGTTACGGCCCTCTTTTGATTTAGAATTTTCCTGATTTCATAACATTATCATTTATGATCGATAACTCCAGTTTGGATTATTTTATCTGAACTAATGTCGTAAAGTGTGTTTCACAGCCAAAAATACATGCCAAGTTCAAATATGGGTTCCGTCCAATTATTTTTACATGATTTACAGACCTTTTTTTACTTCGAATTTGCCCAATTCATAACATAACATTCTGGTTTCTAACCTATAACCCTAGTTTGGATTATTTGATCAGAACCAAAATTGG
Organism: Siphonodentalium dalli; assembly: GCA_032622095.1. Classification (NCBI taxonomy): domain Eukaryota; kingdom Metazoa; phylum Mollusca; class Scaphopoda; order Gadilida; family Siphonodentaliidae; genus Siphonodentalium; species Siphonodentalium dalli. Next base: position 236,847,094 of record CP136064.1, read on the forward strand.
TATTTGTGTTTCTCAGCCAAAAAATCCAAACCATGTTCAGATATCGGTTTCGTCCCTTTATTTTTACATGAGTTACGGCCATTTTTCAACTTAATTCACCTGATTTAAAAACAATTTTACAGGGTAACTAATGGGCGTATTTGATCACATTTTTGGTGTGGGGATATGATTACTATTTTGATGGAAATATAATAAATTGTTTCTTTCGTTGAACAGGTCGGTGTTATTGAGAGAATTAACAGTATATACAGAGGAAGCTCATTCGGATCTTACAGTGGATATGGACTCGAAATCAAGGCTGTATGTAGCTATTTATCCTATTTTTCAAAAAACGCAGGCAGGTGTCTACAATTATGGTTATGGTGATAACTTGAACAAATATCAACTGATTTTGTTGATATTTGGAATATGAGTCTTGCTCAACAATGTCTTGATCAAGTTCGTGAACTGGCCAGGTCCACATATTTTTGGCAGAGTTACAGCCCTTAGTTTGTTCATTTTTGTGAATTTTGGTTGCGACAGCACAATATCTTGACTGTGTTATGTAATCTAGCCAGTTACAATTAATGCATTTTCAATCCAAACCCATGTTTTGCCATAACTGAACCTCACATCTCTGAGTTAACATTCTATGTAATTATAATAACATAAATCTGCTTAACCAAGTGAAATAACTCTATGTCACCGACACTGTGTTCGCCGTCTAATGAGCTGTTAGTTGTCATCGCTATTTTTGCCAGGATAAAAACTGTTGCTTGTTATAGTTAGGTGATAACTGTTGAATAACTATTGGTGGATTAAAACCTTTATGATGTGAAGACAGGTTGTTGTTATTTTATTAAACCCTATACGGGAAGCAGTTGATTACACTTTATGCAACTGACATGCCATTTATTAGTGCTGCTTGATGGTACATCAAATTTGTTTGTATAACCCAATTATGGGACAATACATTCACACATTTTATCTTACAGACTTCGTATAAAAAAACGAAATGGCTGCCACAGAGTGGTTTCAATGGTCTCTTTGTCCAGCTATCACCATTCGATCAACGCTCCCATTAAAAAATCAAATTGGGTTTTCAATCAATTCAGCACTTTTGAAATAGACTTTGTCTCCATTTGGGGTAAAAAAAAACTTTTTTTGGCCATTTTTGGAAATGAACATTAACCAATCATATCAAAATAGTTTTAATAGTTTTATTATATTGAGGAAAACATAGGAGGGGTTCCTAAACCAGGCTATTAAATTGTTATTGCCTTATGATCAAAATGTTAGTCTACATGTATACTAATTTTAGCCATCTTTCCACAGATGAGAATACACAATGCACCCACGCAAGTGTCAGATGGAGCGACTCATTATAACATGGAGACTGATTCCTGGGATCCATCATCCTTACTTAAGGTACTATTAGTTCCATACTCACTCTCCTAGCTCAAAGAAATGTGGCTCAGTTTGTAAGGTTTATTGTGCATTAGATGTCATAATCCATCATAAGTTCTGATGGTGCCAATTTATGATCCATGCAAAGGGAGGGTAACCTGATTCATATATCTCCCTATGGGAGACTCGTATATATATGAGAATGCACTGGCACAGGTTTTTTTAATGCTGCACCAGCATAGCTCCTGTCATGAAAGAGTTAAAGACAAATTATGGACTTGTTCGGGTGCGTGAAACTGATAAGTTAGTACTCATACGCCAACTGTGGGAATGTACCATTCTACTAACATCACTGAAAATCTCAAAGAAAACGACCATTCCACTGCATAGATATCACCATCTGAACTACGCTTAATTGTAAATATTTACATCTCAATTCGGAAGTAACGAAAATGATTTCGCCATCGAGAGTCAACGTATTTAATTAATATATAAGAATGACGGTGTGTGTGCTGTAGTAAATTTGGATTATTATTCGTAAAAATAACTAATTTGAGCAGATTTGAGCAAGATTATTCTCCATTTCTTTTTGATCACCCAACCGGAGTGTTTCTCATCACTTTAAGAGGTCACTTTTGTTGTGTTATCGCCTCGCGGCTGAAACGAAAATCAATCCCAACAAACCAGACTGAATAATGAATAGTGACTCAGGGACCAGTCTGGAGGGCGACTTGGGAGAAATCTTCTCCCTAAATTGTGCCACATCTCCCTATTTTTGTTCCAGGGAGAAGTGAACACTCTCTCATATACGAGTATGCATATGTCCCAACATTATGTTTAACCCTTCCATGACTGGAGCTTCCTGAAATTTTATGAAAACCATGTGCCAATGCATTCTCTTATATAGCGAGTCTCCCATAGGGAGCCTTACATATATAAGAGAATACATTGGCCTAACAATATTTACCTTGACCTTGTAAGCCAGTGCATTCTCTTATATATGCAAGGCTCCCTGTGGGAGACTCGTTATAAGAGAATGCACTGACACAGGTTCTTCAATGCTGCACCAATGCAGCTCCTGTCAAGAAAGTGTTTAAAGTATATATAAAGATGGTCTATCTCTTCCTAAAAACGTTTTATATAGTTTCGGGGTACAAAATAATAAATATGAGTTGAAGACACCTGTCCAGAAACGCTGCTATCAGTTAATTTTAACATTATATCGATATGTTCGTATATAATGTGATAATCAAGTAGGACATTTTTTCGTTACTATTTTTAGATTTTTTAGATAGAGTTATGCCACATGCTACGCTCCGAACGAACGCAAGCCATAAAATAACCCAAATTGATTGTATGTATATTATATGTGACAATTTGAAATAAAATCAATATTAATTGACAGAAGCATTTCTGTACAAGGGTTTTCAATTGATATTTATTATTTTTTTTACCAAGGAAACTATATAAAACATACTAGGTAGAGATAGAACATCTTTAAATGTACTCAATCCGATCAGATGGTCCTATATTTAAAACTATTTCTTTGGCTTTGGGGGTAAAAAATATTTGATTTGAGTCGAGGAACCCACCCATCAAAGCTCAGAGTGATTAGATATCGATTTTTGAAATCTATTAATTTTCGGATATGTAGCCCACAAGTTGGCAGAACACGTGATCAAAACGGACAAATTGCAGGTGTAAGATGGATAACTCTAAAATCAAGTGGTTATTATTGTTAATAGTAAGCACTTGATTTTAGAGTTATCCATCTTATCTTTGATGGGTGGGTTCCTCGACTCGAATCAAATATTTTTTACCCCCAAAGCCAAAGAAATAGTAATATAGGACCCTCTGATTGGATTGAGTACCTTTAAACATTGGGGTATGTAATAAATATAGGGTCGTATTCATGATATATGTTTACTATATGATCCTATCCTTATTCCATTCAGTAAACCCATGCTCTAAATTGGGATATGCAATGTTTGTTGCATAACAGGAAATAGTGCCATGTGTACCAAAATATATTACTATCACGCAACTTTTTTTCGTTTTTCGTTTTTTTACATTCCATACTCTATGTCTCAAAATACTATGGCATCCAATATATTTCCAACAAACTCTAATGAAGAGTTTAGGAAGTTATTTAATTAAATTTATGCCATTAAAGACATCAAGGAATCTGATTTATCTGGGACTATTTCTTTATGCGACCAAACAGTGTATAGTTATGTGAAACATCATCGCAGGCCTTATAGAAACCAATGTTAGTTTCACATCCCATTTGTTGGTATATTTCCGCCAAAGGAAGCCCTCACACTGAACTATATGGATAGATGTCCTGCGTTTGTAAACCATAGCAGAAAAGGGTTAACTTTTTGGTCGGTCGCCTACGGTAACTAATGGTCAGGGGCTTGCCTCGGTATCAGTCACGCATGCGCAGTCCCAATATAATTCACTGTACAGATTGAATTTACCCAGTTTATTTTTCTGCTACAACCGAACGGATCATAAGGGAGTATTTTTCCGAATTTGTCGTTTAACAATAGCGACAAATTCAATTTATCGATACAATAATTACTGGTCGCCTACGCGTTCGTTTTTATAATTATCGTTTCGAATTCACGGACCGTTTCGTTTCAAACATATAATTGTTCGTGTTTTTCGAATAGGCGGCTGACTTCAAAATTTTCGAATATGAAAATCGATACGAGGCGCACATTTCGCCATAATCAGCCGCCATTTCAAGGCCTTACGAGGCGCATAGACTACTGTGAACAATTCATCTATGTAATTATTATAGAACCTATAAGGTATGATATAATTTGTCAGATATAAAAAATGCCACGTGATTCTCTAACGGAAGTCTCCTAATTTCGTGGGAATTTATTTACGCGTGGACATTTATTTAGCAATAATTACCATCGCTACTGACGCTATCTATCATAATGTTATGAACAACATTCTTTCTCATAATACTTTGTTGTTTTATGGTTCTATACCACTGATCCAGATGTGTTGGTCACATTCGAACTTAAAGTTGATAACATTAACATCTTGGTTTATCAATGTCAAAACCAGATACCATTTCAAGGCCTTACGAGGCGCACAGATTATTGTGAGAAATACATCTATGGAATTATTATAGCACCTATAAGGTATGATTGAATTTGTCAGATATCAAAAATGCCACGTGATTCTCCGCCGGAAATATCATAATTTCGTGGGAATTATTTTGACGTTTTAATGCGTGGAAATTTATTTAACAATAATTCCATCGCTACTGACGCTATCTCTCGTCATGTTATGAACAACGTGCTTTCACATAATACTATGTTTCAATACAAATGATCCAGATGTGTTAATCACGTTTGACCTTGAAGTTGATTACAATCTACCCAAGAATACTGACAGTTGATTAGATCTTGGTTTATCAATGTCACATGCATAACAATAACTTCATATGACAGTAGTACCGTAGTGCTACGAATAAATCTCAGCCATGTCATAGAGGTATGTCGATTAATAGCTACCTTGTATATACCGCTATTCTCAAAGTGATTGACCAGAGAGGCGGGGTGATGCCCCGGTCATGACCGCGGTGATACCGGTAATAAACGGTAGCGGTATCGAGACGGTCATGGCGTGAAGTTACGGTATTGGGTGATGATACAGTGGTCTTTTGGCGGGCGCCGCATTAATTTTGTGGAATACCGCGGTGATTTTCGTGGAACTCTTTTAGGGGAGGTGTTTGCTCGCGCATGCTTGTTCGCGTTGACAAGCGGTATCGGTGCCGCGGTGTTGGAGGATACCGCGGTATAGTACCGCCATATTGGCTGGGTGGCACCACGTTGTTGGTGGTTAATTACTTTAAGTATGGCGGTAGGTCTAATGAACAATAGCTGCGATTATACACCAGCCGGTTCAGCAAGCCGGTCTGAACCGGTGGGCTTGTAAATTTCTGAGAAGGATCCAGGGATGTTTTTCTACCTGCTACAGGTTTGGGCGCTCAAACTCTGGAGACCCTGGGGATAGTAATTATTAAAGTGGTTCTCCATTATTTCAACAAATTTTTCTAAGAGAAGAATAATTCAACAACTAAACATGAAAATCGGATGAGATAGTCTACTAGTATGATATAGAGCCTTTATTTGCACCATCTCTGGATCCTTCCCAGGTAGTATTTCTCGGGCGGATCTCTTCTCGGGCAGGAACAGTTCACGCTCCCCCGATTATGCCGCGGCATTAAATCAATTAGTGGGGAAGCGACCGGTGGCGATGCAGGGGTACTTGGGACCCCCAGGACATTTGGTCCCACACCGGCGCAAGCGGTTCTGTGTGCTGAAGTTGCCAAAAAATCGCGTGCGAACGTAACAACACCGGCTGGGCGGCCTACGGCGACTTCGGCATAGGGCAGTGGCCCTATCCATGAGGTAGCAAGCCCGGTCCCCTTGGTCACGATCTATATAAAGACACGGCCTTGCCTGCCTCTCAGCCGTCTTGGGGTTTCTGCTGCAATGGCCTCTACCCATCGTTCTGCTTGGACAGGACATTCAGCTTGGTCGGGACCACCTGCATTTGGGGGGGGGGGGGGCTCACCCCGGTCCGATGGCTCCACCTCCTTCCGGTTATCAGAAGAAACCAGTTTTGGCTAATGGCTATGGGATTCTTCATTTCGACACTGGACTCCAAAATTGGAACTCAGTTTATCAGCCTTAAAATTCCATGGGAGGTATTTACTCCTCAATTGAGCCATCGCCGGAATGGGCCTCCCTCTAGTGTTTTGTCGTCCATTATTGCAGGTCGTTCCGACGCTAGGGCAGAGAGCGACATGCTATCCTTACACCCCAAGGCGTCTGAGGCTTTCGATGACGACCCGTCTGCGCACAATACGTCAGACTGTGGGTCTTTTCGGTCGTCACAGTCTGGCATCGGTAAGGCAGAAGCTGCGGATCGTGATTTCCTATCCACGGATTATCTCATCTATATGCTTCTTCCTACTGAACTATGTACTCTCAAGCTCGCCTGGCTCGCCCTGCGCACTCGTACCACCGTCTTCAAAATGCATCGAGAACACGATCTATCTTACCTGTGATATACATTTCATAGGTAAGTGACACGACCCGCAACTGACACACTGGTCAATAGACTTCACACATGAATGAAGCACATTTACATGGAAAGCATTTCTCTTGTCACGTGCCACAACGACCCTGCCAATGGCCTGGCCGACAGAGTACATCTCATGGCTCTTCATACTACTATTACCAATATCAATTTGATTATCTGGCACATGGTAATAAAATTAACAGGGCACTGCACGCCTATAGACAATAGACAATAACGCGGGCAAAGACGTTTGCACTGTCCATCTCAGCTTTCTAGGAAGCTCATTGACTAGCGTTATAGACCTTTCTTTGCAGGCAGGGGACCACCCAGTCCGAGTGGATCCCAACCCCATGGCACCCGATCATACGGGCCTGAAACCATGCTGCCAACTCTGCGCGCTTCGGTATATGCCGGAATTGTCCTATCAACATTCGACAATAAAAAACAGGCAAAGACGTTTGCGCTGTCCAGCTCAGCTTTCGAGGAAGCTCTTTGACTAGCCATCAAACCTTTCCTTGCAGGCAGGGACCAACCCATATGAGGGGATCCCAACCACATGGCACCAGCCGCCCAATCATAAGGGCCTGAGATCATGCTGACAACTCTGCTCGCTTCGGTCTATGCTGGATTTGTCCTATTTTCCTTAAACATGCCTTCAACAGGACCACTTAGGTCGGGGGAGCTCCTCTCCATCATGGCTCTTAAAATTCAATAAGTAACAACATTATAAAGGGATGTGTGTCCTTTACTAGGAGGATAAAAATTTTCATTTGTTTCCTTAATCAGCGAGCCTTTTTGGAGGGGGTCTTCCCCTAGTTTGCTGCATGCCTCACACTAACATATCACACACCTAGGTCGTTCTGCTGCATGTTTGGGGGGGGAAAGTGACATGATGTTCTGGGCAGAGGCTCCGAACTGAATATTCCGCATGGTGACAATTTACCCGTGGTTATCATCTGATTACATTGTACATCATTTGAACTGATTTCAGTTGTCAAAGAGCCAAAGGGCCTTCTGCAATGATCTCATTGTGACTTATAGATCACCTTGATATATAATTTTTATATCATTTTTATATATTTATATCAGTCCTTCCCAGGAGACGGGAGTGATTGCTCTCGAACCCGTATGCACTCGTAATTTTCAATTCACGTGTGCTAAAATTCGCACCCGTCCTTCTTCACAAAATACTAATGGAGACTGTAATTGTTGGTTCAATATTGAACTATTTTAAGGTTTATTTAGATGCTTTACCATCTCAGTGCAACTATGGCATATTAAAGTGTAACTAGACATAGGTCTATTCCACAATGACTTTTGGTTTGAGCAAAAACCAAACTTACATGTACAATTATGGTATCGTATGGGTGCCATATTACACCCGTCTTCTGCATTACGGGAGCAAATAAATGCTCTCGGTGTGTTTTCCTCATGGGAAGGACTGTTTATATACTCGTAAGATTTGTATCACAGGATTTCTGTCGGATATCCTGTGTTGCATAGGTACCTCAGAGAGGGCTCCCTCTGTTCAGATGGCTTGACTCCATTATCGTTGTACAACCTGTTTGGCCTAATGGGTTCTCAACTCAATCCCTGTGCCACAAATTTGGCATCAGGTTCTCTGGCTTTTTCTTTGGCGAATAGCAGTTAGTTAACTTAGGTTGTCTCGCCATCGATGGAGTGGGCCTCCGTCTGCAGGTCGTTCTGTCGCTAAGGCGGAGAGTGAGTTAGTCTCCTTCCTTCATGATCCTGCATCATGGGACCTTGACGGGTGGGACCTTAGAACAGACAGCTGAAGAAGACGACACAGAGAGGAACGAAGAGTTTCTTCTAACGTTATACTTGCTCGGTTCGCTCGCAACTATGCATTGGATGGCACCTCATGGGATGTTTGTTTCAAAACAAGGGGGGCGGTACACATTTGAGCAATATAGCACTCTAACTATATGAGTTATTTCACGTAAATAATCCTAACAGATTCATTAAAGTGTTCATATATGGTACAATCTGTTTTAGAAGAGTACCTTTACTCAAAATTTGGCTATTAACTTTATTGCTCGTGCCTCCTCCTGGGCTTGCATTCTAATCCATATAGTTCAGTGTGAGGGCTTCCTTTGGCGGAAATATGATATTTTTAAAAATATAATATATATTTCCTTAAAGAAAGCCTGAACACTGAACTATCATAGGGCCCTCCCATGGCGGTGCCATTCCCAACCCCGCGACTCGCCAATCTTCTGATTGAGTTGAAAATAAACTGGCTAAATTCAATCTGTACAGTGAATTATATTGGGACTGCGCATGCGTGACTGATACCGAGGCAAGCCCCTGACCATTAGTTACCGTAGGCGACCGACCAAAAAGTTAACCCTTTTCTGCTATGGTTTACAAACGCAGGACATCTATCCATATAGTTCAGTGTTCAGGCTTTCTTTAAGGAAATATATATTATATTTTTAAAAATATCATGTTTTATCAAAGTTTTTGATCATGTAATAAACTGAATCTACAACTCGTCACCAGTTTATAGCTATAAACTGGGGACTTGTTATAGATGCTCTATGTAATATTCTTATCTAGAATGAATTGTTTTTGCACTGAGGAAGCTAACTTATTGCGGTTTAAACTTGATTCATTTTGTATTTTATCTTCTTGAATTACATGTATTGTTCGAAAACATAGTTAAGCCTTGAGACAAATATTTTTCAGCAATTCAGCAAAGATGGCACATACACTCAGTTTTGCATAGTGCATTTATTTACGCATCAGTCATTCTCTAACAATGTCCTCGGCCTGGCGTACATAGCTCCTAAGACATCAACAGGACTTGGTGGAATGTGCTCAAATAGTAAGTGTTAATAATTGTGAGCTATTTGATTGTATTCAAGAATTATTTTTGCTCACTGCAGACACATATGAAAGGTGTGCTGTATAATATGTATGACTCTCATTTAGATTATAGCAGGGTTTCCACTAAGGGTTGGGGAATGGGGCCTGTGGCTGCTAAGTGGAAAATACTGTAAATAATTTCAATGTAGGAACACCGATTTATCTACATGCACTTTCGCCATATAGGTCTATAATCTAGAAGTGTAAGATATTGGAATATGGCAGATTGTTTTACCTGAATATATTTTCTACCAAAGTTGTCAAGCGATCAAACCATCTAACTTCGAAAGCAATAGAAATATATTGTGATCGTAAATAATACAATGTAGTCTATATATAAATAATCTGCAGATCAGAACTTATTTACGATACGTAACAACCGGAAATTGCGGAATATACAGTCACAAAGTGAATAATGCCTTAACTGGTGGTTCAACAGGGGAAAACTTGGCTTGGGGAACAGGGCTGTTGAGGGGATCCCATGCCGGTTTAGTGGAAACCCTGCTTAAAGACAATCAGTGAGATGTACAAAAGCTGTTAATTGTACTGTTTTGAGGATAAATGGTCAAATGTTATTCCAGTGTTAACTGAGGACTCATCTAGCATCATACTCTAGTGTTCCAAACAAACATGCACATTTATTAATTTCATAAATATTTCCACCCTTTTTGGGTCTGCACGTTTATTAATTTCATAGTAATTTCCACCCTGCTTATTGCTTTTTGGGTCTGCATGTTTATTTTATATGCTCCCTTGCCAGAAACTTGAGTAAGTTTTGTTTAACAAAAATGTGAGGAAGTGTTTCTAATTTCTCCCTTGATGCAAGCGGTATTGACGCCAGCGGTACATAATCGTTCACCATTTGTATGAATAGTATAGACACAGCACAGGATTTTATTTCTTACTCCATCTAAGATGTCACGTTTGTTTTTGTTTTGACAACTGTGTGGAAGATGGACACCGAAACAGACTGGATAGGATGCGCCCTTGTGGAAACGCTGGTGCATGTTTATGGAATCATGGAGCTAAATGTGTTCCAGACTCGGTGAGCGAATGCACCATGGAATGATACAGGTGAAGGTAACTGAAGAATGGCCTTCACCTGATACATGTGACATGTCATTAAAGGATGAATTTTTTTTTTTTTTGTACATCATATCTAAATTATTTAAACTTGTGAATTAATGGGGTAACAGAATTTTTGAGTGGGAAATTTATTTAACTAGCTGCTGTAGTTCTGTGTTTTTTCAGGTAAAGTTTTGCTGCGTGATAGCCCTGTCGTAAACATGGGGATTTATTTTTAAAAGTAAACACATGACCTATGGTTTCTTACATTTTCATGATCACCCAGTAGCTGGGTAACCATCACTGGAGTGGCCCGCAGGCTTTAGTTCAGTGAATTTGGCTGAAATGTTAACACTGTCATCTATGGGAAACCATTTAGTTCAGTGATTTCTTATGCACATTCCAGGCGATTTCTCTATCCCATAATTACTAGTAGGTATGAGATGGGTGCAATTTATAGCTCCATAGTAGTTGAAAATGCAACTAATTATACATGTATCTACACACATGTACATTTGGTCCTTCCAGATACATACCCTGTGAAAAGTAGTCACTGGGATTTCGAACTGAACTTCCCTGCACATTTATTCCGGTCTGCACTTTTTAGCTCACCTGAGACGAAGTCTACGGTGGAGCTATAGTCATCACTCCTCGTCCGTCCGTCTGTCCGTCCGTCAAACTTTTAAAAAAACATCATAGTTGGTGTGGATGTTCCCTAGGTGACTCTCATTCAGATTTGTTCAAATGAGGTCACTGGGTCAAATAGTTGCGAAGCCAGGGCCATAACTCTATTCCTCCATAGTAATTCTTACAACGACTTCTTGTTCAGAACCATTGGGCCGATTTAGCTAATATTTGGTATGGAGGGTCCTTGGGTCACTGGTGTTCAGATTTGTTCAAATGAGGTCACCCGGTCAATTAGTTGAGAAACCAGGGCCATAACTCATAGTAATTCTTACAATGACTTCTAAAAAATATTTGGCCGATTTAGCTTATATTTGGTACAGAGATACCTTGGGTGACTGGGGTTCAGATTTGTTCAAATGGGGTCACTGGGTCAAATAGGGGCAGAGCCAGGGACATAACTTTAAAAACAAAAAATTTAATTTTTGCATTTTGACCTTTAATTTTTGTTTAGGACACATCACAGCCTCATATTTCTTACCTAGATTTTTCTTAGCATGTTCTTCATCTGTATGGATTTTGGTATTGTTTATTTAACCCCTTCCACTCTTGTTTTGATATAGAATTCATCCAAGACAGGATTACTCAAACATTTTTCATCTGATCAACACCAAATTTGGTATATGAATTTTTGACACTTATATACAGATCAAGTTAAAATATGGGTTTGATCCGATATATTTTAACAGAGTTATGGCCCTTTATAATTCACACCTCTTTGCTATGCACTATTAATTTTTAAGAGAACACTGAAGCCTGTGTTATTGAAAAAGCCAATTTATCATAGTGTGGTCACCCGATACTCTTGCTTCAGACTGCTTGCTTCAGACCAGTTTACCATCTGTCATTACAAGACATGACATTAGCTAAACAACTATTCTACCAGAGTCTACAAGGAATAGTTCATTGTTCATTTCTCCAAGCCTGGACATAGTGTGTCTGACATTTGCAGAATGAAGTCCCCAGATGGTGAATTTAGTGTTGCTACCCCATACAGCAGGCTAGCATCACCAAATACACCCTCAATTACCTTATTCTGCTTAGGCCTCATCTTCTGGGACAATTTTTTTTAAACATGTTTTAAAATTTGAAAAAAAGTGACACCATTATTAATATATAACATCTGCAGAGTTATGAAACTTTACTCTTTAATGAAATTATGGAAACATTCCACCCTCCCCCACCCACCCCCTCCCACATGGCACAGGCCCAACCCTGCCATCAACCAACATCCCTTCCAAGCCATATCACCTCTCAATTTAATACCTCTTCTCACCACAGAGGCATATATATCTGTAAAGGTACAGGTCATTAATTATATAAACTGGCCAGATGACATGTATTATTCTAATCTAAACATATCTGTAGCAATTTAACATCAAACTGGTGCTTCCATTGTTAGGTGATGACTGACATTCAATGATACTGTGAATGGCTTTGATTTCTTCAAGTCTGGAAATAGTGTGTCTGACATTTACATAGTGAGGTCCCCAGATGGTGAATTTAGTGTTGCTACCCCATACAGCATGCTAGCATCACCAAATACACCCACCAGGGACCTAATTCTGCTTAGTCCTCATCTTCTGGGAAGTATCCTAAGTATCAAATTGACAGTTTGATTTAGTCACTTTTTCCACCTGTTCAGTTTCAATGTCCCCCTAATTTGCAGAAGATAAAATGCATAATTGAGGTGCTCAATGGGTGTGTATCACCAACTTCAACTGTAGGACTTCAATCTGTACCTTGGTTTTATTGGCCATTGAGGCCTAATCAGATTGAGGATGAATTTGGTGATGCTAGCCTGCCTTACAGAATATTGTCATTAAATCCACATTTTTGGGACCTAATTCTGCAAATGTCAGACATACTAAATTCAGGTTTGGCCATTTCATATTATTGTTTTAATCACCACTTATCCAGATGAAATCATACGACTAATATTCAAAGAAAAATGGGGGGGGGGGGGGTATATATTGGATTAAATTTGTCTTCTATCTGGCATTTGCAGAATGAGGTCCCCAGAGGGTGAATTTAGTTATGCTACCCTGCACAGCAGTCTAGCATCACCAAATACACTAGCCAGGGTCCTCATTCTGCTTAGGCCTCATCTTCTGGGAAGTATATAGGCACTTAAATTGACATTTTTACTTACTTTAGCCCTTCTGTTTAGTTCTATATCCCCTAATTTGTGAATATAAAATGCATAATTGAGGTGCCCAATGGGTGCACATCACCAACTTTAACTGGAGAACTTCAATCTAATGCTATGTCTCCCATATCAGTTGAGGCCTACACAGAATGAGGTCCCCAGAGGGTGAATTTGGTGATGCTAGCCCGCATTGCAGGATTGTGTCATTAAATTCACCCTTTGGGGACCTCATTCTGCAAATGTCAGACACTATGTTCAGGCTTGTCTGTTCGAATATTATGTTCTTAACCACCAGTATCCAGTTGAACTCATTATACCCTGATTTTGCAAAGAAAACTTGGGGGGTATATTGGATTTAATTTGTCAGTCTCTATGTCAGACTGTTCTCCCATCCATCCATCTGTCATTATGTCTCTATCCATCCATCAATTGTTTTCTTCTCCAGATACATATTAAAGACCAAATGGGTTTATATATTTAGGTGTGGATGTCCCCCAGGTGACTCACATTCAGATTTGTTCAAATGAGTTCATCAGGTCAATTAGGTGAGAAGTCAGGGCCATAACTCTTTCCTTCCATAGTAATTCTTAAAACAATTTCTTCTCAAGAACCATCTGGACTATTTAGATTATGTTTGGTATGGATGGTCCTTCGGTGACTGGGGTTTAGATTTTTTCAGATTTGGGGTCATTTTAGGAAAATCAGTTCAGTTCAACTCTTATAATCTAATGTCTGAAATTACCAAATGAATGGATCTCATAGATGGGGATTCACGTTTGTTCAAATAGGGGCGGAGATAAGAGATTTAATTATCAACCAGCCACCCTACCTGTGCTCCGGCGGAGCTATAGTCATCACTCCTCGTCCGTCCATCCGTCCGACAACAATTATTTGAACATCTTCTCCTCTGGAACCATAAGACCAAATGGGTTCATATTTGGTGTGGATGTTCCCTAGGTGATTCTCATTCAGATTTGTTCAAATGCGGTCACTGGGTCAAATAGTTGCGAAGCCAGGGCCATAACTCTTTCCCACCATAGTAATTCTTTTAAACATCTTCAGAACAATAAGACCGAATGGTTTCATATTTGGTGTGGATGTTCCCTAGGTGACTCACATTCAGATTTGTTCAAATGAGTTTACTTGAAATAGTTGCGAAGCCAGGGCCATAACTCTTTCCCTCCATAGTATTCTTAAAGTGACTTCTTCTCAAATACCATCAAGCTATATGGGTTCATATTTGGTATGAAGGATCCTTGGGTGACTGGGGTTCAGATTTGTTCAAATCAGGTCACTGGGTCAAATATGGGCGGGGCCAGGGACATAACTCCAAATTTTTTGTTTTAGATTTAACTCTTTAGATATCTACTTCTTTTAAAGTGATTATGAAAAGTTCTGACTGTTGTGATCTCCAGAGTCCCAGTCTTTGCAGTCTGGTGAGCGACCCCACAGTCATTGACTGTCTTGTATTAAGTTTTATCAGGATTTCCACTCTGCACGTTTATTTGGGACACCAGAGTAGTCCATTCGGTAATGTTTAATCGCTATGCATGGGGAATGGGAAGACATTGGCAACATGTTGTAAATGATGTTTGATTGAGTCGCACAACTTTAATTTTAGAAAAATCTCCAAACTGGATAAGATTAGTGTTGAAACGATTAGTGGTTTTGAGGAATCGACTAGTCGCCAGAGGGAATCGACTACTAGTCGACTAGTCGGACCCCTTCCGAATCTTACCGTTTTGTGCTCATATACGTATATAATTTGCCGTTTGTTTTGAGTACCAGTAACCAACTTTGCATTTTCGAACGCAAAGCAAGACGTGATTTAACACTATTTGCCGTGATTATTTGGCTTAATATCACTGAAGGTTAATAGGTTATTAATTTGTCCCAGGTATATGATGTTTTATGACAATCAAATTACCATCCAGTTGATGTATATCTAAACGGTGGTGACAAACACCTGATCGATCGCGGAAACGCTACGGATTACGGAGTGGAAGCGCGTGCAACAATCAGAAACCGGTGCATTATTCTATATGTTTTGTGTAAAAATGTTCCTTAAAATTGATATGGTATGGTCTACCGGGCCGTACCGGTTCTTACATACAATCGAACATCGTTGTTTTCGAACTTGCCCAGTGTGCTTGTCAGCGATTGACTTCACAAACGGGCGTACATGAAGAAAAAGATATTTTGAGAAACGAACTTCATCTCCGACAGAGTCAAACCATGGACGTAAATATACATCGCTGGTCAAACAAAAGTTACAAAATAAATGTTATAACAGCTGTAGTGCGTACAAGCCTTTTATGCTCGCAGATGTCATGTACATATATCGGACACGGAATGTGGTAAAGTTCCCTGTATATATAGAGTCCGCATATATTAAAAATGGGCCATGCATTGCATACATAATGTTGTTCCTTGTATTCATTGCAAGGTCACGATATGACATAGCTTAATCACGGACAGTCATTTTCCCGCCAAAACGCACGTGTTTTCACTGTTTGATTTGATCGCGTACATAAATGTCTCTCGTGCATGGTACATTGTAAATATATATACTGTTTACAATATATACAATTTTACTCGCGAGTCCCCGAATACACAATCGATCGTATCAGTTTCAGAAATAAAACTGCGCAGACCGGCGATGTTAATAGTACATTTCAATGCGATGTTGTAAGTTCTATATTTAGCCCGATTCCAGGAATTTGCGTCATCCAGATTACGTTTCTGGGAACAGCTTTGTCACCGCCCAATTCCGCGAAGGATTTAAGTTTGAGGTGCTAAAATACATTGTAATTTTTCACAAACACAGCCCATAAACGACGTGGGGTTTCCGAAGTGACTCGCCAGTTTAGTTCGAAATACGCGACGCTATTCGATGCATAGCATGGCCGACCGCGGTTTGGCTTAATATTTATATCTATAATACAATATATCTAGAACGTGCGATCGTATACGCTCACCCATGCGTCAGTTGATGCATGTGGTGGTTGTAAAAAATATCACACAATTTTACAAATAAACTTTAAAGGTATACTGACATAGTGCTTCAATAAACTATAATATATTGGACTTATTATTAACCTTAAAACTTAATAATGTCACCTCGCAACTAACTTGATTGAAGTTGAGCCCTGCACACCTGCAAACACGTTGACCAGTTATCACTCAGATCAATTCCGTCACGCCGAAATAGACACGGTTGCGATAGGCGCTGATTCTTTGAAGTTGATTATCAAAGCCGGCCGTCTCAACTTCAAAGAATAAGCCGCCGCGGCACCGACAAATACATTGAGTTGAGGTCATTGGGTTTCGCGCTCGTGCATGACCACCAAGTACTGAAAGCAGTTATCGCACCAAAGGGACAACAAAGAAGGCTTTAACAAGCTAATTGTGATGGTGTATTTCGATAGCCTGATTGTTTAAATTGACCAGTAATTCGGTAACGGCAGAAACGGCACTGCTTTCGCGATGGCATAATGGTGGTGGTGTGTGTTGTGACTAGTCGACTAGCCGATTTCGGAAATCGACTAATTTAATAATCGCATCGATTTCGATTAGTCGATTAATCGTTTCAACACTAGATAAGATAGGAATATAACATGGAGAAATAGTTGGGGAACATCCCTGATTGAGATTTAAATTAGTTCGAGCTCAACGCTATTGTGTATTATAGAACCATATTATAAATACTCATTGTAGATTCATGCACAAATTTGAGTTTGTAAGTCTATGAGTTACAATTTTCATTTTCTCCAGGGGTCATCAGGAATGGGGAATTTACATCATATAACACCGGCTTCACTAATACGAAGAATAAGAATGGTGATACAGTGTTAAGGCTGCAGTCCGACCTTGTTACATCACATGGTGAGTGCCACATTATGTATAATGCTGGATAGTTCTTAATTCCCGGTCTTTTCTAAATGGATTATCCCAGTCAGTCAAAAAAGTATTCATTGGAAGGGTCTATTATTCATCTTGATGGATATTTGTTGAACTTATTATCTAAATATTTCCTAAGAGATAACTACTCATCAGAGAGTATTTAGGAAAGAAAGTGTTAATTCCTGGTCTTTTTTTTGTAGGGATATTCAGATAATATGGTCAGCAAATATCCCTATATATAAATGAGTGAGCAAATTAGCTTCAGTGCTCTTTATACCATGGGGCATTTTATTTTTTATTACTTGGTTTACAGATTTCCCTACCCAAAAAAAGCTGTTTGTCAATAAAACTAAAATTTTAGTTTTCGGTTTTTATATTTCTGCCAATTGATGGGAATATTAATCCAGACATATAAAAAAATTAGAAAAAAGTATAAGGTTACGGTAAATGTACGACACCTTCGATTGAACAGCGAAGCCTCCTCGTGATGTTTATGGTATTGAATGTCAACGCCGACATGGCAGATGCTGATATTGGCAATATTTTTTCATCAATCCGTATCATGCTTTAAAGAAACATCCAAATCAGAAAATATTTTCCTGTGCTTGTTTTAGATGAGTAGATTATTAAACAGCAAATATTTTATTTCTCCCGACCCTATTTTTTGACAATTTAAATAAAAAAAAATATTCAGATTTTATGTTTATTTTTGTTTCCTCCCACCTTCCCTGCCTCCCCTGCCTTTGAGTCAAATAAAAAATAAAATGCCTTACTCCAGCCATAGGGCTTTTGGCTGCGCCCACTATGCTTTAATAAGACTGAATATTACTGGAAATTTAACAGTATGGATACACAAGAGTTAAAAGTTAAGTTTTTGAAGTCCTCATTGAATTATTTTGTTTGCGTTACATATTATTTTGTTAATAATAGAAATGTAACTCCCTGAAAAACTAAATGCAATTGTATATTTGGTCATTTCATTTTTCTCACATATCTTATCTTTTTTTCTCTTTCCATAATCTCCATACAGAAATAGGTGAGTACTAAACTGATCATTAATTGCTTCTTGAGGTAGCATGCTGTAGAACAGAACTAATACATCCGTGTCTTGTCAGAAGCTTGTTGCACAAACAGGCTTGGAAATTACTCAAATTTTGATACCTGTTAAAATGACAGGAACCAATTGATTCATGCCAGTCATTAATCATTTTGTGTCAGTCATATAAATGTTCACAAAGTATATGCTATATGTATCTGTTAATGGACACTTGCGGTATTTAATAAATTAATTACTTTGCAAAAAATATATAGTTGATTTTTCTCAACTTTGACACCACCTTAAATAACTACACTCCCCAGCGGTATTGGGCGTTTTGTCGAAAGTGCCAAACTTTGGCTCATGAATATAGCATGCGATGTTGTTTGTTTTCATTTTGTTATGCTAGGGTTCCCAAATTCATCCTCTGTGGACCTCATTTGCAAATGTCCGGCACCATATTTTGAGGCCTCGCTTTGTGAATACGATTCTACTGTAAGCCGTTATTTGTTTGTCAAATAAATTTGGTAAAGCATCCTGTTGTATAACCTAATGAAATTCTTTCCTATTTACATTAAGGCCCACACATTTGTCACATTTTTGTTTAAATTTATATTGTTTTGGAAATGAAAATTTAGCCTTTTGACTCAAACTAGACCGTGCCCCTATTTCACGGGCTTACCAAAGATACCTGCATGATCAACAGAGAAATGTTTATGAGAGAACAGATTTTCAAATGCAGTTCTTGTTTTCTTTATTGTAAAAATTTCAAATTCAATTTCCATTTGGTCATTCAACTTGAAAAATAAAATGCTTCAATTTGATTTGCAGAATTCTGCAACTTTTTCCTTATTTATGCTTTAGGTCACAACTGGGGAAGCGAGCATGATCCGGCTTCAGGTAGCTGTTCTCCATCATCATTTTCTGTGCTCGGGATTGGTGGATCAGGAAAATATCTCATGTACCCGTATTCTGTCAGCGGACTTGATGCCAATAATAACGTAAGTATACAACACATTCACAGGTACAATATGGTTTCAAAATGTTCTCAAGAAAGATTTACGTCACTTTTGATTAGTTTTCACATATCACATTCCATTTGTAAAATCCAATTAGCTGTAGCATATTGCAACTACTGTTGGTCTGAATACTTAGTGGTTACACCCAGAGAATGCTTAAAAGTCTTTATACTAATCTCTGAATGACTATTGAAAAGATACAGAAGGTGTTCGCAGTTTCAACAGTTATATAAAGTTTTTTTGAACTTGAAAAAATAGAAGGAATTTGTTTCAGATTTTCATTATCTATAGCAGTCCAGTGACGAGATTCCGCATGTTGAAGCAATTGTTGACATACATTTATATAGGCAAACAAGCCTTGAAATAGTGTGCCTGTCATTTGCAGAATGAGGTCCCCAGAGGGTGAATTTAGTGATGCTACCCCGCATAGCGGGCTAGCATCACCAAATTCACCCTCTGGGGACCTCATTCTGCTTACACCTCAGCATAATGAGGTTCCCAGAGGGTGAATTTGGTTATGCTAGCCCGCTATGCGGGGTAGCATCACTAAATTCACCCTCTGGGAACCTCATTCTGCAAATGACAAGCACACTATTTCAAGGCTTGTAGGCAAATCAGGCAGTGTTGTGTTTTCAGTAATGGAAAATAGCTCTAAAATACAAATCATTGTTCGTTGAGTGGCCAAATTCCAAACACTTGATATTGACATTACAAGTGCCTTGTGGGGCTTTAAATAAAACATGGAACACATGCTACAATATTTCCTTTTTTTACATGTACTATGAAAGCTTGTTTGTGTTTGAATTGAAAATTTGAGCGTTACATGTTGGATAAGAGTCACAATGGTTCAATCTTTCAGCAATTTTCTTCATGCAGCAGGAATAACATTGGAAACAGTCTGGCTGCTCGATCTGATCGCTGCTTTGAAGGTAAATAACAACAACAACGTCAAACCAACTCTCATCAAACCAAATCCCTCAATCATAATAAGTACACATCCAGATGCAACATGCGATATAAAGAATTTCAAAAGTGATGGCCACCCTTAGAAAATGTCATTAACATGATAACTCATTGACTTTATAATTTCCCCACCAAAACTGACTCAAAATATACACCCCCTGATATCACAATTAAATACATAGCCTGGAACCCGAGCTATCTGTCCAATCTACAGTAATTAATAATTTCTCAACTCGATCATCAAGCAGTCAAGTGTGAACTGAAATACTTCAAACTAAATTTTGATATCTTTATAAACATGTCATGTTTATCTGAGAGCATGAGTGTTGTGTCACCTAATCACTAGCAGAACAATGGTCTACTTATATGTTATCATCTAATTATACCGGTTATTATAAGCCATGCTTTCTTTAATGTCTTCCGTGAGGGAGTGGGCCAAATGAAATACTTGGGACACTTGCAATTGTGAGAGCAAGAATATTCAATGTAACTTTACTCTCGATTGTGTACTGCGTCATGTGCCAGTCTTCCTCAATTTCATGTTATATTTATTTTCTCCAATATATGAATTTAAAAATTAAATCCATCATCATACTGAACGAACTCCAATCATCGTATCGAATTTAAAATATTTTCATTATGCAATCAATCTTCACTATTTGATGGTCGACAAGGTCAGCCCAGTCTAAGATAACTTCAGAACCACATGACGTAATTTGGAGGAAGCCTGCACGCTTCCAGGATATGACATTTCGATGAGACCATGACAGACTCAGTATAACTGTTTTGCAGTTACTTTGTTGTGGGGAAAATCTCTTGTGATTTTTCTATTTAGCTGATGATTTCTGCATGTACCTAGAGAAGTATTGCTTACCTATTGATTCTGATTTGTATCAAACAACTTTCCAATCAATATATCTAGACAATAAATTTGTTGCATCTTTTTTAGCAACAGCTGCAGAAAGTCTGTGTGGTAGCGCAAAGATAGATGAAGGTGAAGAGTGCGATGGTGGCTTTCTGGGTAGCATGGGTGTTGATAGGTGCTGTGATTCTCAATGCAGATTTACTGAGGGCTCCACCTGTAGGTGAGTAAGATAGATGAAGGTGAGGAGTGTGACGGTGGATTTCTGGGCAGCATGGGTGTCGATAGGTGCTGTGATTCTCAATGTAGATTTACCGAGGGTTCCACCTGTAGGTGAGTAAGATAGATGAAGGTGAGGAGTGTGAGGGTGGATTTCTGGGCAGCATGGGTGTCGATAGGTGCTGTGATTCTAAGTGTAGATTTACTGAGGGCTCCACCTGTAGGTGAGTGACTTAGTTGTAGGTGTGTAAGATAGATGAAGGTGAGGAGTGTGAGGGTGGATTTCTGGGCAGCATGGGGTGTCGATAGGTGCTGTGATTCTCAATGTAGATTTACCGAGGGCTCCACCTGTAGGTGAGTGACTTAGCTGTAGGTGAGTAAGATGGATGAAGGTGAGGAGTGCGAGGGTGGATTTCTGGGTAGCATGGGTGTTGATAGGTGCTGTGATTCTCAATAGATTTACCGAGGGCTCCACCTGTAGGTGAGTATGATAAATGAAGATGAGGAGTGCGAGGGTGGATTTCTGGGCAGCATGGGTGTCGACAGGTGCTGTAATTCTCAGTGTAGATTTACTGAGGGCTCCACCTGTAGGTGAGTACGATAGATGAAGGTCAGGAGTGTGACGGTGGATTTCTGGGCAGCATGGGTGTCGATAGGTGCCGAGATTCTCAATGTAGATTTACAGAGGGCTCCACCTGTAGGTGAGTATGATAGATGAAGGTGAGAAGTGTGACGGTGGATTTCTGGGCAGCATGGGTGTCGATAGGTGCTGTGATTCTTAATATAGATTTACTGAGGGCTCCACCTGTAGGTGAGTAAGATAGATGAAGGTGAGGAGTGTGAGGGTGGATTTCTGGGCAGCATGGGTGTCGATAGGTGCTGTGATTCTCAATGTAGATTTACCGAGGGCTCCACCTGTAGGTGAGTAAGATAGATGAAGGTGAGGAGTGTGAGGGTGGATTTCTGGGCAGCATGGGTGTCGATAGGTGCTGTGATTCTCAATAGATTTACCGAGGGCTCCACCTGTAGGTGAGTATGATAAATGAAGATGAGGAGTGCGAGGGTGGATTTCTGGGCAGCATGGGTGTCGATAGGTGCTGTAATTCTCAGTGTAGATTTACTGAGGGCTCCACCTGTAGGTGAGTACGATAGATGAAGGTTAGGAGTGTGACGGTGGATTTCTGGGCAGCATGGGTGTCGATAGGTGCCGAGATTCTCAATGTAGATTTACAGAGGGCTCCACCTGTAGGTGAGTATGATAGATGAAGGTGAGAAGTGTGACGGTGGATTTATGGGCAGCATGGGTGTCGATAGGTGCTGTGATTCTTAATATAGATTTACTGAGGGCTCCACCTGTAGGTGAGTAAGATAGATGAAGGTGAGGGTGGATTTCTGGGCAGCATGGGTGTCGACAGGTGCTGTGATTCTCAATGTAGATTTACCGAGGACTCCACCTGTAGGTGAGTATGATAGATGAAGGTGAGGAGTGCGACGGTGGATTTCTGGGCAGCATGGGTGTCGATAGGTGGTGTGATTCTCAATGTAGATTTACCGAGGACTCCAACTGTAGGTGAGTAAGATAAATGAAGGTGAGGAGTGCGACGGTGGATTTCTGGGCAGCATGGGTGTCGATAGGTGGTGTGATTCTCAATGTAGATTTACCGAGGACTCCACCTGTAGGTGAGTATGATAGATGAAGGTGAGGAGTGCGACGGTGGATTTCTGGGCAGCATGGGTGTTGATAGGTGCTGTGATTCTCAATGTAGATTTACCGAGGGCTCCACCTGTAGGTGAGTAAGATAGATGAAGGTGAGAAGTGTGACGGTGGATTTCTGGGCAGCATGGGTGTCGATAGGTGGTGTGATTCTCAATGTAGATTTACCGAGGACTCCACCTGTAGGTGAGTATGATAGATGAAGGTGAGGAGTGCGACGGTGGATTTCTGGGCAGCATGGGTGTCGATAGGTGCTGTGATTCTCAATGTAGATTTACTGAGGGCTCCACCTGTAGGTGAGTAAGATAGATGAAGGTGAGGAGTGCGAGGGTGGATTTCTGGGTAGCATGGGTGTCGATAGGTGAAGTGATTCTCAATAGATTTACCGAGGGCTCCACCTGTAGGTGAATAAGATAGATGTAGGTGAGGAGTGTGAGGGTGGATTTCTGGGTAGCATGGGTGTCGATAGGTGAAGTGATTCTCAATAGATTTACCGAGGGCTCCACCTGTAGGTGAATAAGATAGATGTAGGTGAGGAGTGTGAGGGTGGCTTTCTGGGCAGCATGGGTGTCGATAGGTGCTGTGATTCTCAATGTAGATTTACTGAGGGCTCCACCTGTAGGTGAGTATGATAGATGAAGGTGAGGAGTGTGAGGGTGGCTTTCTGGGCAGCATGGGTGTCGATAGGTGCTGTGATTCTCAATGTAGATTTACTGAGGGCTCCACCTGTAGGTGAGTATGATAGATGAAGGTGAGGAGTGCGATGGTGGCTTTCTGGGCAGCATGGGTGTCGATAGGTGCTGTGATTCTCAATGTAGATTTACCGAGGGCTCCACCTGTAGGTGAGTATGATAGATGAAGGTGAGGAGTGTGACGGTGGATTTCTGGGTAGCATGGGTGTCGATAAGTGCTGTGATTCTCAATGTAGATTTACTGAGGGCTCCACCTGTAGGTGAGTAAGATAGATGAAGGTGAGGAGTGTGACGGTGGATTTCTGGGCAGCATGGGTGTTGATAGGTGCTGTGATTCTCAATAGATTTACCGAGGGCTCCACCTGTAGGTGAGTATGATAAATGAAGATGAGGAGTGCGAGGGTGGATTTCTGGGCAGCATGGGTGTCGATAGGTGCTGTAATTCTCAGTGTAGATTTACTGAGGGCTCCACCTGTAGGTGAGTACGATAGATGAAGGTTAGGAGTGTGACGGTGGATTTCTGGGCAGCATGGGTGTTGATAGGTGCCGAGATTCTCAATGTAGATTTACAGAGGGCTCCACCTGTAGGTGAGTATGATAGATGAAGGTGAGAAGTGTGACGGTGGATTTATGGGCAGCATGGGTGTCGATAGGTGCTGTGATTCTTAATATAGATTTACTGAGGGCTCCACCTGTAGGTGAGTAAGATAGATGAAGGTGAGGAGTGTGAGGGTGGATTTCTGGGCAGCATGGGTGTCGATAGGTGCTGTGATTCTCAATGTAGATTTACTGAGGGCTCCACCTGTAGGTGAGTATGATAGATGAAGGTGAGAAGTGTGACGGTGGATTTATGGGCAGCATGGGTGTCGATAGGTGCTGTGATTCTTAATATAGATTTACTGAGGGCTCCACCTGTAGGTGAGTAAGATAGATGAAGGTGAGGAGTGTGAGGGTGGATTTCTGGGCAGCATGGGTGTCGACAGGTGCTGTGATTCTCAATGTAGATTTACCGAGGGCTCCAACTGTAGGTGAGTAAGATAAATGAAGGTGAGGAGTGCGAGGGTGGATTTCTGGGCAGCTTGGGTGTCGATAGGTGCTGTGATTCTCAATGTAGATTTACTGAGGGCTCCACCTGTAGGTGAGTATGATTGATGAAGGTGAGGAGTGCGACGGTGGCTTTCTGGGCAGCATGGGTGTCAATAGGTGCTGTGATTCTCAATGTAGATTTACTGAGGGCTCCACCTGTAGGTGAGTACGATAGATGAAGGTGAGGAGTGCGACGGTGGCTTTCTGGGCAGCATGGGTGTCGATAGGTGCTGTGATTCTCAATGTAGATTTACTGAGGGCTCCAACTGTAGGTGAGTATGATTGATGAAGGTGAGGATTGTGAGGGTGGATATCTGGGTAGCATGGGTGTCGATAGGTGCTGTGGTTCTCAGTGTAGATTTACTGAGGGCTCCACCTGTAGGTGAGTACGATAGATGAAGGTGAGGAGTGTGACGGTGGATTTCTGGGTAGCATGGGTGTCGATAAGTGCTGTGGTTCTCAGCATAGATTTACTGAGGGCTCCACCTGTAGGTGAGTACGATAGATGAAGGTGAGGAGTGCGAGGGTGGCTTTCTGGGTAGCATGGGTGTCGATAGGTGCTGTGATTCTCAATGTAGATTTACTGAGGGCTCCACCTGTAGGTGAGTGGCTTAGTTGTAATTTTTGAGGCATTTGCTTCTCAGCCTTACCAGTCCTCAAAATACGGTGCTTTTCATTTGCAGAATGAGGTCCCCAGAGGTTAATTTAGTGATGATTCCCCACACAGTAAATTCACCCTCTAGAAACCTCATTCTGCTCATAACCTCTCTGGAAAGTATTTTAGTATCATAAAATTAGCAAGTTTTCTAGTAGGGCCAAGAACTCTGATTTGTGAATGACACAAGAAACTTGCAAATTTATATTTTCGACAATGATTTCCACAAATTTGAAAAGATAATTATTCAATTGAACTAATTTGGAGTAGCTTCTCTGTTATGCATATGTCATGTCACCATTGGAGTGGGTTTTTTCTAGATTGGACATTTTTTGTAAAATATCATTTTCATATTCAGCATCATGAATGAAGATTAGGTTTGAGAACAATGCTTTTGATCGCGGCTGTGGAGTGTCGTGGCCACAAATTCCATCCATCCTTGATAGCCGCGAAACATGTGATAGAAATCCTTGAATTTACTTATCACCTCGCTGATACCGAAGAATGCTGCGATACATCGATATTCTAAACTCTCCGGATTCATCATTTGCATTTTTACTGTCGCCCGATCAACTGATCCACCAGATGATTTGAGTCGAACGCTCCTAACGAGAGCATACTCAACCGGAAGGAAAAGTCTATTGATGACGTCACTCAATATGTAAATGTTTAACTCAACATTATCACCTGGAACGGGCCTCAATGAATATTTGTCATTGTCGACGGGATAGGCAAAAGTTTCAATATGCCCGACTGCAAACAATAAGTCTTTGGTAACTTCATCGAACAGTGTGTCAATAATTTCCGTGCACTGATGTTTGCTCCAACAGCTGTGGTCACATGACGTCTGAGGCATGCCATGTAACACCTTGTCAATGACCTTGCTCAGTTGTGATTTCAACATGTTAATGAGATCATCAGTGAAAGCTAACCATGTATTAATTGTCTGTTCTGATCTGCGCAATTCTCTGCCAACACCATGAGAGCTGCCTCTGACTTTTTCCACTGATCTCATACCAAAGAATTCATCTAAAGGTTCATTAGTGGAACTAAGTATGATATTCATAAAACCAACATATTCTTTATGTGTAGTAGGTCTCATTTGTTTAGAATACACATAGCGATCAACAACCTTGTTAATTGCTGTAATTATTGCTTTAAATTTGTCACTACACTGTTGTATAACTACATAGAGTGGATTTACATTCATTACAGATTCGGATATTTTCAGTTTTGTAACATTGTTCAAATCATTTCCTGTTCCGTACATGACCTCAGATATTGCTATGATCTTCACTATATCACATAAATAATCTTCCCGTTTTGGTTTGGATTGCCTGTACACAGCATTTATTATATCCATAGTGACCTCAATATCATCAGTGATGAGACACAACCCAAGAAAAGACCACAGGCATCTGCGGACATTTATCAATTTTGATTCTGAAACACCAGCAAACAAGTTCATTTCAGAAACAAAATAATGAGGCAGGAATCTGTCGTTCAAATACTGATCTAGTCCCTTTAGTATATCCACGACAGGGCAATTCTTTTCCCATGCATGAGCATCAGTTTTCTCGAAATACCAGAGAGCTGACGTCTTTAGATGATATGATGTCAAAACTCCCTGGCCTTGATCTATGAGTCGTCTGATTAACTTCAAGCGACTTATACTCAGCCTCTGGTTAGTAGACATTGTTCTTAACAGAATGACTTCTGCCTTAGCAAATGACAGACAGAAATCATGCTCTGAGTCCGGGTTAGACGGAGCAGGTCGTGCTGCGATATGGAACTCACCGGTGCTAATCATTGATATAATGTCATCTGATGGCCATGATCGGTCGCGTGTGATAAACGAGCGAGCTGTCCGTGGTAATCCACTGATTCTCAGCTGTGGAACAAAGTCTGTGGAGAACAATTCATTGATGACTATCTTACCGACTTTTGAAGCTTGATCATACTCATCCTTAGATTCTCCAAATATCTCCACAGCCATGTCTCTGACTGGATCGGCCTGCATGTACCTCCCTTTACCCATGAGTACCCATGGCAAGAGCCCAGTTAACCCCTCGGTCAATATTCGGACACAACAAGGGAGGTGATCATGGTAGATTAAACTGGATTCATCAATTAGTATGTCTTGAGGTTCGATCAGCAAATCTACATCACTCCCTTCAATAAGGACTTCACTCGCCAAGCTCCCCACTAATGTCCGCTTTCTGCAATCAGACGATTGTCGTGCCACATGTCTACTGGCATATGAAGCTAGAAGAATATGGTTATAGTGTGGAGATAACTCTGATGTGCCGTCACTGCATGGAAGTCGGGGCGAGGATGCCATAACAAGTAGATGATTATCCTATTCTCACAAGTCAGATTTCGAGACAAGTGCCATATCTAAAAGATGTAAATTCATGTTCCATTGGCTCGCACCATGTTCCCATTTAACTACATCCAGTTAAAGCTTTACTATCCTCAGTCCAGAGAAGATTCTGCTGCATATCACTGCTGAAATAACACTCTATCTTGGATTTTAATTAATAGGATATAGTTGTGTTGAGATGACAATATAAACATATTCAGATAAACCTCTAGTAATAAGATTCCTGTTTTTGGTGTGTTAGTTACAAAAGTCAGCTGATTCTCCTATGGCAAACACGATTTTCAGTCAAAACTCTCCGCATCAAGTTCACATTATAAGTAATAGCCAGGGCCACTGCCTTCAGTCCAGACTCCAGATCACAACTTTTTATACTAGTATACTGGGAATGTCGGTGTTGGAAATCCTGGACTGTGCTTAGCAAGTATCATCGATGTTAGTAGGAAATAACATGTCGTCTCTCTGAAAACAAAATCATAGAAGTCATAGTGAACATTTCAAAACCAACGCTTATTCAGAAAATTGCCTCCATCTGCATATTTTGTAAAGATTAACGTATATGTGGAACTACTAATTGTTGCGGGCCAATACATATATCACATTTTATAAGTCGAGCTGATGATGGTAAGCTGGTCAATTGGTTGTGACAAACAACAGAGAATATGCATGCTCAATATTGAACTAACTTAAAGGCATAAAATAAAAATAAAAATTGATATTATATACCTTCATTATGATAATTTTGTAATTGAGTAAATGGAGTAAATACAATTCACCCAACTAACATAAATTACACCATTCAGAGAGAAAAGAGAAAAAGAGGATTTTCACTTATGTTGCACAATTTCTAAACGAATGTTATGTGATCGAAGTATAGAAAGTGGAAATAAGGATAAATACCCATTGTTGATTAATTAAATTGAAATCTCAGAAGTGCCTATGGTCCAATGGAACTACTTAAATTGATGAACGAGACATGTCAGTACAACAGAACTAACTAGATTGATTTACATGTAGCTCAATTACATTGTTGAGAAACAGATAGAGATAGAGGGGGCGAGAAAAGGAAGAGAGATAGAGCGACAGAGATATGGAGTATTTCCAAACAGATGTAGTATGGTCGAAGTAGTTTATGGCAAAATACGATGATGATATACATGTACTCACTTTTGATTCAATCAAATTGAAATCACATCGATGCTTCAATACAAGTTGATGAATGATTCCTGCCTTCAGCACCTGAAAATATATCATGTAAGAATGATAACGCTCATCTACAAATAGCAATTGGTGCATACTTTATGTGTTTATTTCCCATTATTTTGCTCACACTTGGTGCTATCATTCAAGGGACTTGGGAGATATATTCTCCCTAAAATGTGCCACTTTTCCCTATTTTTGCCCCAGGGAGAAGTGACTTCTCTCTCATATACCAGTATTTGTATGTCCCAACAGCATATTTGAAGTTTATTTACTGATTATAATGCTGCTCTTAATCACTAATGGTTTTATTTGTGTGGCATATAAATACCTGGATATATTTGATCATAGATCGTTGATGATGGGTTGTAAATTGAACTTCAGCCATTGTTACTTCTCCCTAATAACCATACAAGGAGAAGTGACTTTGCCCTATTTGAAACATCTAGGCTGGTTTGTTTTTCAATGAGTTAATTCTGCCTTTTTAATCAAGAAAAATTATGGTACCCGTCCCTAAAAGAGGTACCCGTCTCTAGGGTGGAAAAACTGACCCGATGAAATTCTCCCCCCTTCCTAAGAACGACAGACATATGAATCACACAACACGCATTTTTTGTTTTTCAATGAGTTAATTCTGCCTTTTTAATCAAGAGAAACGGGTACCCTAAAAGAGGTATGATTCGATGAAAATCTCCCCCGTTCCTAGGAATGACAGACATAAGAATCACACGACACACATTTGTTGTTTTCCAATGAGTTAATTCTGCCTTTTTAATCAAGATAAATGCATTCCGCCGTTCCGGTGCGTTTTGCATCCGTAGTTTCGTACGCATAGGTGACCGTTTAGCAACGCCGATGGCAATAAAGAGCGTTACTTGGTTAACAACGCCAAATTTGGTCAATATAAAGAGCGTGACTGCCTTAACCCCCGCAGTGCTGAGGACGGTGATTTTGATGATTGGGAGTGGAGAATGAGTGCTCAGAGCTTCTCCAAAATGCCGCAACGACCATTCCCGTGGGTTTTTACCCTTAGATGGGAAGTTTGAGCTCAATCGAGCCAGCCGTTTTTGAGTCTATAGAGGACAAATATACACACACATATATATACGGAAGTCTCAAATTATATAGTAGAATATAGCTCAATGAACCTCTTGAGAATACCAATGTAATACAGTTAAGCCAGGAAATAGAGTGTCTGACATTTGCAGAATGAGGTCCCCAGAGGGTGAATTTAGTGATGCTATTACCTCGATTATGAATTTTATCTTTTTAGCAAATTAAGGGATATAGATACTGAACAGAAGAGAAAAAGTAACAAAAAACAATGTTAATTTGAAAGTATAGATAAATCCCTGAAGATGTGACCTAAGCAGAATGAGGTCCCCAGAGGGTGAATTTGATGATGCTAGACATTTGGGGACCGCATTCTGAAAATGTCAGACACTATATCGAGGCATGAATACAGTTTCCTGTATATTATACTTACAATCTAGTGAATGTTGCTAAACCAGAAATCTGGGAAAACCTATTCCAAGCTTGATTCTGTGACAATTTATTGCGTGCATATAAACTAGGTGTTTGCATTGTTATCAGATA
This sequence comes from Siphonodentalium dalli, assembly GCA_032622095.1. Lineage (NCBI taxonomy): Eukaryota > Metazoa > Mollusca > Scaphopoda > Gadilida > Siphonodentaliidae > Siphonodentalium > Siphonodentalium dalli. Next base: position 236,877,704 of record CP136064.1, read on the forward strand.
TGAGATAATGAAATGATATTTAACTAAGTTAGTGTTTTATTGATTGTCAACGTCAACATGCGTAAATAGATGTCATGTTGATGAAAGAGGCGACTATTAGCTTTATACTGATAACCCAGTGATATTGACAAACACTGATAGTAAGGGATGACTCTGCAGATGTATTACAAAATGTAGAAATGGATGGGCTAGATAAAATTGATCTAAATAATATACATTTAACATGTGGGTCAATTCAGATAATTATATTATTTGGTTTATACATGTACCAGCATACATTTGTATGTGTACCCATACCAGGTTTGGTACAAATATTAAATGCCACTGTCTGGATCAACCATAATTCATCGTCTGTCTGTCGATCCGTGGTGGTTTTGAACTCTGGGTGCAGTCCAGAATGCAAGTTTGCATCTCTATTAAGTATAGTGTGGTTTTAAAGCATTCATGTGATGCCTGGGCAAAAATAAATTTTTCAGCCCACAAGAAAAATTAGATATATTGTCCAAACTTGCACGTCCATTATGATTGTTTGAGATTTCATCAATGCTCTATGGATTAGCTGTTGCTGTTATTTTTCAGAAAACTGGTTTTCACTCACATATAGGCACCATTTATTCAATTCATTTTGATATCCCTGTTAACATGACTTTTTAAATAATTGATGTGCTATCCACAATGCTCAATTGTACTGACTTGATACTGTGGGGTGAATTTCGTTGAATTTTGCACCCTCAGCACTGACAATGGGTTGCAGCCCATATTGTAGCTGTGGTGGGTAGAGCCGTCCATCTGTCCATAGACACATGCTATATAATATTAGCACATCCAACCATAGACATGTGTTATCTGATGCAATCACTCAATTGTTTTTTATCTGATCATGTTCATATTTTATATGCAGGTTTATGATGACACACCCCTCACCTGTATAGTTTTGCTATTGGTATTGATCAGTTGATCGGTTTAGAAAACTGGACTGAACATATTAAGTTAACCTTTCTGCTTTGAACCAAGTTCATAACAATAATAAACAGTCAATATCACCTTTTGAATATTCTTATACCATTACAGGTGTGTCTGACATTTGCAGAATGAGTAACATAGAGGGTGAATCTAGTGATTTTAGCCCACAATGTGGGCAAGCATCACCAAATTCACCCTTTGTGGCCCTCATTCTGCTTAGACTTCATCTTCTGTGAAGTATTTATAGCCTCAAATTTGAAGTTTTTTATTTATTTTTTCCCTTCTATTCAGTTGCTACATCCCATAATTTTCAAAAGATAAAATGAATAAACAAGGTGACTAATGGGTGAACACCACCAATTGCATCTGGCCAACTTCAATCTGATCCAAGGTCTCCCGTAGCAGTTGAGGGGGGATTTGGTGATAGATGCTAGCCTGCCATGTTGGATAGAGTTACTAGATTCACCCTCTAGGAACCTCAGTCTGCAAATGCCAGGCACTATTTCCATGCTTGCTGGGGACTATAGAAAGTTCATACATCGCTTCATTCATCTTTTGTTTCTTAGCGTAACTTCATGTTTAGTTTATGAAATTTTCTTTCCAAATATTTATCTCAATAACAGTTGCCTTAAATTTAAGCAATGCTTTCAAAGTGGGCTCATATGAAATAATTTAAATTTTGTAAAAGTCTGTAAAACAACTATCATCAACAAATATATGTAAAAATGGAACAACTTGTTCTTATTTTCATTTTTAATCACTCTCCGATAATGGGATTTCACATATCAAAAACATTGTTATATAAACATTACAGTGGCATTACCAATTAGTCCAATAACATACAAAAAGTTCAGTCTAAACTTGGTGGTGAAAATTGGAAATGGTCGATGCATTGGAAAATATTCTAAAATATTTTAGCATGCTACACAATTATCAATGTTTGTCAACAAATTAGTGTAACGGTTGTTTACATAACAATGGTTTCAACACTTGACATTTCATTATTGGAGAGCTATCAGTAGTTAATAGAAGAAAAAGTTTTGATGTCTCCATGTTCTTCTTAGTGGTGATGTTTTTACAGAATTTTGTTATGCACATTTACACACTGTGAGTGTCTTGATCCCCTTTAATCCAATAAACACATCTTCAGATCAGAGCTTCAAAAGTGCACAGCATCAATAGATATGAAAGTGGATATTGTTCCAACTCCTACAAAGAGTCAGTAATCCCATTCGTGGTATAAATGTATTATCTACAAATACATTCACATAACAATCACCTCATGTTTTATTATATATATCTCTTTTTTTTTTAGCCCACTGAATTCAGGATGCTGTATTGACTGTCAAACTGCTCCAGTAAACACACCCTGCTTCACAACCAATGATGTGTCTTGCTATGAGTCTGCTGTCTGCAAATATCCTTTTTAGCATAAAGCAGATGCTCATTTATAGACATAAGCATCCTAACAAGCCATCATTTACACCAATCTTTTCAGAGATTTCCCTCAGATACAGTAATGCCCTAAGTAATCGACCTCTTAACCAAAGCAGAATTATGGGTAACTTTTCAGGATTTAGTCGGAAATATGGCTTGTTGCCATTCATCGGAAAGCTCTCGGCGAGAGCTTTCCGATGAATGGCAACAAGCCATATTTCCAACTAAATCCTGAAAAGTTACCCATAATTCTGCTTTGGTTAAGAGGTCGATTACTTAGGGCATTACTGTATGTTGAGTGGGGTGTAGCATAGGAACTTAATTTTATTATTTTATGTGTCTGCACACAATTGTACATTTGTATCACTCAAAGGACTCTATATTTTTTATTTCCTGCCCTTTGGTCTCCGTAATGCTACATTTCTCTTCTCAATGTTATATTAACCATAGACTTCTTTTCTTAAATCGAAAATAAATGAAAACTTCACTATTATCACAAGCCAGGCAGTGCTCATTGTAGAATATGATTTAGAAGCAAGCCTGGATTTAGTGTGTCCGACATTTGCAGAATGAGGTCCCTTGGGAGTGAATTTAGTGGCACTATCCCACATGGTGGGCTAGCATCACCAAATGCATCCTCTGGAACCTCATTGTGCTTTGGACTCAACTGCTTTGGAGACCTAGGATCAGATCGAAGTTCCCCAGTTGAAGTTGTTGATTTTCACCCAATAGTTACCTCAATTATGCATTTTATTTTCTGCAAATTAAGGCATATAGAAGGAAAAAGTAACTAAAAACAATGTTAATTTGAGACTATAGATACTTCTCCGAAGATGAGTTCTAAGCAGAATGAGGTCCCCAGAGGGGGAATTTGGTGTCGCTAGCCCAACAGACAGGATAGCATCACTAAATTCACCATCTGGGGACCTCATTATACAAATATCAGATGCATTATATCGAAGCTTGTTTAGAAGCATTATAAATGTGTTGATAAATGTTTGCTTCCAATTACATTGGATGCTTCAATTACTCTCTGTATGCTCCATCAAGATTACTGGTTGATACAATTTCAAAGCTGATCCAAAATCAGGCAAAATTCTTAACTCTATAACACCTACTTATGTGTAGCTTTGAATACCTGGCCATGCCGAACACCTATGGATAACATTAAAATGTCAGTTAACCCTTTCAGTGCCAGGGGCCGATCTCATCGGCCCTAATTTACGGTCTGTAAAATCAGCACTAAAAAAATAAAAAAAATAAAAATTTTGTTTTTAGATTTTTTAAAAAAATTTAAAATTGTAAAAAATTGTAAAAAATAATAACAAATGATGAAAAATTGTTAGGCCAATGCATTCTCTTATATATGCGAGGCGACCTATGGTCGACTCGCATATATAAGAGAATGCATTGGCACAGGGTATATGGGTTGATACAAAAATCGGACCTGGCACTCAAAGGGTTAATGAACTTTCTATATAATCTTTATGACTGAAATGTTTGTCTGAATAAGAAATAAATTGGTTTACTATAGAAACATGACTTACAATATCATGAAACATCGAACAAAATTTAACAAAATTGTTTTAATTAAAATTATTTGGGAATTTATATACACAACTATCATCAAAACACATCACCAGGGTGTAGATGGAGATGTCAAATCACGTCTCCAGGTGTTCAGCGGCATTTGGCATTAAGTGGTAAAGTGTTAATTAGTCCTTGACTTTGTCACTGGTTCAAGCACTCGGTGCCCAGAGGCTGCTTATAAACCTAGAGGAACGCCATGTATTGATGGGTGAGTATGATCAACAATTCATATCTATTCAGTGCCCCGTAAAACAAAACTTAAGAAATATATTCTTCCTAGGCAGTAATATACTAATTTTAATAAACTAGTTTTAGTTTTAACTATCTATTTACTTAACCCTTCCATGACTGTAGCTTCCTGAAATTTTACGAAAACCCTGTGCCAATGCATTCTTTTATATATGTGAGTCTCCCATAGGTAATTCACTCTGGAGATATATATTTCAATTAAAATCAGCGATGTCTGTCTTGTGTGGGGTTCATAGTTAACAGACAACATGAGTTGTTACCAAAAAGTGTATATGTTTTATATTTTGGTTGCAGATCGAAGCCCCCAACTAATTCTGCCATTATGGTATTTGTTTATACAGATAAAGAAGCTGCTCAACTGCAGGATGTTGGCATCATTTTTACAGAGAAACTAATTCTATATTCATAATTTAAAGGGGGACTGTACACTAAATGGTTCGAGCCAACTAAAATTTTCTTTCTTCATACAACCAATGCATTATTTACAAACCTAGAGTCTTGGCCATATGGATTCTATTACTAATAAGCTTGCCCAGGTTAATTGTAGTTTTGTTTGTTGTTCCCGTTGAAAATGGAGTAGATTTTTTTCTATCGATTTTTTTATTGAATAACTAAATAAAACATAGGTAATGATACACATTACAATATAAACAATGAACAATAAATGCATTTACGGAATCCCATCACTGCATTCTGTGGTCTTGCATTGACGCCTCTGATTCGACGTCACCCGGTCAAACTTCTTGTGAAGTTAATAGATTGCACCCCAGTCAAATTCTATGTGCTCACCGCTGACATTCTCTTCGAACCATTGTCACACATTTGAGATGCGCTCTCTGAACTGCATAAGTAGCACAGGAATTCTGTAATGTCATCCTCACTACTTCCTATTTGTTGGCAAATGACAGGTCATTTCGTTTTAGTTTCGTAGCAATGATTCATTATATTTGCGACTCTTTTTTAATCCAGCACATGTCTTGTTATCAAAAATAGGTGTTTAAAAATAAATGTCTTTATTATAGAGGACTATGTTCCAGTGGTGTATGTGAGGCATTCTGTGAATCCAGAGGTTTGGTCTCATGTGTATGCTTAGATGGTGAGTATTTATCCATAAATACTAAGTGTATTATGGCTTACATTTTCATTATAACAATTGGACATTATTAACTCTTTCTATACTATAAATTTATTATACAATGTTGTATTGACGCCTCTGGCAGTGTTGAGTCCAATATGACTTTTCACCACAACCTGGATGAGTACAAGAAAAACACATACTGTACACAACATTGTATTATGACATTTTTATTATCCATCTGTATGTTTGTCCAAATTTTGGGAATAAAACTTTTGTGGTAATTTTTGGTATTTTTCGGCACTTGGTTCTCTATAAAAGCCTGTAATGGTCATCAGAAAGCATGATTTGGAACAGTAAACACGGAAGTGAAAAAAAAACTCAATGCGGAAGTGAAACGTCTGCTAAATTCACCAGAGTACTGCACGCATCACAATTTCACCGATTCATTTTGCAATAGAGTTACTTCCTGACATCACAGAGTCCCGATAAAAAAGTCATATATGACTTTTTCCCAGATTATCATGTGACGACTTTTTCCCAATCAGAAATAGTGTTAGTTAAGTGATGGATAATAATAAATACTCATTAACTAGTAGATCCCTTAGAAATGTTCAGATAATAAGTAAAAATAAATGACCACAAATCGTCTGTTAAACTTATCACCTAAACATTTCCACCTATGAAAATGAACTATTCCCCTGTCTGTCATCACCTTTTATTTCCTGAACACCTCTCCAGATGAATAATAGACTATTTCAATGTGTACTGTGCAATCTGCTATGCCGGGTAGCATCACTATATTCACCCTCTGGGGATCTCATTCTGAAAATATCAGGCACACTATTTCCAGGCTTGTACATGGAATGATATATAAATTTTATGTTTATCATATTAGTCAAATGCGATATTTGTCAAGAATTATTTTCGATATTGATTTTGCTTTAATGTTTATTTTCAATTTCAGTTCCTAATTCCTGTAAAAGATGTTGTGTAGATGCTAATGCTACAAGTTGTGTTCCATACGATCCTCTGAGCTACCTTCCTAATGGGAGGACCTGCGTACAGGGATACTGTCAAGCTGTATGTAATCAAGCCTTGAAATAGTGTGTTTGTCATTTGCAGAATGAGGTCCCCAGAGGGTGAATTTAGTGATGCTACCCCACATAGCGGGCTAGCATCACCAAATTGACCCTCTGGGACCTCATTCTGCTTACACCTCAGCAGATTGAGGTTCCCAGAGGGTGAATTTGGTGATGCTAGCCCGCTATGTGGGGTAGTATCACTAAATTCACCCTCTGGGGACCTCATTCTGCAAATGATAGACACCCTATTTCAAGGCTTGGATGTAATTCTGTTTTGTTAAAAGCTCTTATTAGAAATATTTGCATATACTCCTAATATTGGTTCTGCTTTTTAGACACCCGTTTGAAAACAAATCTGTTTTCCATTCCTTGACATTTAATAAAAAAATAATGCTTGTCACTGTCAACTATAGTATACAACTTACCAAAATGTGTTATCTATATTAGCATTTTGTTCAACACGATTTTGTATTGATGTATGTTGGTCGGCTCCGAATGTTTGCTAGGCCGCCAAATATTCCAAGTGGTGAAAAATAAAAGTTTTGTATCTGATAACTCGGAGCTTTGAATAAAATATTTCTTACCCCGAAGTCAAAGAAATAATAATTTAGGAGTGATAATTTGGATTAAGTATCTCTAAATTCACTTCACAGGGAAGCTGTATTAAAGCCATACAGGACCTAACGGAGAGGCTGTTTGCTCTGTTTGAATCTGTCAGCATCGACTCGGTCTGTAAGTATCAGATTTTATACCACAATCATGCATTTTAATTATGTGAACATCGGTACAGCACTAACTGTATAAATGATCATGGTACAAACAAAATATACTGATAGTATGTCTGAAAAACAAATTTACACCAATCATGAGATTGCCACTGTCTACCCAACTCACCAAGGTGGAAGCAATTTTTATAAGTGCAATCATACATTTTTGTAAACTTTTAGAGTATATGGATAGTATGAACATAGAGCCCACTTTATCAGATAATTAGCCCCTAAACCTGGCCTCATATTTTATAATAAGACACACGTGTATTATCAACACGCTCAGTGATGTAAGAGCTCAGCACAATGATGTTGATGTCAATGCTGGAAATTTATTATTTAGTTAATTAGAATATAATTATGATATTCGATTTGTGTTGGGTTATTTACTGTTGACTGTGAGATAAACATGGGTGATAAGGGTGGTTGAACAATTTTGTTAACACGACACATTTAAAATGGAACTATATTTTTTCTTGAAGGTGTCTTTACTTCCTCTTTGGTTGTGATAAGGAAATCAATATTGATTTTGTTTAAACCCAGCCATTTCGAGATCATTTTTCCTTGCTAAAATATGATTATGTGATAAAGTGGATCTCAAATTTGTTGCAATTATATACAAACCTTGTCCACCAAATTTGATTAATAAATTTCATACGAGACTCTGATATTTGAGATCTTCTATTTATAATGATTTCTTCCAATTTAAAATCTTTTATCTTTTATCTTTACACAGTGGAATCAATCAGGACGAATGTTGTTAGTTTTGTTGTTGGTATAACCTTGGCAGTATGGATACCAGTCACATGCATCATCAGCTACATGGTGAGTACTAGTTTACATCATCAAACCTCTTTCTCATCCCTGCACTCACCCAACTATCTTCCCAACATCTATTCTGAGAGAACACAGAACTATATAAATTCCTGTTCTTTACCCTATAGCTGTCTGCATTAACACTTGGGGTAATATTTCCAAAAGAAAGGATTTTTATAAAACCCATAGGCCTATGGCTTGTTATCCCATCCTCATTTGAAATGTTTGTTTGTCTATGTATAAATTGTCAATGTGATGTTCTGTGTCTGTTCAAAACATTGTATTTCCAACTTATTCAATATAATAAACTGCGAACATGTTGTTTTGTTGAGATACCTACATGTGTTATGTGCTCAAGTTTCTGCATTTTATACATATCATGTATGGAGGCACGGACTCAGTATACATGTTCATTGCTTCAATGTTCACGAACAAATTCTCATTTTTTGTAGAAATGGCCATGTATCGACCACAATGGCATATTGAGATATCCCTCAACTCCGAGCAAGCTTGAAAATTGGTCCTGATTTTTGCCCATGTCAGGGTCTTATCCACAACCTAACCATCTCAGCTGTAGGGACATCCTTAAAAAGGAAGCCCTTTCACTAGGGCCCTGCGATTCGATTCGATTAGATGCAATTCAAAATCTTCCGTCTGATTCGATTCGATTTGAAATCAGTTACCATGATTCAGATTTCTTCGAATCTTTGGTGACAGGTGCATTTTCGTGCTTTCTACAGACCACAATGCTCTTACCAGAAAAGAAAATTACTTAAACGTATGCACGAACCATTATGACCGATGGCAGGACAAGTAATGTTATCGCCAACTACTCTATAACTAATTGACCCAATCTGTAAAAAATGACACAAGTCAACAACAAAATAATGTCGTTCCAAGAATCATGGGAATTCCATAACACACATGTATGCCAGATTTTAGATCTTTGTTTGATTTGTGTAAATGCGAGTCTGAATCTTAAGTCCTGAGTATTTTTGTAAACATTGTCCGGTAAGTCTGTCAGTTCAAGCGAAAGACAACACAAACATCGCAAGCGTATCGAAAAATACTGCCCTATTAAATGAAATGAAACAGGCATCACATGGTACGCTTGTCCATATTTACGTCGACTTTGGTTCTCATGTATGTATGTTGTTATCTGTACTTTCTTAGGCTCAGAAAATGCATGGATGTGTGTAGATAAGTGCATAATCTGCGCATATTGCACTACATCGATGATCACCAGGCAGTTTTAGGTATTTCTTCAAAGTTCTATGTATTTGAAATCGATTGGCTCAGTAACAATGATTCGATTCGAGATTCGATTTGATTTCAAATCGTTTGCCTGATTTGATTTGAAATTCATTCAAATTTGATTAAGAGTTGGTAAGCATATCAGTCTGAACATGGGTTCAAATATTGACACAGAACAGATCTACCATTATATTAGGCCAGCACAATCCACTTCCTCCGAAATTTTTTTTCTTCGAAATGCTCCGATTGCTAAACAAAATTGCATGGTCGGTTCAGTTTATCAAATCTGCTTTGTCATCATCTTATTTTGGCCTAACACACACCTTACCAACTGAACCACATGGGGGTGTGCCATATAGGATTGAATGGGTTAACAGAATTGTATTTTATAGTGAATTTTACTCTTTTAGGACAAGAAAAGGCGACGAGAGTGGGATTTCAGGATGAACCTAGAAATCAGAAGGGTATGTGCAACTGTGTATATTGATACATTGGCTCCTTTTGTCCCTATTTATTTTTATATAGAGCCTCTATTTTCCTATTTCATTTTCCTCGATACTGATTGGACAATACCTAACAACACCTTAGTTACTTGTTGCTTGTATTTCTCGACAAAGATGTAAGTGGCCGAGTCACCTACATAGGAATTCGGGAAGTGTTAACATTTACACGAGATGATTGTCCCCGAGGCGAATTTACTTAGAGTGTTTATGGTGTGTCTTTGGTTACCAATCCTTTCTCGGTGAATTAAAAGTGTTTGTAAAAACTGATTGCTATGTTGCATTTTTTTACAATAAAAGATGCCAAACAATAAGTTATCTCCAAATATTTGCCAAATAACATGGCTGCAGTGATTGTAACAATTAGACGATCAGCCGCCTTCTACTAATCGGCACACTTCAAATTCAACTTTCGAAGGCGTAATTTCAATTAATTGCAGAATGACAATGCATTAGGCGGATTCACATCAAGTTCATAAAGTATCTAATTTCTATTTTCCAATTCGAAAAGTGATTTTTAATTACACAATTATTATTATTTGTTCTTCCACGTCAGTTTCATTTTATTTACATTCAAGACAGTCCATCTTGACTTGAGTGGCCTTGATCTTCTTTTATCTTGCATTTTTTCGTTGGCAAAATCGGCCAATAAAATTTTGTCAAATCGTTCGAACTAGATACTCGACTAACAAGAATTGTGATTTTTTTTAACAACAGACAGATTTAAGATTATTCTTTCTAATATGTTGTTCTGGCCGGGCATCGATGTATTTATTCGCGAATTTATGCAGTATGCTGTTCGGCCACTTACAATCTTATAAACTGCAACAAAAAATATGTTGATCGCATATATAGAGCCACATAATGTTGATGAGAGGTTCCCTCAGGAAATGTTCAGATAATAATAACACATTTGTTGAACTTATTATCTGAACATTTCCCCCAATTAATAGAAATCCATCCAATCTGCACATGTATTATCTTTTCATCTGTCTGTTTCTGCTTTTATTACCTGATCATCCCTCCATGTGAATAATAGATCATTCCAATGTATACTTTTATAACTGAATGGAAGAATCCATTCAGTATGAAAGGGTTAAATTCCAATGTTGTTTCATAAAAGTTTCTCCTAAGCCCATTTTGAAAAAAACGGAACATATTATGTTATTTGTTCATCCATCCGTCTGTTCCTTCACTTTTTTGGTTTCCGGATGATAATAAGTCTGAACAGAATGGAATGAAATTTGGTATGTGTGTTTACTAGCACATAATACAGGTCAAGTCTTCGAATTCGGGTTCTACCTGAAAATTTTCACCAGTTACGGCCCTTTTTGTTGGAATTTGTACTAAATTTTGTTTCTGGATGATAACTTTAGTAAATTTGAACTGAATGGAATGAAATTTGGTATTTGAGTTTACTAGCCCAAAATACAGTTCATATTCAAATTTGGGTTCCACCTGCCAATTTTTGACGGAGTTATGTTCCTTGTCGACTTAGACTTTGCCGATTATTTTGGTTTCTGGATCATAACTTTAGATTTAGTTGTCTGACTATTTTCAAATTTCGCATATTGATTACTCATTATGGCCCTTTGTTGAACTTACCACGGTCGTATTTTGGCATGCCCTAGCGATACTCTTGTACTTAAATGTAAACATATTGTCTACTAATTCACTTACAGACAGGGGCGCCGGAAGAGATGGGGGCAGAGGGGGCAGCTGACCCCCCTGCCCTTGACCAAGAGGGGCGAGCGGGGGCAGGACTTGCCCTTTTTCTGGAGACAGAAAACGCTTTTTGTGTGTTTAATCTCGTGTTTTTATAGCAAAATGTGACTTTTGGTCCAAATACCACCAATTTCACAAGGAATATTAATTTTTTGTCAATTTTATCACAAAACGGCCATAAAAACCGACAAATACCATTAAAATAGGGATTTTTGCCACAATGAATTTATGGTTATTTTCCCGAGTTTGCGGAGAAAATGCCCTTTTTTGCGGAAAAGTGCCCTTTTTGTAGGCTCTGCCCCCCCCCCCCCCTGTCCTTGGATGCTTCCGGCGCCCCTGCTTACAGATGCTAAGCAGTCGACACGAGATATTAATAACTAGCTATTAAAACAGGCTCCCTTTGGGAGCCTTTATACAGCATTGGAGGGGCCTGCGGTGCTTCATGCACATTTTGATCTTAGACAGAGCCTTTATTCAGCAGTTGCCCCTTTGTGTGCTACACGCACAGTTTGATTGTTTAAACATTTTGATATTTAAATTAAATTCATTCATTTTTAATCAAAATTTTGGAAATCTAATGGCCTTATAACATCCTCCAGGGTACCCCGAGTCACCACACCAAATTTAGTTGAAATCGGTCTAGGGGTCTGGGAGAAAAATCGCGTACAGACAGACAGACAGACAGACAGATCCTACTCTTTTATATATATAGATTATTTATTTTTTGCGTTTTTTCAGGACAGGGAACTGATTTTCGATGAAGACAAAAGGAAGATATCGAAACCAAAAATGGTCCAATCCGAGAGAGTGCAGCTGGCCCCTCTGAGGGTCGTCCCAAGAATGCATATGGCCCGGATGACCTGAATGTTGCTGGGAAATAGGGATTAATTTTTATAGAGGTGCCACCTGGATTGAAAAAAAAACATAAATGACTTGTTTTGTATTTCAAATGCTCTGTATTGTTGTATTTTCTGTTTCATTTTCATTGTGATATTTAACTCAGGTCCTATTTTAAATTTAAGCTTACGTCACAAACATTTTGACATTTTTCATGTACTCTATTTAAGTCTGTGATATCTTGCATTTATTGTTTGGTTGTATTTCTTCTTCATGAGAATAATTACAATTGCCATGCCTCCAATTTATATCAATCAATCGGAGGTTAAAATTACTGACATGGTATGAGTGTATACCATGTCACTAAACTGGAAGTCAGTCTTTATATCATGTCAGTAACTGTCATTTTGAAACTGCACTGTTTTTGTTTTTTGACTGCATCAAATTTAATAGTTTGAAAATTTAGTTAAGAATAATTCTGCCAGTCTACATACTGAAGTTTGATAACCCTTTCAACACTGTTCGCCCATGTGCACTCTAATGTCCTATTGTCCTGGGCTCCCAAGCTATATTTGCATGTTTTTAGCATTTTAGTTCCATATTAAAGTCAAATAATTCTCGAATAACAATATCAAACAATGTATAGTTTGACTTGCCTCATTCCTGTGACATGTTTCTTGGATCGTCATGTAGAGTAGTGACATCAAGGAATATCAGTTGGTTAACATGCCAATAAGGTTATTATTGTCAAATTTCTCGTTGGAAAGTGATATTTCAAGTATTTTATCATATTATCATTGGTGCCGTATTCTCAGCTCCACCCCTATTTGTCAAGCCGATGTGAATTAGACATTCTGTTTCATCATCTTTTCGGATCAGGACCATCGGCCATATGATTATTTTATACCAGGTGTATATAATTATAATTTTGTCAACTTGTGACATGAAAAATGCTGTTTTGTCCCATTACAATAAGTTCTTAGTCCAGTATTTTCCTGGAAAATTCCCATATATGCCATATGGCTCACATGATTACCACGTGACAAGAGATATTAATTTTACTCACGTACAGTGTAATCTATTTGTAGCATTGGTGTTAGAGTATAATTTTTGACAAAACAAAGCCAATTATTAACTGTTATAACATTCCGTGATTCAACAAGTTACTGATGAAGAACCAGCAAAGAACACAATCGATGTCACGAAATAAATGTTTTTCAATGCAAATATTTTGACATTACGGGGCGGCGTCATTTGAGAGTTACACAAATATTTTGACATTACATTTTCAAAGTGTTAAAATGTTTAGGATGGATTAATGAGTGACATTTGTCTCATAAATCCCCCCATTCTAGTCCATTTTTGTTGAGTATAACCAGATCGTTGTCTACACAGCTAAAACAGAAAAGTCACTTGTACCAACTTTAATTAATGACCCAATAGTTGGTCTGACTTCATGACCCTGGCATATTAATTGTACAGTATTATGGATGATATTTTGGCTCCCTGACACTAATATAAAGGATAAAGATGAGTTATGCTGTTATATACACTTTCATTGGTGTGGAGTTTTGCATTTTTTGAGTATGTTGATCGTGTATCTAAAAGTATTGCATTTATTGATATGTTATGTGGTGATTTTCATTTGTGATATAAGAGTTTTAGAACAATATTATATACATATATTACAAGTTTGTTTTATCCTTTTCATATTTTTTATATATATTTGAGAATCTCAAGTCTTCATCTATACATAATTTCATTGTTTTATAATTCCATTGATATGTCTCATACCTATTCTCAGACACACCAGTTTTGGCATAACTATGGCAGTTGACACATCGCTCCAATTCACATTTAATTCTTTGGTGAATTTTCGATTGTCACATGTTTTGGGAACAAGCTCTTTTCATTAGATTATCAACCCAAGTACTCAGCGAGTTTACCATTGTACGGGCAACATAGATTTATCCCAAGCAGCCATATATTTTGAAAAGTTTGCATGCTTTCATTGATTTGGTAACAATTCACACTGAATGTTGATTTGCATTACAAGGATCTTCAAAACATGGTCTGGACAGTGTTTGCACTGGACCAGAAAATCGACGGGCCAAAACTTGGACCCTTCTAAAGTTCTCATTATTTTTGGGGACATTTGAACAATTCTTGGGCCATTTATATTTTGGGAATTCAAATCTAAGTAACAATAAATACTATTGTGTGTAAATATATTGTACTTTAACAGAATATAACATGAATTTATAGATATGGGATATTTATAGAGGTCGGTTAAATTTTTTACTTTTGTCTACTGCACTAAGTTATCGAAATCTAACTTGCGTTTACTTATGCTATCGATTATAACTTGCGCAACTCGCATTTATTTGAGTCAACATGTGCTTGTACTGTTTACTGATGCCTAAAACATTCAAATTATTGAAATCCTAGACATACGCATCGAAAAAATGACCAAGTCTGCAGCTATCGATGCAAGTTCTATCTTCAAGTTATCGGGTACTTTAATTACTTTGGTGAGTGCATCTTTTGGCTGCTCTTTGTGTCTCAAAAGTTAGAAACATGAACTTTATAAATATTATGTTAATTGAAAAACATTTGCATCACAGGTTTTTTCCAACCACCTCCTTCCTGTGTGTGGAACTATACCTCATAATTTTGTGAAGACATTTTATCTTATCTGATGTTGTCAATGACGTTAGGAAAAACAAGCTTTCATAAAATATATATGGATGTGTAATTTGCACTTTTGCATGGCCCTGTTTAGTGGGCCTATTGTCAATCATCATAAACATATCTTTGATCATACATGTCCACATCTAGGCGTTATTTGAAATCTTTAATTTGGTCCACTTGAACAAATTCAGGATGATTGTTCCAAGCCTATAATATCCTCAGTGAAAAGAAGTTCAATGGCACTGGTTCATTTGTATTTTGTACTCGTGACCGCGAGTCATTGCATGGCTGTACTGAATAGCAAGTTTTGTTGACAATATATAGACTATGCATTAGTTTGAATGTTTTGATTAAATCGCCTCGCAAACATCTATATTTGAGAGACATGAGACCCAAAGCTTGAAGTCAATCTCCATATGATAGTTTCTTTAGAGCAAGAAATAGTTTGGTGGCCATTCTTTGGATGTTTTCTATCATCTTTGAATATTTAATAAGGTTTGTGTTGCAGAGCGCATTTCTGAATTTCAGTGTAGGCGTCAAGAGAGTTTGAATCAAAGGAACAAGGAATGTCCATTTCCATGTATACAAATGACTGCTTGATCATATGTAACATGCTATTCGCTTTGGCAACTGCCTTGTTCACCCACTTATCGATTTCCAAATCACACATATGAATGCTGACCTTGCCTTATGTATGCTTCCTGATGATTTTGTACATGTATAATGTAAACTATATTTAGTCTTGAATCTTGAATTTTATCTATATAGTCTATACATGTTTTACAATTTTTCGATTCTCTGTTAATATTTTCCACAAATTTACTTTGTTTGATGAATAAACTGTTTTCGAGAATTATTATTTGTTGTATGTCAACATTTTTGTTCCCTGCCTGTTACATCAATGATGTATGTTATGTAGACCAAGTCTTCTAGGTCCACATAACCTTGGGATATTGGTTGGGATGATGCACTTTTGGAGTCCCATCCCGTTGCTCTTCTATAACAGACTTTACGCCAAGAATCATGGACAGGGTTATCTTGCGTGTATGTCGAGGACTACTTTCCCCAAGCATGATATCAAACATGCATATATCAGAGTTCTGTTAAATGTCAAAGCAACAATATTATAAGTAAACAAAGCTGTTTTCCAGAGAATATTGATTTTATCAGAAATTGCATTTAAACAATACATTAAACAATTGTACATGTATCATCGCTGGATCTTTTTCTATCATGGTTAATGATGTATCATTCTGAAGACTGTTTAATCGTGGACATGTCAATTGATTAATCACATTCAGGGGTTTACATGAATGCCCGGGCTCCACATGTACATCTTTTGGATGAAAGTCCATTATAGAAAAGCAAGGGGTGGGACTCGGTCTAAAACAATATCAACCCAACCAATATCCCAAGCTGTTGTGGCCCGAGAAGACTTGGTCAATGATGTATGGTATGATCAATATAGTGGGATGATGAAATAGAGTAAGAAGAACATACTGATTTGCATCATTCATGAACTAGTGTCTTTCCATGAACAATCCATATTAATTAGCCAAATAATTTGTTTTATTTCTATAAATCATCAATTTAGTGCAAAACACCAGAGAGCAGTTGACCTTTTCTATACTAAATACTCGGACAAGTAGTTCCCTTAGGAAATATTCAGATAATGAGTTCAACAAATGACCATAGGTTGTTGAACTTGTTATCTGAACATTATTTCCCACCAATGAATATGAATCATTCTGCTCTTGTATTATCTGTTTTTCTATCTGTCTGCTTATATTTCCTGAACACCCTTTTCCTGAAAGTCCCTTGAACGTTGTAGCCCATGGACCCAAACATTTTCCAAACTTTTAACTTCTTTATTAATTTGTCTATTCAACATCAACTCAATGCCCAAAAGATTTATGGGTATAATCAAAAATAACAATCAAGTTTCATTGCATAGGTTAGGTTTATTTTTCTAGAATATATTACTATGGTATTTAAAAAATAAGACAAATATGTACAATTGCCGAAATTCAAACTATACAAACCAAAATCTTACACACTCTGCGGTCACATAAATTAATAGAACAGGTCTTCAGAAAGGCAATAACAAAAAAGTTACATATATTATCACACACGTCTTTTTTTTAAATGGGAAGAAAATTTACACAACAATTTGGCACTTTCAACAGAATAATCACTGGATAGAACAATTGTAGAATACATAGAAAATAAATAAGTATTGGCACAAGTGGTGAGTATTGATTCAGTTCGAACCAAGCCTTAAAATGAATTAATCCTTTCATGATGGGAGCTGCTCTGGTGCAGCATTAAAGATCCTATGTCAGTGCATTTTCTTATATATGCGAGTCTCCCATAGGGAGCCTCGATTATGTAAGAGAATGCACTGACTAAAGTCTGGCTTACAAGGTTGAGGTGAAAATTGTTAGGCTGATGCGTTTTCTTATATAAGCGAGGCTCCTTATGGGAGACTCTTATATATATGAGAATGCATTGGCACAGGGTTTTCGTAAAATTTCAGGAAGTTCCAGTCACAGAATGGTTAAGAGTTCTCCACTAATACTGCCTGTCGTAACGACAGATGTTACAATTTCAGCCGGGCAGTTCATGTCTTCTGTTTTGTGATAAATGATGTACATGTAAAGTATATAGCCAGGGAGCAACCATAATTTAACAAAACATATATCATCCCTTCTTTATAACTGAACTTCGTTGCTACTGAATTAAATTAAATAGGCCAGTTATTTCAAGGCTTGGTTCCAAAATGGTGATAGCCTCACTTTAACCCTTTCAGTGCCAAGTCCGATTTTTGTATCAACCCATATTTCCTTGATTATTTTTCAAATTTATTGATTATAATAATGTGATACATTGATGGAAAGAGCTCTTAAGAGCTCTTTCCATTAATGTATCACATTATTATAATCAATAAATTTGAAAAATAATCAAGGAAATATGGGTTGATACAAAAATCGGACTTGGCACTGAAAGGGTTAAATAGATTAATAGTGTAAACATTTTCAGCACCATCTAACTTACTGGACTGTATATAAAGTTAGATTATTTACCTGAATATCACCTGGTGAAACAACACATTTCAGTAAAATCAATTCCATCAATCATTTACCAATTCCATTACTACTGCCAAGGCCAATTAAATAGCACCACTGTATCAGTTTATTTCACCATAAAAACAAATATTTAAGGCCATCCAAAATTAATTATTAGTCTCTCAAGGAATCCTCTGATTTTTTGGCAGACTTATTGATATTTTTATTGTACTAGTAAACAATATGTGCAAAACAAAATTCCATGGCCATTTTTCATTTTCAGAAAACAAGCATACTGGCCTCAGTATTACACAGAGTAATAAAATTGACATGTATAATACAATGTACTTGGCACTATGGAGCCAGTCCATTCTAAATGGTAACCATGTCTGTTATTTAGTTGAAAGTCACTTACTAGTAACAGTCATCGCACAATCCAAGCAAGTTCTTAAACAATGATGAAGATAAACCCTTACAGGGAGGATTGGTCCAGGGGATGATGGCTGTATATTCTTACAAACATCAGTCTAAATTAATTTTGAAACGGGAAACATTTTTTTTTATATACTTTATTGTGTGAGACTCTTTCCTGCCAACGTGTTTTTTCTATCAATTATTGGTTTGTTTTGGGTTATAAGGAAAATCAACATAAAACTCTAGTATATTAATTTTGGCTCCCATGAAAGCATACTCATGGACCATCTTGCCAGTTGGGAATGAAAATAAAAACCTACCTACCTCACCGATATTAAAAAATAAATTGTCTGAGAAGCATCATTGAATAGTAGTTATCCCATAGGAAATGTTCAGATAATAAGTTCAAAATATTTGTTGTTGAACTTATT
This sequence comes from Siphonodentalium dalli, assembly GCA_032622095.1. Classification (NCBI taxonomy): domain Eukaryota; kingdom Metazoa; phylum Mollusca; class Scaphopoda; order Gadilida; family Siphonodentaliidae; genus Siphonodentalium; species Siphonodentalium dalli. The sequence goes on from CP136064.1 coordinate 236,896,603, forward strand.
ATCTGAGCATTTCCTTCCAACAAGTAGGACTCCTTCTACACTTTTATATTATTTTCCTGAAAACCTCTCCAGATGAACAATAGACCATTCCAATGTATGCTTTCATAACTGAGTGGGAGAACCCATTTAGTATAGAAACGGTTAATTAAATTTGGATGGCCTTATACATACATGTAGGTATACAATAAATAAATAACAGCACTCTTATAAACATATGACTAGACTCCAATAACCATTAAGGCTAGAATACTATGACTAGTTTTATTATTGCACTTTTGTCCCTAGATCCTTAATATTCTTATCGAAAATTGTATATAAACACACTATATACACATGTAAACAAATACACAATCAAAACAACATTAATTTTAATAATTTTCGAAAATGACAATATATATTAAACCTTTCTTGATGGGAACTGTGCTGGTGCACCATTAAAGATCCTGTGCCAGTGCATTCTCTTATATATGGTTAGTCTCACATAGTGAGTCCCACATATATAAGAGAATGCACTGGTTTACAAGACCAAGGTAAATATTGTTAGGCCAATGCATTCTCTTATATATGCAAGGCTGCCTATGGGAGACTCGCATATATAAGAGAATGCATTGGCAAGGGTTTTCGCAAAATTTCAGGAAGCTCCCGTCATGAAAGGGTTAAGAACACAAATGACACCGTTTTGTACTATTTTAATTTAAAAATTCCATCACTTCATAGGATACAACCTCCTTTGCGAATAAATATGATATATCAAGCAAAAACAAGCTTGATAATAATTTTAAAACACAGCAATATCACAGGGTTCCGTTTTGTTCCTTATCACTTGGACCATGGTTCGGAGTAGGACACACAAAACGAGAAGGTCTCTATCAAAACTTTTACTGGCGGTGTTAACATATAATTCTCACACCAAATCACTATCTACAACATGAAAATACAAAACAATTTTCACAGCACTTTCAATGTTGATTTGAAAAAAACAAAACAAATAAGCTGTTGAGTTCACAAGACAAACTTTAACGCTACATCACAATCTTTCTATATCACAGCTGTTCTGTGTTTCCTGGAACGAGAAGCGAAGATACGCATGAAAAATTATACAATAAATGCGTGGCTCTAAATTTGATACGTTGATGAATCATGTCGTTTTCAGAAGGTTCTTTATTCCGAAGGCTGTTTGTTCCGAAAGTATCAAGAGGGTTCTTTATTCCGAAAGTACCCACAGGAACTCCTAGTTGCCAATACAATAACCAATGTCGGAACAAGTTATAAAATATGAAACTTAGGCCCAATGCGGTAATGCAAGTGATTCGGTCATTAAGTCAACTCCTAACCAAATAATACAAAAAAATTAATTATACAAACAGTAATAATCACCATTCATAACACACATGCACCATGGAAACCCACAAGGGCATCCAAAATAATATGATTAGGAATGCTCTTTAATATTTCGCGCTAGTGGACGAATATCGATCATTCGCAGGTGCCTATTTATATGTCAATTCTTATAATAATCATTAGGAATAAATTAACCTTTTCACTGCTAATGACATTATGATATCGATGATGCATTCCTTCGATTGTGGAGACGGCAGGTGTGCTGCCGATTGTGTGGCTCATTTTGAAGTTTGCAAGCGCTGTTTCATTAACCATAGCATTATGCCTCTTTGATAATTGCTGGCACAGAAAATAAATGTATATTAAACTGAATGAAATTAACTTAAATCCTTCAACGCGTTGCGTGTACAATACATGCTCGAATTTTGGAAAGTTATTAATCAGACTCAAGCGAGTCAACGTCGGTTGATTCAGAAGGCACCTCCATGGAATTGGAACCGAAACAGTCGGGTATTATTAGTAGCCATGGCTAACTACATAATGCTTATTAACCCTTTGAGTGCCAGGGGCCGATCTTATCGGCCCTAATTTATGGTCTGTAGAGTGCCCTAAAAAAATAAAAAAAATAAAAAATGATGGGTTGAATGTTTTTTTGGGTTGAATTTGTTTTGGGTATGCTTAAGCATGCTATAGCGAATTTAAAAACAAACTGGATAAAACCTTAGGGGCATGTTATAACTCAAAACTATCACCAAGTATTCATAGTAATAATTTTGATGCCCATGAAAAACGTAAGATTCCCTGGCACTAAACCTACAAAGTCTGTTAAAGAATATAAGAAAAAATTATTAAAATTGTAAAAAATGATGAAAAATTGTTAGGCCAATGCATTCTCTTATATATGCGAGGCGACCTATGGTCAACTCGCATATATAAGAGAATGCATTGGCACAGGGTTTATGGGTTGATACAAAAATCGGACCTGGCACTCAAAGGGTTAAAACGCATGCACTTTGTGTAGCTGTTCTTATTATGAAGGCTTAACATGGGATGTACAACCATTGAGGTTGATCAAATGTTGCCGACAAATCAAAGGTTGCGGACAAAGACAATTCAATGTCATACTCGACACACCCATGTACATTACATCGCAGATGGACCATTGCAATGGAACTACAAAGGTTCAGACAATTGGCTCAGTTAACTCATTGTGGCAGTGAATATACATGGTGTTAGAATAATTTACTTTAACCACAATGATGCAACAGCATGCATGTTTTCTGAAGTGCTCACTCCATCGCGTGGCTAGTTTTGATTCTGTGTCCGCTGTGGTGTGCAATTGCAATCGCGCGCCTCAAAATCAAAGGACTGATGACATTATTGCCATTTTCCAGTGGAAATATATAACGGATATTGAATGAAAATCATAAAACTGACTCAGTTGAAAGGCTATTATCATCCACAATCATGGAATCATACACTGTTTGAAACTTCGATATACAGTTGTTCCAATGCACCATTCTCTGAGTTCCAGTTTTGAATAATGGCCGACTGATAGTGTGCTGAAGTAGATCCGTACTAAGTACAGATTTATAGCACACAGCATGAAATTTTACGTCCGTACTCAGTACTGACGTATAGCAGCCAAGATGTTAAGTACAGTAGTGCCCTAAATAATCTACTCCTTAACCACAGCAGAATTATGGGTAATTTTTCAGGATTTAGTCGGAAATATGGCTTGTTGCCATTCATCGGAAAGCTCTCACTGAGTCGATTATTTAGGGCATTACTGTAAGTTAACCCTTTCTTAACTAGATACTCATTGATGAGTAGTTCCCACAGGAAATTTTCAGATACCAGGCCGTTAAGTTATCATCTGAACATTTCCCACCAATGAATATGAATCTTTCTGCACTAAGTACATGTATTATCTGTCGTCTGCTTTTATTATTCATGAATGTTCATCTCCAAACGAATAATAGACCAGTCCAATGTATACTTTATAACAGCAAAGAGGTTAAGGCAGTTTATAGAAAATAACTTGGTACAAACCTACAAATATTCTTCAGTAGTTTATTTATCTTCTGGAGGTGCCACAGCTGCCTCCTCTATTGCCTGGGCAACCACCTCATCGGCCACTCGCTCTAGCTCCGCTTCTACCTGTGGAGCGAGTTGGTCAGCTGCAATGTCTGCTGGGGCCGGAGCGGCACTCGCGGCTTCGTCAGGTTTCACTTCCGCAGCTTCTGATGGAGCAGCTTCAACTACATCAACAACATCTTTTGTAATAGTTTCTTCTACGTCTTCTACTTTTGTAATGTCACCACTGACTTCGTCTATTTCAGTTTTTGTTGCATCATCTGTTTTAGGTTCCTCAGGAGGTGGAGCTTTGACTTCTGTTTGTTTCTGTAGCTTCAGCTTGCCAGGTCGAGGTGGCTTTGTGGTAATGTCTGAGTCAGACTTCGCAGATTTCTTGGGAGACGTAGCTCTTGCTTCCGGGAAAGGCAAAATCGGAGGATGCGTTGCATCGTGATATTCAGCACAGTAACTTTCATTCACTCTTCTTGTATCATAGATATCCACAAATCGTCTGAGTCTATATGTGGAGAAGGTCGTGGCCTTTCTGGCCGTAAGAAGATCGTCGGTCAGCTGTAGCCATTTGTGCTCCTTCAACTCATCAAGTGTCGCCCTGTTCCTGTGGAATAAAATTGTATCATTTGCTTGAATCAAAACAGATTCGCATCAGGAAGAATATATTATCTTATTAGCATAATTCTGGACCTCCACTCACGGAAGATGACACAAAGCATAATCGAGGTGCCCAATGGGTGCATATCAACATCTTCACCATCTGGGAACTTAAATGTGAGTCTAGCAGATGAGGCCATGCAGAATGAGGTCCCTAGAGGGGTAGCATCACTAAATTCACCCTCTGGGGACCTCATTCTGCAAATGTCCGACACCATATTTTGAGGCCTGGCAAAAGTTTTAGAGTATTAGAGGTTTAAAGCCATGAAATTTACAACTTTAATTTTGTTTTATCTTGTACGGTGGGTGTGATGTATCCACCCCATGCACCTCAATCCTTAGGTGTTAAAATTGATGTGGTATTCCTCAAACTTTGCATACATACGTGATATTCCTCAGACTGCATACATACATGGTATTCCTCAGACTTTGCATACATACGTGATATTCCTCAGACTTTGTATACTACGTGATATTCTTCAGACTTTCTATACTACAGCTATGCTCTAATTAATCAACCCTCCTTAATGAGGTTGACATGCGGTGGAATACCACGGTCAGGCGGTTAGCCACGGTGCTGAAATCGCGAGGTCGCGGTTGAGTTTTGGGTACAGCGGTTGTCTTACATAGTAACAAATTTCATGACTAATAACTTTTTGACTGGATGAGCCGGCGATGGAAAACTGAACAGTGTTATGTGCGCCTAATCAGGATTTAACTATAATAAAACTTACATCAAAATTAGTCACATCAATCAGCACTGCCATGGTAATAGATGTGGTGATAACCTTTTTTACAATGCAACCTCTCTAAACATTAACATATCGATCATATCGCAATTGAAAATGAGTTATCATAGTCAGACATACTAAGTTAGCTGTACCCACAGCCATGTATGGCAGGGTAACTTTCGTAACTTTAAAAGACGTTTACCGTTGATGTCAAATTTATCCATTTCGAATTTGAAGAAAATTATATTAAAAAGCACAATGTCATTTGAAATTTAATATATCGCGCTATTGGTTCATTAAATATGAGGACAGGTTGTTGGGGTTTGTATAATGCTCATTTCCGGGCTTTAAAAAACATCATTCCCATGTGACGTCATCTGGTAGAAATTATAAGTTGCAAATATGTGCAGTTAACTATGTCGCAACAATAGCTACATCAAAGGGATTATGCAGCAGTCATTGAATGTGGGTCTATCATGCAGTGAGTCAGGTCAAGGATGCGCACTGTTTACAGTACATTGTGACCTACTATTATTCTTATATATGTCGAGTTTTCAAATACCGATGAATAGTTTCAGATAAATATTTTTTTAAACATCTGGGGCAGAGAATAAAATAAAGACACACTGTGAGGTGGTGTTTAGGTCTTTATATCGGATTTTATTATCGCATTGGAGTTGCAAGTAGCTTGTGTCATCATATTTGGAATTGAATTTGCAGATTCTCTGTCTCCTTGGCTTACCTGGTCGCTTTTATTCTGCAAAATTCCGCTAAAAACTAGCTATCCAAATATACTAGCTGGTTTAAGTACAAGCAGACTTGGAAGTATGTCTGAATATAGATCCGAGCACATTATCACCTATTTGCACGTGCCATAGGCCGGTAAGCGGCGACTTCAAAGGAATTACGCGGGGACGTCAACCATAACAATTGAAGATGTTAGTATTCTAAAATAAATTTAGTTTCACGTGAGTAATGAATGTAAGCTTCAGTTTCTTCATATATTAACACAAATTATAGGCCAACTTGAACAAGACAGATCTAAAATCGTCGTTATATCTTACCAGCAGATTTTTCTATCGCGGTTGACACAGAAAATGACCGCCATGTAAGGCAGTCGTGAAAAATACTACCGCGGTGTACGCCGGTAACGGACTAGATTAACGCGGTGGACTTCCAACATGACCGCAGTCAGATACCGCAAATGGATGTGGTGCTACCACTTGACCGCGGTCTAGTGGCGGTATGACCGCGGTCATTACTGGTCCATAACCTCCTTAAAGGGGTTGATTAATTAGAGCATAGCTGTATGTGATATTCCTCAGACTTTGCATACATACCTTGGAATCCTCTTGAGGATCTTGAACAAGAACTTAAGCGCTTCCTTACTGACGTTTTCATAGAGATCCTGAGCATCATATCTGTTGTACGCGATGTTAGCGAGCGTGTCCTCAGCTGTCTGGCCAGCGAAGGGAGAGTCACCACTCAAGCTGAAAATGAAAGTTGCAATGTTCAATTTCTGATAAGTTTTTGGTAATTTAATACATTGAAATTTTAATGATTTTCATTTTGATTCTAGAAATTTGTTTCACAGTTGTCACATGTATTAATATTCAAGAGCTTCAATATCTTGAGAAAATCAAAATTAAGATTTTTTTTTTTTTTTATTTTTTTTTTTTTAAAGAAAACGTGCATCCGGGCTGGTATCTCAAAGTCGGATTTATTATTTGACTAAATTCTCCAAAATTGAAAGTACAATAAACACAAATTCTGCACTATTAATAATAATTTACTCACAACAAGAAGGCAAGAACACCAATACTCCAAACATCGGACGGGAAGCTTGCCTTGTCCTGTGTAACAACTTCTGGAGCTGTGGATAGAGAAATGAATTCCATCATCCTGAATCTCATAAACAGTTTACCATTACCTGTGTGTCTATTGAAATTATATCATCTTCGGAATTGCATATCTGAGTACAACAAAATGGCAAATTTAAAAAAGTAATGTTTAGATGATATATTGACACCTTTAGAATTCCGGCTGACAATGAGAGTAACATAGTATTTTCATGGTAATTCTTTTTAAATAAAGATTCAACAATGAATGTAGCTTGAGTATGTTTTACACTAAGGGCCACAGCGACATACCCAACAATAAAGCACACTAAACTACATTAATTTATATAGCTTTTTTATTCAGCTTAATTTCTACAATCTCATAAGTTAGCCAAATATAAAATATTCAACCTGTGAATAATCAATGGATTACTCGGGGTTCAAACCAAACTAAGATGATGGTATCCATGACCTGACCAGAAGCTGAGCTGCATATCAGCCTGAACGTGGGTTCGAAAGTTTACACAGAACAGAGCTACCATTATAATTGAACAGCACAATGCACTTCCTCCAAAATGACAGTCTGTATACATTATTCACATAAATTATATATGGTTAACAATGCTCACCGATGAAATCTGGATAACCTGCCCTTGATACAATCTCTCCCGAGAAATCTGTAAGCTTTCTACACAGTCTGAAGTCCACTAATTTCCAATACATTCTGCGTCGACTACACATGACCAAACTTCCTGGTTGAAGGTTTAGATGTGCAATTCCGAAGTGCCGCAAATATAGCAAAACGTCAACCAACTGTCTAATGATACATGACACAACCTCTTCAGAATATCTGTGTTGGTATGACAAATGTCTCGCGATATGTTCTCCGTAAAGTCTTTCGTAAACGATATAGAATTTTTCTGGTCGTAGGAAGCCACTGAACACTCTCACGATATTCTGATGGTTGAGATGCTTGAGGATTTCGAATTCATGTTGTACATCCTTTTGTTTCTCTTGTGTGTATGGAATGGCTTTTATTGCATGTTGTTTGTTGTTTTTACTGGTACAGGATAGAACCTGGGCAAATCTTCCCCTGCAAGAAGAAAATTCAGATAAAAGAATCAGAAAATATCTCTTATGTGGAGCTCCATGGTTCAGTGGTTAGTGTGTCGGACTTGTATTCACTGTAAGCACATCGATATGGGTTCGCGGCGTGTCGTCGGTCAATGAGTCTCCACATAGCAGTGTCTTGGCCTCTTTGATCGATGTGCAATTGTCGGATTGCTCGCTGTTTCAAAACCCGTGCCAAGTTGTGACCCTTGAGCAAGGTCGCTCGTACTGTGTCGGCTTCGCATCACTCATGCGTTAAAATAGTACCAGTCAGCTTGTCATACTGATGAGTATCAGAGCATGTTCTGATCAAACTAGAGCAGCGCCTGCAATGGCTGCAGCCAGTTCATTGGTTGGCTTGTACAAATGACTGGGGTAATATTGTACCAAGCGTGTTAGAGCAAGTAATTGGTTAATCGCTATATAAAACTAGTCATTATTATTATTTATTATCTCTTACTCTGCCATCTAACAGCATGGTCCACCATCTTAGACCCCTGTGAATAATCAATATTGTTTTGTTATTCGATTCGACCTTGACATTCCATTCGATTTTGAAACATCGAATAGTAATTTTGAATACCTCAAAACAGTCAACACGAACCTAATGCAATTATTGGTAATATTTGAACATTCACAACTACTGCAAAGTATAAAAATGTAGATACACTTTGCAAATATTCCCTCAAAATCTGCTGTTTTATGTTAATTTCAACTTTTCATGAATGCAATATAAGAGTTTATAATTTATTCTGATGATATTCAATCAGAGATGGAAAGACACTTCACAATTCTGTTGAACAGTAGGTCATGTGACTCACGCTATTAGAAGTATTATATTTTCATTATTTGATTGTGTTTGCTCAGTTTTTACTTGCAGTAACAGTAATAATTACACTTATGACAGTGCGGGTCAAATACATTCAATCAAACGCCTGTTTTATTTTTGAGAAAACTGTAATTCTGCAATGTCCATCTCCTATTTAGTGTTTTGAATTGATAAACTTCGTACTTCCCATTAGTGACGCACGCAAATTGAGGAAGTGGTATTTTCCAAATTGTTTGTTATATTTTGAAGAAATGATGTCTTTAATTGTTGATCCACTGTTCATAAAAAAAAATATGACAATGTGTTTTATATAATATATATTTTATAGGGTCTCTTTAACATAAAAATGTGCATGAAGCACAAACAGGGCCCCCTCCAATGCTGTTTCAGCTAGTATTACTATAAAATCACAGAAACCAAGTCTCACTTGTATAGAGGCTGAGCTAGATTGTAGTCATCCTCTGGTGACGATTCCTTTATTTGTGGTTCTTGGTCTGCTTCACCGTCATCCACTGATGTTTGTCGACTGGCGATTGGACTGTTTGGTGGCGATGGTTGCTTCCTCGCCAGTTCTGACCTCAATAAAGCCTCAGCATATTCCTTGCCTATATGAAGATGGCCTGCACCTGTAGATATTAGACATATTAATTTAACATGGATTACTTCAACATTTCAATATATGATTAGAATTTCAGTTTTCTTCATATTTTTTTAATGACTAAGGCCCAAATGTGGTTTAGCTCATCTTAATGGAAACACATGTAAAAGAGAAATATCAACAGCGAGGGTAAAAATATCAAGAATGGGAAAGACAATGAGAAAACAACAAATTTTGTTGTTATCCCAAATCTTTACCATTCAAATTGCTTTAAAAAGAACTGTTATAATTGCATTAATCTGGCCCCATGATGAATGCAATTCCGTGCCTTCCACCAATTTCTTGATAGCACTATGCCACACATGGTATTAAACCACATGTTAATAGGCCAACTGCCTTCAGATAACATTATGCTATGTAAGCATCAGAAAATCAACTGTTTTGGTCTGATGCCTACGAAATGCTTATATTCAATCAAGATTTGTACTCTAAAATCAAGTGGTTATTATTGTTAATAGTAAACACTTGATTTTAGAGTTATCCATCTTACACCCGCAATTTGTCCATTTTGATCACCTGTTCTGCCAACTTGTGGGCTACATATCCGAAAATTAATAGATTTCAAAAATCGATATCTAATCACTCTAAGCTTTGATGGGTGGGTTCCTCGACTCGAATCAAATATTTTTTACCCTCAAAGCCAAAGAAATAGTAATATAGGCCCCTCTGATCGGATTGAGTACCTTTAATAATATACTAAACTGAATGAACATTAATGAGCCGTCGACATGCAAATGCACCTAATAATTAAACAGGTCAACACGACTACAATCATTTTAAGTATTGTACCAACCTGAAGATTTCGTTTTCACCTCTGAGCTGGCGAAGCTGAATGGACTGTGGCCGTGCTTGTTGAAGCAACAGACTCTGAATATGTATGAGGTGTTCGGCTGCAGATCCTCTACCCTCGCACATTCGTTGATAGTTTTCACACCCGTCTCCCATTCATTTGTTCCTGAAATATCATAAATAATAACACAATCACTTTCATACTGATTTTCATAATGAGTAGTTATCTCATACCTTACCCGTATTTAAATTTCGCGCAGGACTATTTTTCGTGCACAACAGGTGCACGAATTTAAAAATGAGCGAAAAAATAGTACGACTCCTGAGCTTAAACTAATTAACCATAGGGGAAACAAGATTGAGGTTAAGTTGATAATAGGCCCCTGTGAATAGGATTTTTTCTATCGAATCGAATACCGAATCGAATCAGGTAAATGGTATTCGATTTCAAATCGAATTCGAATCGAATCAGACATTGTGTTGACATGTGAGGAGTTCATAAACAAAATTAAATACTAATGAGAGAATTCATCGTACACACCAGAATTAATCCCTTGTGTGGGTTGTGGGATTGTCAACCGGAACTGATTCATTTTATCCACGGAAACAGCCAAATATGGACGATGTAATACGGAAATAAGTTGGGTTTACTCAAAATCGGGAATGACACATCAGAATGAGTAATTTGGTTGTTGTAGCTATATAATATCTATGTTATAATTGATATCACAACTTTTGTGTCCGAATAAAAGGTTCAAGGAACAGTCATGCTGTGAGCACAAGATTATAATCAAATGGCGATATCAATTAAAAATCTTGATAGCGGGAAGCATATTTAATAGCTCAGAGACTAGTATGCCGATCTGTGGGGCAGAAAATAAATTGATTCAACAATACCATCGTTATCTAAAGGTGCTCAGAGTCATCACCTTGTTTCTAGCATTATAGACCTCATGTGACTGCACAATAGTGTTATTCCATCAACAGGCGAGCCGACGAATCGTGTGTGTGCGACAGGAAACTGGTAAAACGCTGACCGTAAACGACATCATTTGACTCAACCATCGGCGAGAATGCTGCGAGATATTCGATTTGAAAACAACGTCAACAAGATTCGAAATAAAATCGAATCGAATCGCAGGAACGATTCGAAATTTCGAATTGAATTTGAATATTCGCAGGGCCCTAGTTGATGAGCTAGATTGCATGCATGTACATGAAAGAATGTCCCCCTATTCACCACCCTGGAATGATAACTTGACCATATATACAGTCTGATTTAGTTATGTCATCACAACCCACAGCCAAGTGTTGATTTTTCTGAAGTCAGTTGTCTTCACGGTTGTGTTTTTTTGTTTTCGAGTTCATTTCATTGATTTCCAGTTCATAACTAATTAATTATCAGAATAATTATTTGGAGCATACATCCATCTTCGTAACAAAATTATGATGCAGATATGGCCTACACGTTGCAAATCCACTGTGATCGTGTTTAATATATTCATGTAACAACTGAAACTGTCATCGGATCCAAGACTTTTTTCGAAAATATATTTGTCAGTTTTGAATTCGCGCAGATAGGTGGCAAATTTAAATTGTGCGAATTCAAAACTGAGCAAACATTAGTATTGCATGAATTTAAATATGAGTGAGCAGACAATAAGCTGTTCAACACCATATGGTGTTGAACACCATATGGGCTAACACAGTTTGTTGAACATTTTCAGTCGAATGTATCGACAAATGAATGAATCCAATTAACGAGAATCAAACGGTTGACTTACCAACTCTCCTGAAATCTACTCTATAGTAGAGTATACTTGAATTTCCATCATCCACAGGACAATCCCATACAAGGAATGCCTCCTCTGTTGAGATCAGTGACACCACAGGTCGGCCTGGTTTCTCTGGTGGACCTGGAAAATAGAAGCAAACAGGCATTGAATGGTTATGAATTCTAAGAAGGAACGCTCTGAATTTAAACATGTCTGAGTATTCAATCTTAAAGCTGAGTTGCAGCAGAAAATTTCTTACTGACAATTACTACCGTTTCAATTTTAAAAGGGGCAAGAACTAAATATTGCTGCTAACTAAGTTGTATTTACCATTACTTGATTATTCAGACTTGATAAGTCGCAACTTAGAATATGACTCCAAACACTATGATAATAGATGAGAACTACTGGTGTAATAGTAACCCTCCATGTCAACTTAATGAGTGAATGTTTCTTTTGAATATGCAAATCAATTGATTTTGACATATCAATATCTTATTGCTGTGGAAGCTGTATAGTTAATGCACTGAATTAAGTTGCGAGCCTGCTAAATGTTGTATTCATTCAGAATGTTGGAATTAGTAAACTGGTATTACTTACAACCAGTGATTATGTCATTCAAGCATGAAGTCACCCACCATATCGTATCTCATAAGATAAAGGGAGTATATATATACAGGCCTCAAAACATGGTGCTGGACATTTTGCAGAATGAGGTCCCCAGAGGGTGAAGTTAGTGATGCTACCCTGCAGAGAGTGCTAGCATCACCAAATTCATCCTCTGGGGACCTTGCCTCGGATTTAAGTTCCCGGATGGTGAAGAAGGTGATGTGCACCTATTGGACACCTCGATTGTGCATTGTGTCATCTGCCAATATCGGGATATAGAGAAACTAAACTAAAGAAAAAGAAAATTTATGAAAATGTTTTCTAAAGTATATAAAAAAATACTTGATGAGATGAGGACTAAGAAGAATGAGGTCCCCAGAGGGTGAATTTAATGATACTAGCCAACTGTGGGGGTAGAGTCACTAAATTAACCCTTTGGGGACCTTATTATGCAAATATCCGGCACCAAATTTTGAGGACGGCATGTATATATAATGTACTATCATCAATTTTATTACATTTTGACTTCAAATCTGAAGCTATCCTCAAAAATGTCAGAGCTCTGCTTAATGTTTGAAACCAAATAATGAAGATAAACATTGTGACTCACATGCCAGTGACAGCCGACATCTTGATACTGTCTTCCCTTGCTTTGTCCTGATGACACATTTGTACACGCCCACATCATAAGGCTTCGCCTTCAGAAGAGTGAGAGCTGATATGTTATCTTCACTGTTGACGATTCTGATTCTATTTCCATCGGACAGAAGTTCCTCGTTCCTGTACCATGCGACACTGCTTTTCACCGGGGAAATGTACTGACATTCCAAAAGAACAGTTTCACCAGGATTGTAAGATTTATCAACCAATGGATGAGTAAACGCAGGGCCTGAAAGAAAAAAATATCATGGCTCAAGTATAATCTCTATATAATCATTGTACATTGCAGTTTCAAAGTATAATCTGTTTTGTTCCATGGCACGCTGACCATGTATCTGATGTCACAATTTTAATCTCGGACCAATCAGGATCGTGAAAAATCAAGGGTTTCGGATGAACTAGACTGGTGAGCGCTGATGAACTGTCAGTCAAATAATTCACTGCATAATCCATTTGTGTTTATATTAAATTTGACACTGTCTGACATGGGATTAGCTGACTTGAATGAGCAAAATTGTTACTGAGTCTGTTTGTTGTCTTCTTCACATTGCGTTTCTCAGTATTTACCCTTCCATGCCCGGAACTTCCTAAAATTTTGCGAAACCCTGTACCAATGCCTTTTCTTATATAGCCTCGCATATCTAAGAGAATGCATTGGACAAGTAATATTTACCTTGACCTTGTAAGCCAGTGCATTCTCTTATTATTTACCTTGACCTTGTAAGCTAGTGCATTCTCTTATATAAGAGAATGCACTGATACAGGATCTTTAATGCTGCACTAATGCAGCTCCCATCATGAAAGGGTTAAGTGTGTTTGTTGTTTGCTTCAGTACATATTGCTGTATTCTCAGTAGACCCCGAAGCCACGACAAATAGTTTTCATGGCTGGCTCAACCGATTTCCGTGGCTGGTTAGCTAGCTGAGCTGGCTCAGTCACGACGTTCGTGGCTGACGAAATATGGCCGCTCAGCCGGCTGAGATGTTATCATTCAGCGTATTTTCGTTTTCGAAATGTTCCTATAATCCCTGGTTATAGACGCCGGTTTTTTTAGCGTTTGTGGTGAACATGTATAATTCCAGACCACACGTAATCTTTTGATGTTGGGCTTTTCAATTATTGTGAAAATTCACAGACTGGCATGGATATACTATGTAGTGTCCCATCTAATCTGTATAACTGACAATTCCAATGACCAAATGTAGGACAATATTGTTTTCTTATATTAACTACCAGTTGTTGAATGTTCACGGGGGAGGGACAGGACACAAGGTTTCCAACTGTTGGAAATTTCCAACCTGACACCCCACCATAGGGTTGGAAAATTTCCAACTAATGGCAATTTCAGTCCAAAATTTTGACCAAAGGTAGGAAAATATGAAAATATTGCTCCAAATAAAATAAATTCCCCCAATAAATTGTGATGAAAATCAAACTACAAGAACATTTTCAACTTATAGTTGGTGTGAAATTTCCAACTGATTTGGTAGCCTGGTATGGATGAAACTTCCAACTGTTGAAAATGTTGACCGAAGTTGGGGGGGGGGGGGGGGGGGGGGGGTGAGACACCCCAACCTCCCACCTGTCGCCACGTCTCTGTGCATAAGTAGTTTCATTTGGACTTCTGTCGACTTCAGACTGCTTTCATCACTGCCATCTTGCGATATCATGCATCATTGAATGATGAACCCGATAGTATAAGATATATAATATTTCAAAATATTTTCTATTCTTATGTGTATATATTGACAAATGCCAGCGATGTCTGAGACTGGGTGTTGTCGATATAAACAATTTATATTTTAACCCTTTCAATACCGAGTGGATGCGCCCATTCAGTTATATGAAAACATGCATTGGGATAGTCTATTCACATTAAGGGCCCGGTGTTCTGATAATATAACAACCATGCCGTGTCCATGCGAGTATGCCAATATTAGGCAATGCGGTTTAGTTCTTTGCGATTCACAGTACAGTTGTGCTTGACATATAAGCCCATGCACACAGCTCAGCCATTTTACAATTCCGGCGGCGGAGAATTTTAAATGTGGCTGGCGTAAGAGATAATATGGCTGGCGGCGGCTTGTGACCAATATGGCTGGCATCGGCGGCGTGCAATGGCGGCTTCGGGCACTAATTCTCAGTAGCTTACTTTTGTTATAATTTATTGATTTGATTTGATCTATGAACTGTTATTAGTGTATGACATGAATTGAATGTCCCGTAAGCATTTAAAATATCGTTAAAAAAAAAACCCTAACAAAATATTTGAAGCTACAGTAATGCCCAAAATAATTGACTCCTTAACCACAGCAGAATTATGGGTAATTTTTCAGGATTTAGTTGGAAATATAGCTTGTTGCCATTCATCGGAAAGCTCTCACTGACTAAAACCTGAAAAGTTTTCCATAATTCTGCTGTGGTTAAGGAGTCAATTATTTTGGGAATTACTGTAAATATGAGTAAACCAGAAAATCATTGTTGCAGCTGGCTACTGTTAGTGTTTCTGGCTAATGGCAGTACACGTACCTGTGACATCAATACCTATCATTCCACTGCGTTCATCCTTCCTGAACTGCCTCTTGCGATCATCGCTCGATGATAACCATTCAAACTCTTTCTCGTGGTGCGCCGGAGATGCCAAGTCTTCCCTTTCCAAATCGGCAAGAGATCTCCGTTCTCTCAGCGACATCATTCTCGTTTCGTCGAATCCCATTCCAATTATATCATCGCCCATATGTCCGTCAGAGTCCGTACTCATGGTTCTTTTGTAGCCTCGTAACCTAAGGGTGTAATCCATGTCATGAATGGGAACCAGCTTGGTATCTGGACCATGTTGATAACGCGTCTGCCAATCAGCCCATGTTTCCTCGTCCAAATATTCACCGTATGCCTCAGAATCTGGGAATGCTATTTCACCAGTTTGTTCATCAACTTGAGCCTGCATGCCTTGTGGAGTGTCGTCACCCTTCAAAATTCGCTTCAAACTCTTAAGCGCTGCCAATGGCTTCATGGTTGATTGGTCATGCTGAAGAAAGAAAAGTTTCAAAATAACTTATAACTACCTTAACAAGAGCATCGCTAGGGCATGGCAAAATACGCCCTTTAGCCATTTTGAATTGTACTATCGCAAAATAAGATAATACTTTGCGCTTACATTTGAAGAAAATCTGATATACCCCTAATTTCAATGCCAAAATGTGGTCAAATTCTAAGTCGAAAAAATGGCCACAACTTATGTCAAAATAATTAGACAGAACCTATATTCAAACTTGGTCTGTAGTTTTAGCTGGGAAATACACATACCAGCTTTGGTTCAGCTCAAATAATCAAAACTGGAGTTATCGGGCGGAAACCAAAATGTTATGAAATTGGCCAAATTCTAAGTGAAAAAGGGCCGTAACTCATGTAAAAATAACTGGACGGAACCCATATTCGAACTTGGCCTGTATCTTTAGCTGGGAAATACACATACCAACTTTGGTTCAGATCAAATAATCAAAACTGGAGTTATCGGTCGGAAACCAAAAATGTTAACAGATGGTTAAATTCTAAGTCGAAAAAGGGCCGTAACTCATGTAAAAATAATTGGACGGAACCCATATTCGAACTTGGCCTGTATCTTTAGCTGGGAAATACACATACCAACTTTGGTTCAGATCAAATAATCCAAACTGGAGTTATCGGTCGGAAACCTCAAAATGTTAAATGACGGTCAAATTCTAAGTCGAAAAAGGGCCGTAACTCATGTAAAAATATTTGGACGGAACCTATATTCGAACTTGGCCTGTATCTTTAGCTGGGAAATACACATACCAACTTTGGTTCAGATCAAATAATCCAAACTGGAGTTATCGATCGGAAACCAAAAATGTTAACGGACGGACAGACGGTACGACAGACGGACGGACGGACGGACAGACAGACGGACGACAGACTGATAACATAATATGACCTTTTTTCAAAAAGGGCGTATAAAAATAGGTTGTAAAAGAAATATGAGCATATGTGATAATATTTAGAATAATTTGCTGGGCATTAGTTTACAATTGTATACATATAATGTGATTTTTTAAATTTATTTTTAATTTAGAACAAAGAATAACAAATGAGAAAAAGACTAAATAAATGCACACATTCATGCTCTCAGTCCAGGACATGGTAGAGTGAAACTCTTCCATGCCATGGCCTACTTGCTTACCTGTGACATGTGAGTAGAACATATTTAAAGAAACACATAGTGTTCGGGAATTTCTAATAACACAGTTGAAGCGAGACGCAGCAACGATACCAGACACTACCGGGACATATATTTTTCAGGACATGGGCTTTGTTTATCTAACAACAATAGTGATAAGAAAAAATAATAAATCAAATTTTAGTCTTCCGAAGAAATTTAAATTTCCCTTTAGTATAAAACAGCTAAAGTCGTTGATGGTGTTTAATATTTTTATTCTGCAGAATCAAAGTTACAAACACTGTGCAGCTTTAATTATCCGTGTTGAACAATTACTGTAAACAATTGAATTAGTCAATTTTAACTATATTATAACTGTATTGTAATATTAGTTCGACAGCAATTGAGGAAACCACACAGTGCTCACTTTATTGGCGTTTCAGACTTTCTGATAAATTCTGTGGTGTGATGTGGTTAAGCAAACCAGTATATATATTGTCGTTCTCGAGGACTATGATTGGACAAACCAAAAATTATTAGTGTATTTAAATTGGATAAATACCTGCCGCTCGGGTACTGGGTAGTTGACTGATTTTGTGTAAAATGTGATATCACAATAAAATGGGATATTTTTGGCTAGTCAATTCACTGGTTCGAACTGAAATTTCAGTACTACAGTTTTAAGTATGCAACATTCAATTACTACTGCTGAAAATTCCAACAAATCAATCAGAAAAATGAATTCTAGGCTAGATGGAATGTTAATATTTAGCCCTTCAGACCAAATTAATTACCTACAAACAAGCAGATGATGATTCGAAGAATCACGAGTTACCACAAATAATCTGTAATTATGAATAATTATCTAGAGTACTAATCTAGATAATTTTTCTAAATATAATTATTCAAGGCAAGATATTTGCTTTGAGCGCCTGAGTATCCCAGTATATAGCATTCCAAATCAATTTAGAAAGAGTTAAATAACACAATATATGCAGTAGAGAGAGGTTGGCTATTTATAATTAGGAAGTTTATGTGGCTAATCAAATAATGATGTAAAACTAGAGATTAAACAAAATATATTCTTGTTATGAATGAAAGTCTGGAATCTTGAATACATATTGAACAAGAAGAAAAAAGTATTTCAGTTAGCTAACACTTTAATTGATAACAAATAATAAGATGGGTAAAAAAAATGTCAATCATTCACAAACCACAGCTAGTGGAAATGACTTCAAATAGGCTGCAACAAAATAGGTAGTCTAATATGTAATATGCTCCAAATGCATGTATTGATTACCATATGGTTGTTAGTATCCGTCACATGGCAATGTTAGGATTTCACAAGAGTAATATAGACAAGATAAGACTCAAGATTCAGTTTTAGTAAGAGATATTTGAGGTTAACATTAGAACCAAAACTATTTAATAATGCAACCGGGCATCTTCAAAAATTGAGTGTTACAATGGCGACTGTAGTAATTGTGTACTTTTATGTAAAAGCTCATTCGTGATGTGTAAACAGTTACAGAACGGACAATGTCAATCCAGTGTACCCTCATTTTTCTTTGAAATAATGAAGGATTTTATTTTTATTTTCAGAATAGTATATAATTTGTGATGACTTCAGAATAGTATATGATGCGTGACTAGAAAAGTCTTTTTTCCAATTGATATGTGAAAGTATTGGTTTCCAAGGTTACTGAATTGATATCAATGCTTACAGAAGTTATCAAGTGACCTTTTCAACCAATAATATTCTAATCAGACCAATATCTGATACATATAGGTTATCACCATCATGTGGATTTCCGAGATCTGTAATAAATATTTAAGTCTCGCTACCTTCTCTGGGCAGTCCATTGACGAGTCCGCAGGAGTAGGTAGCGAGACTTGAATACCAATCCTGGGAACCTGCAGGGTGGTGATAACCAATTTATCTTACAATTCATTCAACAGAATATCGAATAAAAGGTACTGGGCACAAAACATTGCTATTTTCGCCATATATCAGTTGATTTGAAATGACATGAATCAGGGAAGCTGATTTTGAATCAAATCGAATCAGACAAAAGATTCCGAATCGCATCGGAATGATTCGCAGGACAATAAATTTTAAATAAATGTTTTAGAAATGAAGTGAGTTTCTCCACAACTCATGTGCAACAGTGATATCATCCAGGATACATAATCGGAAACCGTCTAGTCATTTCTGCATGTATTGGTGGAAAAAGAAACTGATTATGATATGCTTAAATTTAAGTCAAGAAGAGTTGTCAAAATATGAACTAATGGTGACAATTAATAGATATTGTACACATGTTTATGTAAAATGTTTTAATGAATGACAAAAGGACGTAGTAATTTCTCCATAACAATATTGAAAGCATATTTCTAAAACCATTATAAAATAATTTAAATCAGGTGACCTAAATTTCCTAGTTCCTAAAATTAATTTCTGAATCAGCATATATATTACACATTGAAAGCAACTAATATGTCAGGTGTTTAGTTACATGTACAATAATCTGATGTCAGGTGTTTAGTTACATATACAATAATCTGATGTCAGCTGTTTAGTTACATATACAATAATCTGATGTCAGGTGTTTAGTTACATATACAATAATCTGATGTCAGGTGTTTAGTTACATATACAATAATCTGATGTCAGGTGTTTAGTTACATCTACAATAATCTGATGTCAGGTGTTTAGTTACATATACAATAATCTGATGTCAGGTGTTTAGTTACATATACAATAATCTGATGTCAGGTGTTTAGTTACATATACAATAATCTGATGTCAGCTGTTTAGTTACATATACAATAATCTGATGTCAGGTGTTTAGTTACATATACAATAATCTGATGTCAGGTGTTTAGTTACATATACAATAATCTGATGTCAGGTGTTTAGTTACATATACAATGATCTGATGTCAGGTGTTTAGTTACATGTACAATAATCTGATGTCAGGTGTTTAGTTACATATACAATAATCTGATGTCAGGTGTTTAGTTACATATACAATAATCTGATGTCAGGTGTTTAGTTACATATACAATAATCTGATGTCAGGTGTTTAGTTACATATACAATAATCTGATGTCAGGTGTTTAGTTACATATACAATGATCTGATGTCAGGTGTTTAGTTACATGTACAATAATCTGATGTCAGGTGTTTAGTTACATATACAATGATCTGATGTCAGGTGTTTAGTTACATATACAATAATCTGATGTCAGGTGTTTAGTTACATATACAATAATCTGATGTCAGCTGTTTAGTTACATATACAATAATCTGATGTCAGGTGTTTAGTTACATATACAATAATCTGATGTCAGGTGTTTAGTTACATATACAATAATCTGATGTCAGGTGTTTAGTTACATATACAATAATCTGATGTCAGGTGTTTAGTTACATATACGATAATCTGATGTCAGGTGTTTAGTTACATATACAATAATCTGATGTCAGCTGTTTAGTTACATATACAATAATCTGATGTCAGGTGTTTAGTTACATATACAATAATCTGATGTCAGGTGTTTAGTTACATATACAATAATCTGATGTCAGGTGTTTAGTTACATATACAATAATCTGATGTCAGGTGTTTAGTTACATGTACAATAAGCTGATGTCAGGTGTTTAGTTACATATACAATAATCTGATGTCAGCTGTTTAGTTACATATACAATAATCTGATGTCAGGTGTTTAGTTACATATACAATAATCTGATGTCAGGTGTTTAGTTACATATACAATAATCTGATGTCAGGTGTTTAGTTACATGTACAATAATCTGATGTCAGGTGTTTAGTTACATATACAATAATCTGATGTCAGGTGTTTAGTTACATATACAATAATCTGATGTCAGGTGTTTAGTTACATATACAATAATCTGATGTCAGGTGTTTAGTTACATATACAATAATCTGATGTCAGGTGTTTAGTTACATATACAATAATCTGATGTCAGCTGTTTAGTTACATATACAATAATTTGATGTCAGCTGTTTAGTTACATATACAATAATCTGATGTCAGGTGTTTAGTTACATATACAATAATCTGATGTCAGGTGTTTAGTTACATATACAATAATCTGATGTCAGCTGTTTAGTTACATATACAATAATCTGATGTCAGGTGTTTAGTTACATATACAATAATCTGATGTCAGCTGTTTAGTTACATATACAATAATCTGATGTCAGCTGTTTAGTTACATATACAATAATCTGATGTCAGGTGTTTAGTTACATATACAATAATCTGATGTCAGGTGTTTAGTTACATATACAATAATCTGATGTCAGCTGTTTAGTTACATATACAATAATCTGATGTCAGGTGTTTAGTTACATATACAATAATCTGATGTCAGCTGTTTAGTTACATATACAATAATCTGATGTCAGGTGTTTAGTTACATATACAATAATCTGATGTCAGGTGTTTAGTTACATATACAATAATCTGATGTCAGCTGTTTAGTTACATATACAATAATCTGATGTCAGGTGTTTAGTTACATATACAATGATCTGATGTCAGGTGTTTAGTTACATATACAATAATCTGATGTCAGGTGTTTAGTTACATATACAATAATCTGATGTCAGCTGTTTAGTTACATATACAATAATCTGATGTCAGGTGTTTAGTTACATATACAATAATCTGATGTCAGGTGTGTAGTTACATATACAATAATCTGATGTCAGGTGTTTAGTTACATATACAATAATCTGATGTCAGGTGTTTAGTTACATATACAATAATCTGATGTCAGGTGTTTAGTTACATGTACAATAATCTGATGTCAGGTGTTTAGTTACATATACAATAATCTGATGTCAGGTGTTTAGTTACATATACAATAATCTGATGTCAGGTGTTTAGTTACATATACAATAATCTGATGTCAGGTGTTTAGTTACATATACAATAATCTGATGTCAGGTGTTTAGTTACATATACAATAATCTGATGTCAGGTGTTTAGTTACATATACAATAATCTGATGTCAGGTGTTTAGTTACATATACAATAATCTGATGTCAGGTGTTTAGTTACATATACAATAATCTGATGTCAGGTGTTTAGTTACATATACAATAATCTGATGTCAGGTGTTTAGTTACATGTACAATAATCTGATGTCAGGTGTTTAGTTACATATACAATAATCTGATGTCAGGTGTTTAGTTACATGTACAATAATCTGATGTCAGCTGTTTAGTTACATATACAATAATCTGATGTCAGGTGTTTAGTTACATATACAATAATCTGATGTCAGGTGTTTAGTTACATGTACAATAATCTGATGTCAGGTGTTTAGTTACATATACAATAATCTGATGTCAGGTGTTTAGTTACATATACAATAATCTGATGTCAGGTGTTTAGTTACATATACAATAATCTGATGTCAGGTGTTTAGTTACATATACAATAATCTGATGTCAGGTGTTTAGTTACATGTACAATAATCTGATGTCAGCTGTTTAGTTACATATACAATAATCTGATGTCAGCTGTTTAGTTACATATACAATAATCTGATGTCAGGTGTTTAGTTACATATACAATAATCTGATGTCAGGTGTTTAGTTACATGTACAATAATCTGATGTCAGGTGTTTAGTTACATATACAATAATCTGATGTCAGGTGTTTAGTTACATATACAATAATCTGATGTCAGGTGTTTAGTTACATATACAATAATCTGATGTCAGGTGTTTAGTTACATATACAATAATCTGATGTCAGGTGTTTAGTTACATGTACAATGATCTGATGTCAGGTGTTTAGTTAAATGTACAATAATCTGATGTCAGGTGTTTAGTTACATGTACAATAATCTGATGTCAGGTGTTTAGTTACATGTACAATAATCTGATGTCAGGTGTTTAGTTACATGTACAATAATCTGATGTCAGGTGTTTAGTTACATGTACAATAATCTGATGTCAGGTGTTTAGTTACATGTACAATAATCTGATGTCAGGTGTTTAGTTACATGTACAATAATCTGATGTCAGGTGTTTAGTTACATGTACAATAATCTGATGTCAGGTGTTTAGTTACATATACAATGATCTGATGTCAGGTGTTTAGTTACATGTACAATAATCTGATGTCAGGTGTTTAGTTACATATACAATAATCTGATGTCAGGTGTTTAGTTACATATACAATAATCTGATGTCAGGTGTTTAGTTACATATACAATAATCTGATGTCAGGTGTTTAGTTACATGTACAATAATCTGATGTCAGGTGTTTAGTTACATATACAATAATCTGATGTCAGGTGTTTAGTTACATATACAATAATCTGATGTCAGGTGTTTAGTTACATGTACAATAATCTGATGTCAGGTGTTTAGTTACGTATACAATAATCTGATGTCAGGTGTTTAGTTACATGTACAATAATCTGATGTCAGGTGTTTAGTTACATATACAATAATCTGATGTCAGGTGTTTAGTTACATATACAATAATCTGATGTCAGGTGTTTAGTTACATATACAATAATCTGATGTCAGGTGTTTAGTTACATATACAATGATCTGATGTCAGGTGTTTAGTTACATGTACACTGATCTGATGTCAGGTGTTTAGTTACATGTACAATAATCTGATGTCAGGTGTTTAGTTACATATACAATAATCTGATGTCAGGTGTTTAGTTACATATACAATAATCTGATGTCAGGTGTTTAGTTACATGTACAATAATCTGATGTCAGGTGTTTAGTTACATATACAATAATCTGATGTCAGGTGTTTAGTTACATGTACAATAATCTGATGTCAGGTGTTTAGTTACATGTACAATAATCTGATGTCAGGTGTTTAGTTACATATACAATAATCTGATGTCAGGTGTTTAGTTACATATACAATAATCTGATGTCAGGTGTTTAGTTACATGTACAATAATCTGATGTCAGGTGTTTAGTTACATATACAATAATCTGATGTCAGGTGTTTAGTTACATATACAATAATCTGATGTCAGGTGTTTAGTTACATATACAATAATCTGATGTCAGCTGTTTAGTTACATGTACAATAATCTGATGTCAGGTGTTTAGTTACATATACAATAATCTGATGTCAGCTGTTTAGTTACATATACAATAATCTGATGTCAGGTGTTTAGTTACATATACAATAATCTGATGTCAGGTGTTTAGTTACATGTACAATAATCTGATGTCAGGTGTTTAGTTACATGTACAATAATCTGATGTCAGCTGTTTAGTTACATATACAATAATCTGATGTCAGGTGTTTAGTTACATGTACAATAATCTGATGTCAGGTGTTTAGTTACATGTACAATAATCTGATGAGAAATGAAAAATAAACTTGATATATTAATATCGTAAGTCAGGAGAGAATAGATAGAGGTTCATTAATAACAGTTTCTAGGGTGTTCCTGTTATTTATTACATGCCTGTTCTGTTATTTATTACACGCCTGTTCTGGAAAACACACTGCTCCGTCATCTTGGGCCATGTTATATTGTTCAAGCGATTCCACACATGTGTAGAATTGGACGATGTCAATGTTACATGACATATAAAATGACGTTTGCCTCAATGATGAAACCAGGACCATAAAATAAATGCATCATCACACATGACAGAAAAAGCCCTGTATGTGCTTAAATAAACATTTTAAGTCTTCTTTTTTTCAAATAATGGATTCTAGTATGCATGGTGTATAATAAACACAGAATGACACATGTGAGGATGGGGTTGTCATATGGCACTGCGCCTCTTGATCTATCCTTTCGCACTGGCACTTGTGCCATATCAACAAATCCATTATCAAACTTGTGTCATTCTGCGTATTTCTTTTGGCGATACAAAAACATAACTTAGAAATGGACAATGACATGTCAGATCTATGCTTTATTAAATGGTTCACAATCATTCCACTAAATATATTAATCCGTCTGATTCAGACGTATCCATCCACTACATGTAGAAAACCACAGCAGACCCCCTGATATGACAGCCTAATGTGCAGTGCATCTTACTGACTGAGGCACTGTGGACACCCTTCAGAAAAGAAAATTAAATAAAGAGGGTAAAGTTAGAAATACAGACTAGTAGTCATATTTACTAGTAAAGACTAGTAGTGAGCATATAGAGACAGTATAGATGCTAGCAGACGTATAATCACTAGTTATAGATGCAGCGCTGGTCATTACAGGCATCTAGAGCTGTGCAAGCGACGTAACTTACATAACTCTTGTCTTTTGGATGCAACTGAAATTTCAACATCATAACAATGCAAATATAATGAAGCATTTAGAGCGATAAATAAATGTTATCTATTATTGTTGTTACTTCCTCTAAAAAAAATTGAAAGTTATTTATTTTGGGTTGAGCAAGAAATTACTCTAATGTGATCATCAATCTGAGAAACTCATTTATATTATATCAACGCTAACATATTATCATCAATTTATTAGGAATGAACCATGACTTTTAAAATAGTCATTCAAATAGTGAATTTAGTACTGGACTATCACCATGTTCTGAATGCGGAATTGTTTGTTTTTGTGTTGTTCCTGTTGTTTCCTTAGTTCTGTTCCGAATTCATAGAGTTCATTCAGTATTCCAGTGGAATTTATGTTAGTGTTGATCTCAGCAAAATGTCAATAACTGTACACAAAGAAATTAATGTAAATATAACTGACCAATTTTTATGTTATTTTCTGTTTAATTTTCATGGAATTTTCACCAAATGTTAAAAATTTCACAGAGATGACAAATATTCATTTTCGGCATTGACTGATATCATAATTGCCAAGTATTTTGTCACGAATTAATATATTTAGACATATCGGTTCAGTCAGGTATCGTGAATATGACTGAAAACCTTTTGAAAGAATATAATTAATTTTTTTAAATTAATAGCAGTCAATTTTGCGAACACGAGAATAAACAGCACATTTCCATCTGGATATTTTATTTTGGATATAAGTTCGGATGAAACAAATGTGCTTTAAAGGAGCTTGGTCCGATTTAACACCCCTAATTTACTATTTCATCAGCTTCAGGAGCGAAAAATAATTTATTTGAGTCGAGGAACCCACCCTTCAAAGCTCAGAGCTATTGGATTTTAACTTTTTAAATCTATTAATTTTCTCCACCTCGAATATCATATATCGTAATGCCTGGTTCATACTGGAATTTCCCACGTATTATCATAAATAAAAACAGCATATCTTCTTTCACGTGTGATTGGCATGTATCATAGTTTATACCACGATCGCCTATCTTACTATATAAATAAAGCCATCTGTTTAAATTTTACATTTAATCAACACCTGTTGTTTAAACGTGCCTACTGTTGATTAAACTTCGCAGAGTGGATTAAACTTTCTCCATATAATTTGAATGGAAAAGTGTTTATCCATCGTATTGTAAAGATCGTGGCATAAATTTCGCAGAGTGGATTAAACTTTCTCCATACAATTTGAACGGAAAAGTGTTTATCCATCGCATTGTAAAGATCGTGGCATAAACAAAATATACGCATAGTGTTTCTGAATAACAAATTTAATCCACTCGTGGGATTGGCGATTCACACCACTCGCTGAAGCTCGTGGTGTAAATCGGCAATCCCACGAGTGGATTAAATTTGTTATTCAGAAACACTATAAGTATATTCTATATATTATGCCTAAATCATGATTACTGAATCAGGAATAAGTATACATATGTATCCGCATGCCAACTACCACAAGATACTGTCAACTTTGTTTTTTGGTGATAATGTTCATTGTCTTTAAATCTGAGAATCATTTCGGATCACTAAAGTCGCATTTACCGCAACCTAGCGTGGCTTCCCAAACTCTTGTTACGGCGTCCGTTTATATTTTCCGTGGAACTTTTGCATTGTTGACAAAAATTTGAGGTGAAGAAAATAAATAGATTTAAAAAATCAAAATCTAATAGCTCTGAGGTTTGAAAGGTGGGTTCCTCGAATCAAAATAAATATTGTTCACCCCTGAAGCTGAAGAAAATGTAATTTAGGGGTGTTAAATCGGAGGGTATTTTTAAACAAACATTGATGGTGCGTGGAAAACTAGTTTCATGCAATTTAAATATAGTATATACATATAACAATTAAAGATTAATTTTCAAATAACTTGCTCAGAAATATATATATATTTTTTGTTTTATTTGAGAGAAATATTTAGTTCGTACCATTTTTCTTGTTCTCTTCTGGAATTCCTTGATAGAATCCATGTCGATTTTGAGGCCTTGACCTTTGGTTGTAGCCAATTTGATCCATGGATGCAACAAACATTCTTCTAAAGTTAGTCGATCACTGAAACATGAAATAGAGTTTATTGCGATAGTTAAGACATTTGATCCATGGATGTACCAAACATTCTTCTAAAGTTAGAATATCACTGAAACATGAAGTAGAGTTTATTTCATTAGTTAAGACGTTAAATTAAATTCTAAATAAATTAAAACTGTCAGCTAATAGCATAGAACATCTAAGTAAACATTCTGCCTTTGATCCGCACTGAAGGTGAATTGGATTATTAAGAAATGGATGTCGATTTCATTGCACTCCATGGAGTATGGTTGCAAATTGTTCAGATATTTTGTAATCACACATAGCAACATATCATCCACTCGTAGTTCTCCAATAATTTTGCATGCTGAAACCATTTTTATGTAAACAAAACTGTTACAGTGATTTGTCAACAAACATCGCTGATAAGTTCAAATTAGTCTTAATGTGATTATCAGAACATTTTTCAATGTTTACCATCAAGTTTCTATTAAACTTTGGTATCTTATTGAACATTGATTTTAAATGCTACTGTAACAGTAATGTTTACATAAAAATTGTTTTTACATGCAAAATCTAATTTTGGAGAGTTATTAATAATGAAAATAAGAACAAAATTTATCTACATTTATATGTATTTGTTGAGGATTGTTGTTTTACAGACTTAAATAACATTTATTTTATTTTGATTGAACCCACTTCGAAATATTTGGGTCCCTTTAAATAGGGTGGTGGTTTTTAGCATTTCTGGGGAGTTTGGCTTGACATCTTAATTCATATAACTGATGGCTTGAATTCCAGCCAGAAAACTTTGGGAAACTGAACTAACTATCTCTCACTTTGAGTTGAAATAATTAAAAAAGATCTCAAGATTACATCTGTTGCCCACATGACACCTGGTCTCCAGACACCATAAACACCCAGACAGACCATGTTAGTTTCATGTGTCAACCAACTGCCAGGTGTCATGTGACTTTCTGTCAAATTTGGGAGAAGATGTAATGTTTGTGCCTTGATGACATCAAAACCCAGAGAAAACATGTAAGTTTCACATGTCAGCCACCTGGCGTGATGTTAGTTTCGAAGAATTACCATTACTGGGATCATCCCAAAGTTCAGAAGTATTGAAATTGAAGGCCAATCAAAGCTAAGTTTAAGTTTTTTTCAAAATCCAAAAGTTTTAAATTATAACACTCAGGCCATTAAATTTAAGTGTTTTCAGACAATTATATATAGAAAAGTTCATGGGGGTGGGACTATATATCTTTTCAAGAATTCTAGCAAGTAAAGAGTTATGAATAATTGTATGGAATTAAAGGCCCACTTAATTTTCGAACCCCCAGATCACATTATATAAAATAATACCGACATGCTTTCTGTGCTCAAGTTTCATTATTTTCAATGGAAGTGTAATAACTCTATATCTTAAAGATAGCCCCTTCCAATGAAACAAATTTTTTAATTTGAATTCTGTTGCATTCTGGAAGCTGCAACAGGGGAAATGTTTCTATGATTTCAGCTATTTTCTATACTCTATGGGCACCTTCTGAGACACAGACGTTCCAAATGGTGATGCATTATAGTATTTTAATCATATTTTATGGCATAGATTGTTATTAAAGCAGTATATCAAGGCACTATAAAAATATAATTGGTGATTCAAAAATTAATGGGCTTTTAACCTCAAAAAAATTCCCAAGAATTCTATAACATTTATTGTCCAATGCTTTTTAGCCATTACATCTTCAACAGAAACATGCCCGGTATCTAAATTGATAACAGTGGACAAATTTGGAGAGTTTGAACTCTGAACATTTTTGATAAATTTACAAATTTTGCAAACAAAATGATGGTATATGTATTTATCTGTCCTTATAGTAAAATGGATGTATATTGCCTTTTGAGTTCAGTGAGAAATGCAAATAATGTGAAACTTGAAGCTTATTCAAGGTCCCCACAGTATTGTAAATAATTTCCATGTATTTCTATGAGCATTTTCAATCGAACATTAATTTCTTCACCTTGGGTCAAGTTCCAGTAATTTGGAGATGAAATCCTTTGCATCTTTCGAGACATTGTCAAACAGTTTGTCATACTCCCAATCACAGCTCTGTATTTACTGCAATGTCTCTTTCTCGCTCCCGGCATAGAATGGTGACTTTCCACTCAGACTGAAATGTATTTTTCATATTCAAAAATCTGTGCATATTCATGAGCAAATTCCAATTATTTATTAGAAACAAACTTGTTGCTGAGATAAATAGTTTATTTGACAGAATTCTTAGTTTAAAAAAAATTGAAATAATAGATAATTAAATGTTTCAGCATCCTGCCAGGGTCAACATAGCCTCCTGTCCACCCCTTTAGTTACAGAGAATCTCTAGCTGGCGAGCATGCTGCTGGGAATCGCACGAAATCGCATTAATAAATTAGGATGATGGGTGCAAATTTGATATTTGGACAGTCCTGAGACTTATCGTATTGTTGGAGGAAGGTAACCTGCTGTTTGGGACTGTCGTGTATTATACGATAATGGGGAGATGCAGGTATCGGCTGAACTGAAATTGTAGCTTGTACATTTACTTATTATTAAGAAAAGCTATTAACCTCTTTTATTGAATGGATTTCTCCATGTAGTGATAAAAGAATATTTTGGAGTAAGGACAACAGTCACATGTCCCTCCTCCAGATAAAAACTTGTATATGCTAAATTCAATTCTGACACCATAAACTTACTATTTCAAATTTGTTATTTCACTAAAATGATTCAGTATTATTTTTCATTGTATACTTTTTGTTTTGTTTTTTGCAAGAAGGAGTGGGGGGGGGGGGGGGGGGGGGGGGGGGATAGTTCGAAGTAATATTTAGTTTTTGTCTGTCTCCATTAAAAAAGAGTTTTGATACTTACAGAATATAAGCTAGAACTCCGACACTCCAGATATCCGAGGCAGGCGTTACAGCATCAAAGTTAACAACCTCCGGAGAAGCAAACTCAGGCGTTCCGTAGTTCGTCTTAATGTCCGTCTTCTCGAGCAATCGCCTGGCAAACCCAAAGTCAATCAGTTTGATTTCATCGGATGTCGCCTGACTCAACAGTATGTTAGATGGCTGAAAATAATTGAGAAAGTCAGTGGAAGCGCTCATGTCACTCAGAATATCTGCTGACGCCTGCCATCAATGTATTGAACAAAGTAGATAAATCATTCAAGAAATTACTGAAATAAAAAACCAATCATGATGTGACTTCATAAGGAGACATCAAATAAACTTTTTTTTAATTTAAATTTAAAAAAATATAAAATCACTATCCGGATAAAAGCTTTTCCGGACAATTAGTGCTTTTGACTCATATTTATTATTAAATACCCCAAAAACTATATAAAACGTGTTTAGGAAGAGATAGAACATCTTTCATTGCGTGGCATAATTAAGGTAGATTAGTACAGCAGTGTTTGAAAAAAGATCATACCAGTAAAAGGAGTACTTCATATACAGTTCTCAGATTATTCATGAGGGTTTTATTTTGGGCTCTTTTTCGACCTGTCAAAATGTTTTACTTACTTTAATGTCGAGATGAACGACGCCTGAAGAATGAAGGCTATCGAGTGCCTCGAGTAATTCGTGAATATAGAATGCGGCATCGGATTCTGACCATTTATCTTCCAATATCGCTCGGTCTAACAGATACCCACCAGTTATGCTTCGTACAGTCAAGGTTAAATATGATAAAAATTTAGGATGATATTTTCATAAAATTTAATTATAAGCTGTCAATTAACAAAATACTGAAAAACAATTGGATATCACTTAATTAGCTGTTAAAACTTATTTCTTGATAACCTTAATCAATGTACAGTAATGCACTAAATAATCAACTCCTTAACCACAGCAGAATTATGGGTAACTTTTCAGGATTTAGTCGGAAATATGGCTTGTTGGCAACAAGCCATATTTCCGACTAAATCCTGAAAAGTTACCCAAAATTCTGCTGTGGTTAAGGAGTCAATTCTTTAGGGCATTACTGAAGGCCAGTTTCCTAATGTGGTTGCATTGCATTTAACAGAAAATTTTGGTATAACCTAAAAGTAGAGCAAATTTTCTCTGCATTTAATTAAACAACAATAGAAGTAGAACAAGCCTGGAAATAGTGTGTCTGACATTGCATAATGAGGTCCCCAGAGGGTGAACTTAGTAATTCTACCCTGCACAAATTTCACCCTCCGTGGACCTCATTCTGCTTAGGCCTTAACTTCTGGGAAGTATCTATAGTCTCAAATTAACATTGTTTTTAGCTACTTTTTCCCTTCTGTTCAGTTTCAATATCCCCTAATTTGCAGAAGATAAAATGTATAGTCGAGGTGATTAAGGCCAGGTGACCATCAATTAACTTCAACTGGGGAACTTCAATCTGATCCTAGATCTCCCATAGCAGAATGAGGTTCCCAGAGTGTGAATTTAGTGATGCTAGCCCGCTGTGTGGGGAAGCGTCAATAAATTCACCCTTTGGGAACCTCATTCTGCAAATGTCAGACACCTTATTTCCAGACTTGAATTA